>JBBGZY010002330.1:0-97500 GCA_037952925.1 Lithobates clamitans
TTCTTCCTCCTTCCTACTCCCTACTCCTCTCCCTCTCTTCTTCTACCTCTCTTCCTCTCCCTCCTTCCTTCCTCTCCCTCCTTCCCTCTTCCTCCTTCCTCCTCCCTCCTTCCTCTCCCTCCTTCCTTTTCCCCCTGTCCCTCTCCCTCCTTCCTTTCTCCCTCCTCCCCCTCCTTCCTTTTCCCTCCCTTCTTCTTCCCTCCTTCCCTCTCCCTCTTCCTTCTCCCTCCTTCCCTCTCCCTCCTTCCCTCTCCCCTTCTTCCTTCTCCCTCCTTCCCTCTCCCTCCTCCCCTCTCCCTCCTTCCCTCCCCCTCCTTCCTTCCCCTCCTTCCTCTCCCCTCCTTCCTTCCTCCTCTTTCCTTCTCCCTCCTTTCTTTCCCCTCCTTCCTATCCCCTCCTTTCTTTTCCCCCCTTCCTCTCCCTCCTTCCTCTCCCTCCTTCCTCTCCCTCCTTCCTCTCCCTCCTTTCTTTTCCCTCCTTTCTTTTCCCTCCTTCCTTTTCCCTCCTTCCTTTTCCCTCCTTCCTTTTCCCCCCCTACCTTCTCCCTCCTTTCTTTTCCCTCCTTCCTTCTCCCTCTTTTCTTTTCCCTCCTTCCTTCTCCCTCCTTTTTTTTCCCTCCTTCCTTCTCCCTCCTTCCTTCTCCCTCCTTTCTTTTCCCTCCTTCCTTCTCCCTCCTTTCTTTTCCCTCCTTCCTTCTCCCTCCTTCCTCTCCCTCCTGCCTCAATCTCCCTCCTCTCCCTCCCTCCTCTCCCTCCCTCCTTCCCTTTCCCTCCTTCCCCTTTCCCTCCTTCCCTTTCCCTCCTTTCTTTTCCCTCCTTTCTTTTCCCTCCTTTCTTTTCCCTCCTTCCTTCTCTCTCTTTCCTTTTTCCCTCCTTCCTTCTCCATCCTTCCTTTTCCCACCTTCCTCTCCCCCTTCCTTTTTCCTCATTCCTTCTCCTTCCTTCCTCTCCTTCCTTCCTCTTGCCTCCTTCCTCTCCCTCCTCTCTCTCTCTTTCCTTCTCTCTCCTTCCTCTTCCATCCTTCCTCTTCCATCCTTCCTCTTCCATCCTTCCTCTTCCATCCTTCCTCTTCCATCCTTCCTCTTCCTTTCTCTTCATTCTCCCTCTTTCGCCCTGCTTCTCCTTCCTCTTTCTTCGTCCTGCTTCTTTTTCCCTTTTTCCTCCTCCTCCCCTCCCCCTCCTCTGTCCCCCCTCCTTCCTGCCCCCCCACCTTCTCCCAACTCTGTGCCTCTCTATGCAATGCAGGCAGATCATGTCTGGTGGGAGGGGCTGGCAGGGGGCTGTACATAGCTTCCTGATGATATCACAGCCCCCCCCCCCCTGGCCTCAGTACTCCTCTCGAGCCCTCAGTCCTGATGCAAGTAGTGGGAGGAGCTATGTAAATAATAACATACGTTGATGGGTGGGCGTCAGTCTGGAAGTGTGGGTGGGCCTAGGCAGGCTGTATTTGCATTGGTAACACCCACATGTGGTGCTGAGATTCCGTAATTGACACAACTAAAGTCCAATGAATGAAAGGGGCGGCCAGGGAAAATCAGGCTGAGCTCTCAGGCCAGGTTCACATATGTGTGAATTGGATGCATCCAATTTGCATGATATCCGCGTGTGACCGGCTCTCAATGGAGCCGGTTCGCACATGTCCGGGGGCGGCCGCGGTGCCGTTTCCAAAAGTGTCCTGTGCGTTTTTGGGTCCGGTTCAGGTGCAAATTCAGGCAAAAATTGGGACCTGAATCACACCTGAACCGGTGAACAGAAAAGCACCGGACCCCAGGCAGGAAATCGCGGTTGCACATATGTCAATCTGGCCTGCTGCAAGCAGTGGGAGGAGTTATGCAAATTTCAGAATGTCTTGATGGGTGGGTATCAGTCTGGAGAAATGGGTGTGCCTAGGAAAATATTAGCATAGATACCACCCACATCCCACATGTGATGCTGAGCTTCCATGTTTGGCGCAACTAATTCCATTGGATAAAAGGGGCGGGGTCAAGGACAGTCAGCCCTCGGTCCTGATACAAGCAGTGGGAGGAGTTATGCAAATGTCTTAACTTGTGGGTGTCAGTCTGGAAGAGTGGGCGTGCCTAGAAAAGCTGCAATTGCATAGGTAACACCCACATGTGATGCTGTGCTTCCATGATTGGCACAACCAATTCCAGTGGATGGAAGGGGCAGGGCCAAAGACAGGTCAGACTGAGCCCTCGTCCTGATACAGGCAGTGGGAGGGGTTATGCAAATTTCTAATGTCTTAATGGGTGGGTGTCAGTCTGCAAGAGTAGGCGTGCCTAGAAAAGCTGCAATTGCATAGGTAACATCCACATGTGATGCTGAGCTTCCATGATTGGCGCAACTAATTCCATTGGATATTCTTGGAGATTGGATACCACTCATTGGATAATTCCATACTGCTGCTCCTCTCTGCCAATCCCTTCACTGGCTTCCCCTACCCCACCGTGTAAAATTCAAAAAGCTAACCATAATATACAAGGCCATTCACAACATCGCCCCCATCTACATCACCAACCTCATCTGCAGATATCGCCCAAATCGTCCCCTCCGCTCCTCCCAGGACCTCCTGCTCTCTAGCTCCCTTGTTACCTCCTCCCATGCTCGCCTTCAGGACTTCTCCAGAGCCTCTCCCATCCTCTGGAACTCCCTGCCCCAGTATGTCCGATCAGCCCCTAACCTGTCCACCTTTAGGAGATCCCTGAAAACTCATTTATTCAGGGAAGCCTATCCCACACCCACTTAACCGTCCCTGAGCCACCCCCATCAAATCATTCTTTGCAGCTATTACCTTTTGTACCACCACCCCCTCCCTTTTTAGAATGTAAGCTCTACGAGCCGGGCCCTCCTGTACCTTTTGTATTAAACTGTACTGTAATTGTGTTGTCCCCCTTATACATTGTAAAGCGTTGCGTAAACTGTTGGCGCTATATAAATCTCGTATAATAATAATCTCGTATAATTGGATGAAAG
Organism: Lithobates clamitans; assembly: GCA_037952925.1. Lineage (NCBI taxonomy): Eukaryota > Metazoa > Chordata > Amphibia > Anura > Ranidae > Lithobates > Lithobates clamitans. Next base: position 2,973 of record JBBGZY010002330.1, read on the forward strand.
GGGCTGAGCTCTTGGTCCTGATACAAGCAGTGGGAGGAGTTATGAAAATGTCAGAATGCCTTGATGGGTGGGTATCAGTCGGGAGGAGTGGGCGTTCCTAGGCAGGCTGTATTTGCATGCAGACCGCCCACAAGTGATGCTGAGCCTCCATGATTGAAAGAACTGAAATCCAATGAACGGAAGGGGCGGGTCTGGGTACAGTCAGGCTGAGGAGGGGCTCTATCTGACTTGCTGCAGCTTCTAATGCACATGGTGAGAAGCTCACAGTGTGCGGTGGAATCAGAGGAAGCTGTTTCAGTCCATAAGAGGAGCCGGTACACCTGTACATTGATACATTGTATCAATAATATTAATAAATGGAAAGCCGCCATATTTCATGTACTTTTCTATAACCGATCGGCCAGAATCCAGGGCTGACCTCCTATACGCAGAGGCAGGTGGGGAAACGGTGACCTGTGTAGTCGGATGGAGCGATCGGAGCGCCAGGCGCCCATAACGCCCTCTCAATCGCCAAATCCAATTTCTTTCTTTCTTTTTGTTTTTTCATGCAGAGGAATGATTTCTACCCCTGAAAGGAATTGTGATTATTCCCCATAATACCCGGGGCTTTACTTTAATGCCGCTATTAAAGAAGCAATCTCAAATAATAGCGATTTTCATTATAATAGATGTCTGGCGAAACGCATCTCCTGCGTAATAAATACGAGATCGATGACTATGGAAATGGCGGCGGATTATCATCGAATTGCGTTTCTGGGATTATCTCTGTAATTGAGTCAATAAATAAGACAAATCGTATTATGAGAATTAACGTTATGGCGTTTGGTGATTTGGAGAGAGGGCAGCGCTGCGGCGGCGGAGGGCCGGGGAGATTTTTTACTGCCCGCTATTTTCCTGGAACGCCGGCTTCCCACGTAAATGGCTTCAATGCTCTTGTTATCTATTGATGGCGGGTGAAAGGCACAATGGCGGGATAAGCGGGCGTCTTTTCATGGGCTTGTTTAAAGTCATTCTACCTCTCATCATCCCGGTGTTCTGCCGAGAAAGTTCCGCTCGGCGGATTAGTTCCCCCCTCTACTGCGCATGCGCAGTAGAAGCCGGCGGAAATAGCCGAAGCGGAACAGCTGAAAATCAGCTGTACACGGCGCCTGTAAGAGGGTCCCTCGCGGGCTCGCTTCGCTCGCCACGCTTCGGGCACGGCCTCGCTGCGCTCGGCACTTTTAGATTCCCCCTCTAGGTCCACTTGGATAGTGGGGAAGGAATCTGGACCCAGAGCGCAGGCGCCGTGTACAGCTGATCGAAGCGTTTGAGCTTTGGCTATCTCCGGCAGCCAACAGTAGTACGTACTGCGCAGGCGTTGCGCCTGCGCAGTACAGGGGGGGAACCTATCCGCCGAAGGAACTTATTCGGCAAGACACTGGGAAATGGCGCGGTGGGCGCCGAGGAGCGGGAATGACAGAAAATCAGTTTTTATCTTTTTCGTGAATAGTCGCTTATTCTTTGCGCAGTTTGTCGCAGAATGAGAATGTGCGCACATTTTTTGCTGGCGATGCAATTCAGCCATCGCAGGTGACAAATGAAGTGGCCTCTGTCACAAAGCGAGGTGACCTGTGTGATAAGGCTCCGATGGGAGCAGCCGCGGTTCCTGTGCTGTGGGGGAAAATGATCTGCACTCCCGTTGTTGCTCTTAAAATGTCTTCATTTTATTGAAAAGCCACAGCGAACAAACGCAGATGAAGTCAGTTGACGTGTTTCAGCCTATAAGGCCTTAGTCATAACCTGTGCTACCTGTAAGCTCCAGCACTGAACCGACACTCAAGCTTTCAGATATAATAAGTTATAATAGGAGCCAATAATTACCCCTATTGTGCCTTTAGGGACCAATAATTGCCTTATTTTACCTGTAGGGGCCAATAATTGCCTTAATGTGCCTTTTAGGAGGCAATAATTACTGTATTGTACCATTAGGGGCCAATAAATGACAGTATTGTACCTTTAGGGGGCAATAAACCATCTTATTGTACCTTCAGGGGCCAATAATTACCTTTATTGTACCTTTAGGGACCAATAATCACTTTATTGTAGGTTTAGGAGCTAACAATCACCTTATTGTACCTTCAGGGGCTAATAATGACCTTATTGTACCTTCAGAGGCCAATACCGCTTTATTGTACCGGTAGGAGCCACTAATCACCTTACTGTACCTTTTAGGGGCCAATAATCACCTTATTGTAGCTTTTAGGAGCCAATAATCGCCTTATTGTAGGTTTCGGAGCCACTAATCACCTTATTGTACATTTTAGGGGCCAATATTCACCTTATTGTACATTTTAGGGGCCAATAATCGCCTTATTGTACATTTTAGGGGCCAATAATCGCCTCATTGTACCATTTAGGGGCCAATAACCTCAGCATCAGATTCTCTGAGAGGGAACTGTTGCTGGGGCGACGGAGTCCTGCGAATTCAAAAATTTCCTCACAGAGATTTCAAGTATTGATTGCGTTATCTCCATTTCCACACGCAACGCAATCCGGGTGTGCTGATAGGCTTCACGTCAGCTGCGGACACAAATATTCTACTTTATATTCATAGTAACCCATACCAATGTACAAAATATATATATATATACATTATCTCACAAAAGTAAGTACACCCCTCACATTTTGTAAATCTTTTCTTCTATCTTTTCATGTGACAACACTGAAGAAATGACACTTTGCTACAATGTAAAGTAGTGAGTGTACAGCTTGTATAACAGTGTAAATTTGCTGTCCCCTCAAAAATCAAAACTCAACACACAGCCATTAATGTCTAAACCGCTGGCAACAAAAGTCAGTACACCCCAAATTGGGCCCAATTAGCCATTTCCCCTCCCCCGGGGTCATGTGACTCGTTAGTGTTACAAGGTCTCAGGTGTGAATGGGGAGCAGGTGTGTTAAATTTGGTGTTATCGCTCTCACTCTCATACTGGTCACTGGAAGCTCAACATGGCACCTCATGGCAAAGAACTCTCTGAGGATCTGAAAAAAAGAATTGTTGCTCTACATAAAGATGGCCTAGGCTATAAGAAGATTGCCAAGACCCTGAAACTGATCTGCAGCACGGTGGCCAAGACCATACAGTGGTATAACAGGACAGGTTCCACTCAGAACAGGCCTCACCATGGTCCACCAAAGAAGTTGAGCTCACGTGCTCAGCGTCATATCCAGAGGTTGTCTTTGGGAAATAGACGTATGAGTGCTGCCAGCATTGCTGCAGAGGTTGTAGGGGTGGGGGGGTCAGCCTGTCAGTGCTCAGACCATACGCCGCACACTGCATCAAATTGGTCTTCATGGCTGTTGTCCCAGAAGGAAGCCTCTTCTAAAGATGATGCACAAGAAAGACCGCAAACAGTTTGCTGCAGACAAGCAGACTAAGGACATGGATTACTGGAACCATGTCCTGTGGTCTGATGAGACCAAGATAAACGTATTTGGTTCAGATGGTGACAAGTGTGTGTGGGGGCAACCAGGTGAGGAGGACAAAGACAAGTGTGTCTTGTCTACAGTCAAGCATGGTGGTGGGGGTGTCATGGTCTGGGGCTGCATGAGTGCTGCCGGCACTGGGGGGCTACAGATCATTGAGGGAACCATGAATGCCAGCATGTACTGTGATATACTGAAGCAGAGCATGATCCCCTCCCTTCAGAAACTGGACCGCAGGGCAGTATTCCAACATGATAACCACCCCAAACACACCTCCAAGATGACCACTGCCTTGGTAAAGAAGCTGAGGGTAAAGGTGATGGACTGGCCAAGCATGTCTCCAGACCTAAACCCTATTGATTATCTGTGGGACATCCTCAAACGGAAGGTGGAGGAGCGCAAGGTCTCTAATATCCACCAGCTCTGTGATGTCGTCATGGAGGAGGGGAAGAGGACTCCAGTGACAACCTGTGAAGATCTGGTGACCTCCATGCCTAAGAGGGTTAAGGCAGTGCTGGAAAATAATGGAGACCACACAAAATATTGACACTTTGGGCCCAATTAGGACATTTTCACTTAGGGGTGTACTTACTTTTGTTGCCAGCGGTTTAGACATTAATGGCTGTGTGTTGAGTTATTTTGAGGGGACAGCAAATATACACTGTTATACAAGCTGTACACTCACTACTTTACATTGTAGCAAAGTGTCATTTCTTCAGTGTTGTCACATGAAAAGATAGAAAAAAAGATTTACACAAATGTGACTGAGGGGGTGTACTTACTTTTGTGAGATACTTTATATAAGTGCTGCATAAATTGTTGGCGATGTTTAAATATTTGTAATAAATATAAAAAAGCATGAGTGGGGAGACAATATTTATTGCTCACTAATTTATGAGCATAAATATAAATAATATTAATTTATTTATTAATAACAATATAAAAGTAATTTAATATATTCTAATATATAATGTACTATAATAATCAGTGGCGGCTGGTGCTAAAATTTTTTTTGGGTGAGCGGCAAACAAACCCTTCCATGTCCGTACTCACCCCACCAGCGTAGCCCTCCATCGGTCACGGCTCCCCTGATACCCGGCTGGGATGAGAAGCTGGAAACCTATGGCGAGTATTGATTCGCTAATATCACAAGTAATCATTGGATATGGAGAAGATACAAAGTAACACTGGGGGGTTGATTTACTAAAGGTAAATAGACTGAGCACTTTGCAGTTGCTCCAGAGCTTAGTAAATGAGGTGAAACTTCACTTTGCAGAGAATACCCAATCACATGTAAGGGGGGACGCCATTTTTTCCTTGCGCATGATTGGAAGATGGAAGTCAGCAGAGCTTCCCCTCATTTATTAGGTTGTTGAGTACTTGCTCTCCGCAAAGTTCTCAGTCTGTTTGCCTTCAGTAAATCTCCCCCACGCTGCGCGTTATTCCGGCGTAGCCACGCAGGGAGGACGGGAGATATATAACACACGTGAACGCGCGGCGTATAAAGGTTGCGCCCGTCACCGCCAGCAAATTGCATTCCAATTTTTTTTTTTTTTTTTTTATCGCCTTCTTATGTAGTTTTGGCCCAAATGAATTTATTTGAAGGTGTAAAATACATATAGATTGTGTTTTAAAATGCGCTGGAAGCGTTTTTTAATTTGGGATTTGAATCAATTAGGCGGCGGCGGTCTGAAGAACTTCATAGAATGGCTATCACCTACCCAGAATGCACCGCGCGCCGATTAATCTCGCTCGCCTGGCGCCGGAATCGCCACTTGCAGCAGAAGTGTTTTGTCTTCCATTAGCGGCGCTGCTGCTTTCGAATACGGTGGGTGCGGAGGAGGGGGGGGGGAGGGGGGAATAAATTGCTCGACAAGCAGGACTAAATGGCGTTACACGGCCTGGCGGGATTGTTTTGCCAATAGCCGATCGCTGTAATACTTTTTAATTTAGTTTTCCACTCCTGGGCGGCACGTGGATAACACCCATAAAATATCATTTGCAGCAAATTGACGTTATAAATTGAAGGAGTCGCTCTGTGAGAGTCCGTCCGCCGCGCCGAGATTTATGGCGTCTTTCGGGAAAGTCGCAGAGCGTCCGATGGCTTCAGGAGATTTCTTCCAGCAGGAAGAAAAATGAGGCTCTCAACGTGAACCGGGCGAGGCGGGCGAGAGGGGTGGGGGGGCGCTGGTAGTCTGGTGCATTGTGTGCCGCTTCTCTCCCCCAACACCTCCTTTATTTCCTGTGATGATCAACAGGAAGAGAACCTAAAGGGGAACTCTACAAACTGTCTGGATTCAAGAATTCCCAATAAGTCCCAATATACGGCAAGAGGATCATTATTTCAGAATAGCTCCACCTTTTATCATTATAAAGTCTTCCTTGGGCTCCAGTCCAGTGACTATGCCTAGGCTCAGATGTCATCAGTCTGCTGCAGGCAGGAGGAAGCATTTCCTCAGTCTCCCCCCCCCCCACTGATCAGACTGTACCTTGTAACCTTGTAGAAGGAGGAGGAGTCATTTCTTCAGTCTCCCCTCCCCCAGTGATCAGACTGTACATTGTAACTTTGTAGGAGGAAGAGGGGGCGTTTCCTCAGTCTCCCCTCCCCCCAGTGATCAGACTGTACATTGTAACTTTGTAGAAGGAGGAGGAGTCATTTCCTCAGTCTCCCCTCCCCCAGTGATCAGACTGTACATTGTAACCTTGTAGAAGGAGGAGGAGTCATTTCCTCAGTCTTCCCTCCCTCCAGTGATCAGACTGTACATTGTAACTTTGTAGAAGGAGGAGGAGTCATTTCCTCAGTCTCCCCTCCCCCAGTGATCAGACTGTACATTGTAACTTTGTAGAAGGAGGAGGAGTCATTTCCTCAGTCTCCCCTCCCCCAGTGATCAGACTGTACATTGTAACCTTGTAGAAGGAGGAGGAGTCATTTCCACAGCCTCTCCTCCCCCAGTGATCAGAATGTACATTGTAACTTTGTAGAAGGAGGAGGAAGCATTTCCTCAGTCTCCCCTCCCCCCCAGTGATCAGACTGTACATTGTAACTTTGTAGAAGGAGGAAGGGGCATTTCCTCAGTCTCCCCTCCCCCCCAGTGATCAGACTGTACATTGTAACTTTGTAGAAGGAGGAGGGGGCATTTCCTCAGTCTCCCCCCCCCCCCAGTGATCAGACTGTACATTGTAACTTTGTAGAAAGTCACAATGTGAGAGGCTGCAGCAGGGGCTTGTCTGTGTCAGACATTTGTGAACACCACAAAGAACTGCACCGGCACCCGGATTTTTACAGGATTGTGGGGTCTCGGGGCCGGCATCTCAGTCCAGGAAGTAGACGGTGACCCCGGATGATACCTGAACTATGATAAGTGATCACTATAAGCTCCAGAGACTGATGTGATTGGCTCAGTGTTCTCTGTACAGCACTGCGGTATATGTCAGAGCTATATAAATGTATAATAATAAAAGTGTGTGCACCAGAGGAGCTTACACTTTAATGTCCCCTCCCCCCACAGTCACACATTATTATACATTTATATAGCTCTGACATATACCGCAGTGCTGTACAGAGATCACTGAGCCAAACACATCAGTCTCTGTACCAGGGGAGCTTACACTCTAATGTCCCCTCCCCCACAGTCACATCAGTCTCTGTACCAGAGGAGCTTACACTCTAATGTCCCCCCCCCCAGTCGGACTGATGTGATTGGCTCAGTGTTCTCTGTACAGCACTGCGATATATGTCAGAGCTATATAAATGTATAATAATAATAGTGTATGATTGTGGGGGAGGGGACATTTATATAGCTCTGACATATACCGCAGTGCTGTACAGAGATCACAGTCACATCAGTGTGGCTTTGGTGGGCATTAGATAGTAAGCTCCCGCAGAGGGCATTAGATAGTAAGCTCCTGTGGAGGGCATTAGATAGTAAGCTCCTGTGGTGGGCATTAGATAGTAAGCTTCTGTGGTGGGCATTAGATAGTAAGCTCCTGTGGTGGGCATTAGATAGTAAGCTTCTGTGGTGGGCATTAGATAGTAAGCTTCTGTGGTGGGCATTAGATAGTAAGCTTCTGTGGTTGGCATTAGATAGTAAGCTTCTGTGGTGGGCATTAGATAGTAAGCTTCTGTGGTGGGCATTAGATAGTAAGCTTCTGTGGTGGGCATTAGATAGTAAGCTTCTGTGGTGGGCATTAGATAGTAAGCTTCTGTGGTGGGCATTAGATAGTAAGCTTCTGTGGTGGGCATTAGATAGTAAGCTTCTGTGGTTGGCATTAGTAAGCTCCTGTGGTGGACATTAGATAGTAAGCTCCTGTGGTGGGCATTAGATAGTAAGCTCCTGTGGTGGGCATTAGATAGCAAGCTCCCGCAGAGGGCATTAGATAGTAAGCTCCTGTGGTGGGCATTAGATAGTAAGCTCCTGTGGTGGGCATTAGATAGTAAGCTTCTGTGGTGGACATTAGATAGTAAGCTCCTGTGGTGGGCATTAGATAGTAAGCTTCTGTGGTGGGCACTAGATAGTAAGCTCCTGTGGTGGGCATTAGATAGTAAGCTCCTGTGGAGGGCATTAGATAGTAAGCTCCCGCGGAGGGCATTAGATAGTAAGCTCCTGTGGTGGGCATTAGATAGTAAGCTCCTGTGGTGGGCATTAGATAGTAAGCTTCTGCGGTGGGCATTAGATAGTAAGCTCCTGTGGAGGGCATTAGATAGTAAGCTCCCGCGGAGGGCATTAGGTAGTAAGCTCCTGTGGTGGGCATTAGATAGTAAGCTCCTGTGGTGGGCATTAGATAGTAAGCTCCTGTGGTAGGCATTAGATAGTAAGCTCCTGTGGTGGGCATTAGATAGTAAGCTTCTGCGGTGGGCATTAGATAGTAAGCTCCTGTGGTGGGCATTAGATAGTTAGCTCCTGTGGTGGGCATTAGATAGTAAGCTCCTGTGGAGGGCATTAGATAGTAAGCTCCCGCGGAGGGCATTAGATAGTAAGCTCCTGTGGTGGGCATTAGATAGTAAGCTCCTGTGGTGGGCATTAGATAGTAAGCTTCTGCGGTGGGCATTAGATAGTAAGCTCCTGTGGTGGGCATTAGATAGTAAGCTCCTGTGGTGGGCATTAGATAGTAAGCTCCTGTGGAGGGCATTAGATAGTAAGTTCCTGTGGAGGGCATTAGATAGTAAGCTCCTGTGGTGGGCATTAGATAGTAAGCTCCTGTGGTGGGCATTAGATAGTAAGCTTCTGCGGTGGGCATTAGATAGTAAGCTCCTGTGGTGGGCATTAGATAGTAAGCTCCTGTGGTGGGCATTAGATAGTAAGCTCCCGTGGTGGGCATTAGATAGTAAGCTCCTGTGGAGGGCATTAGATAGTAAGCTCCTGTGGTGGGCATTAGATAGTAAGCTCCTGTGGTGGGCATTAGATAGTAAGCTTCTGCGGTGGGCATTAGATAGTAAGCTCCTGCGGTGGGCATTAGATAGTAAGCTTCTGTGGTGGTCATTAGATAGTAAGCTCCTGTGGTGGGCATTAGATAGTAAGCTCCCGCAAAGGGCATTAGATAGTAAGCTCCTGTGGTGGGCATTAGATAGTAAGCTTCTGTGGTGGACATTAGTAAGCTCCTGTGGTGGGCATTAGATAGTAAGCTCCTGTGGTGGGCATTAGATAGTAAGCTCCTGTGGTGGGCATTAGATAGTAAGCTCCTGTGGTGGACATTAGATAGTAAGCTCCTGTGGTGGGCATTAGATAGTAAGCTCCTGTGGTGGGCATTAGATAGTAAGCTCCTGTGGTGGGCATTAGATAGTAAGCTCCTGTGGTGGGCATTAGATAGTAAGCTCCTGTGGTGGGCATTAGATAGTAAGCTTCTGTGGTGGGCACTAGATAGTAAGCTCCCATGGTGGGCATTAGATAGTAAGCTCCTGTGGTGGGCATTAGATAGTAAGCTTCTGTGGTGGGCATTAGTAAGCTCCTGTGGTGGGCACTAGATAGTAAGCTCCCGTGGTGGGCATTAGATAGTAAGCTTCTGTGGTGGGCATTAGATAGTAAGCTCCTGTGGAGGGCATTAGATAGTAAGCTCCTGTGGTGGGCATTAGATAGTAAGCTCCTGTGGAGGGCATTAGATAGTAAGCTCCTGTGGTGGGCATTCGATAGTAAGCTCCTGTGGAGGGCATTAGATAGTAAGCTCCTGTGTTGGGCATTAGATAGTAAGCTCCTGTGGTGGGCATTAGATAGTAAGCTTCTGTGGTGGGCATTAGTAAGCTCCTGTGGTGGGCACTAGATAGTAAGCTCCCGTGGTGGGCATTAGATAGTAAGCTCCTGTGGTGGGCATTAGTAAGCTCCTGTGGTGGGCATTAGATAGTAAGCTCCTGTGGTGGGCATTAGATAGTAAGCTTCTGTGGTGGGCATTAGTAAGCTCCTGTGGTGGGCACTAGATAGTAAACTCCCGTGGTGGGCATTAGATAGTAAGCTTCTGTGGTGGGCATTAGATAGTAAGCTCCTGTGGAGGGCATTAGATAGTAAGCTCCTGTGGTGGGCATTAGATAGTAAGCTCCTGTGGAGGGCATTAGATAGTAAGCTCCTGTGGTGGGCATTCGATAGTAAGCTCCTGTGGAGGGCATTAGATAGTAAGCTCCTGTGTTGGGCATTAGATAGTAAGCTCCTGTGGTGGGCATTAGATAGTAAGCTTCTGTGGTGGGCATTAGTAAGCTCCTGTGGTGGGCACTAGATAGTAAGCTCCCGTGGTGGGCATTAGATAGTAAGCTCCTGTGGTGGGCATTAGTAAGCTCCCGTGGTGGGCATTAGATAGTAAGCTCCCGTGGTGGGCATTAGATAGTAAGCTCCTGTGGAGGGCATTAGATAGTAAGCTCCTGTGGTGGGCATTAGATAGTAAGCTCCTGTGGTGGGCATTAGATAGTAAGCTTCTGCGGTGGGCATTAGATAGTAAGCTCCTGCGGTGGGCATTAGATAGTAAGCTTCTGTGGTGGTCATTAGATAGTAAGCTCCTGTGGTGGGCATTAGATAGTAAGCTCCCGCAAAGGGCATTAGATAGTAAGCTCCTGTGGTGGGCATTAGATAGTAAGCTTCTGTGGTGGACATTAGTAAGCTCCTGTGGTGGGCATTAGATAGTAAGCTCCTGTGGTGGGCATTAGATAGTAAGCTCCTGTGGTGGGCATTAGATAGTAAGCTCCTGTGGTGGACATTAGATAGTAAGCTCCTGTGGTGGGCATTAGATAGTAAGCTCCTGTGGTGGGCATTAGATAGTAAGCTCCTGTGGTGGGCATTAGATAGTAGGCTCCTGTGGTGGGCATTAGATAGTAAGCTCCTGTGGTGGGCATTAGATAGTAAGCTTCTGTGGTGGGCACTAGATAGTAAGCTCCCATGGTGGGCATTAGATAGTAAGCTCCTGTGGTGGGCATTAGATAGTAAGCTTCTGTGGTGGGCATTAGTAAGCTCCTGTGGTGGGCACTAGATAGTAAGCTCCCGTGGTGGGCATTAGATAGTAAGCTTCTGTGGTGGGCATTAGATAGTAAGCTCCTGTGGAGGGCATTAGATAGTAAGCTCCTGTGGTGGGCATTAGATAGTAAGCTCCTGTGGAGGGCATTAGATAGTAAGCTCCTGTGGTGGGCATTCGATAGTAAGCTCCTGTGGAGGGCATTAGATAGTAAGCTCCTGTGTTGGGCATTAGATAGTAAGCTCCTGTGGTGGGCATTAGATAGTAAGCTTCTGTGGTGGGCATTAGTAAGCTCCTGTGGTGGGCACTAGATAGTAAGCTCCCGTGGTGGGCATTAGATAGTAAGCTCCTGTGGTGGGCATTAGTAAGCTCCTGTGGTGGGCATTAGATAGTAAGCTCCTGTGGTGGGCATTAGATAGTAAGCTTCTGTGGTGGGCATTAGTAAGCTCCTGTGGTGGGCACTAGATAGTAAACTCCCGTGGTGGGCATTAGATAGTAAGCTTCTGTGGTGGGCATTAGATAGTAAGCTCCTGTGGAGGGCATTAGATAGTAAGCTCCTGTGGTGGGCATTAGATAGTAAGCTCCTGTGGAGGGCATTAGATAGTAAGCTCCTGTGGTGGGCATTCGATAGTAAGCTCCTGTGGAGGGCATTAGATAGTAAGCTCCTGTGTTGGGCATTAGATAGTAAGCTCCTGTGGTGGGCATTAGATAGTAAGCTTCTGTGGTGGGCATTAGTAAGCTCCTGTGGTGGGCACTAGATAGTAAGCTCCCGTGGTGGGCATTAGATAGTAAGCTCCTGTGTTGGGCATTAGTAAGCTCCTGTGGTGGGCATTAGATAGTAAGCTCCTGTGGTGGGCATTAGATAGTAAGCTTCTGTGGTGGGCATTAGTAAGCTCCTGTGGTGGGCACTAGATAGTAAGCTCCCGTGGTGGGCATTAGATAGTAAGCTCCTGTGGAGGGCATTAGATAGTAAGCTCCTGTGGTGGGCATTAGATAGTAAGCTCCCGTGGTGGGCATTAGATAGTAAGCTCCTGTGGTGGGCATTAGTAAGCTCCTGTGGTGGGCATTAGATAGTAAGCTCCTGTGGTGGGCATTAGATAGTAAGCTTCTGTGGTGGGCATTAGTAAGCTCCTGTGGTGGGCACTAGATAGTAAGCTCCCGTGGTGGGCATTAGATAGTAAGCTTCTGTGGTGGGCATTAGATAGTAAGCTCCTGTGGAGGGCATTAGATAGTAAGCTCCTGTGGAGGGCATTAGATAGTAAGCTCCTGTGGTGGGCATTAGATAGTAAGCTCCTGTGGAGGGCATTAGATAGTAAGCTCTTGTGGTGGGCATTCGATAGTAAGCTCCTGTGGAGGGCATTAGATAGTAAGCTCCTGTGTTGGGCATTAGATAGTAAGCTCCTGTGGTGGGCATTAGATAGTAAGCTTCTGTGGTGGGCATTAGTAAGCTCCTGTGGTGGGCACTAGATAGTAAGCTCCCGTGGTGGGCATTAGATAGTAAGCTCCTGTGGTGGGCATTAGTAAGCTCCTGTGGTGGGCATTAGATAGTAAGCTCCTGTGGTGGGCACTAGATAGTAAGCTCCTGTGGTGGTCATTAGATAGTAAGCTCCTATATTGGGCATTAGATAGTAAGCTCCTGCGGTGGGCATTAGATAGTAAGCTCCTGCGGTGGGCATTAGATAGTAAGCTCCCGTGGTGGGCATTAGATAGTAAGCTCCTGTGGAGGGCATTAGATAGTAAGCTCCTGTGGTGGGCATTAGATAGTAAGCTCCTGCGGTGGGCATTAGATAGTAAGCTCCTGTGGTGGGGATTAGATAGTAAGCTCCTGTGGTGGGGATTAGATAGTAAGCTCCTATATTGGGCATTAGATAGTAAGCTCCTGTGGTGGGCATTAGATAGTAAGCTCCTGTGGTGGGCATTAGATAGTAAGCTCCTGTGGTGGGCATTAGATAGTAAGCTCCTGCGGTGGGCATTAGATAGTAAGCTCCTGCGGTGGGCATTAGATAGTAAGCTCCTGCGGTGGGCATTAGATAGTAAGCTCCTGCGGTGGGCATTAGATAGTAAGCTCCTGCGGTGGGCATTAGATAGTAAGCTCTTGCGGTGGGCACTAGATGGTAAGCTCCTGTGGTGCAGGGACACGTGGTTGGGGTTGTTTCCCGTCTTGGGGGAGGATTTGTGACTCTTGAAGAGGATTCGGGTTTTTTTCGGGTCGTATTCTCTGAACGGTCTTTGTAGTTTGTTGATTCTATGAGACGGGGGTGGGGGGGCCCCGGGGACCCCGCGAGGTAGCGGGATGGGGGTTGCGCACATGTTTTGTATATCTGTGGCCTTTTGTTTGGGATCAGACCTTCCAGTTCCTTTCCAAAGCCGCCGCGAAGAAAGGAAAAAGATTACAGAGACAAAATAAAATGCCGCGGAACGCCACAAAGGAGCGACTTCTTCAACCTTCTAATCACTTCCATTCTTCTGCTTTGTGCATTGATACGGCAGCCTGAGAAAGTGAAGGGCTGATTGTGCCGCGCTCTGCCCGTCCGGCACACAGAAAAGTTGGTTAAACATGAAATTTCCCCCCCCCCCATCTTTTTCATGGTGGGGATGGTTGGAAGCTCCCCCTCCCCCGATCTGGTTTTGTTCTCCCAGGAACGGAGAAAGAAAGAGAAAAGAAAATAATGAAATTAGTCGGGAGACAAATGTTTGTATGCAGAGTGGAAACGCGCGGAGAATATACAAGGGACGCTCTTTTCCATGTGTGATGCTCTTCTATTCAGGGGCGGCCAGCTGCACTCACATTCCTGCGAGATGACATCACTGCGAGGGGGAGATCTGCCACCGAATCTTCTTCAGAGTACGTGGGACAAAGTACCAGGAAGGTTGGCGCTGGGCGCCCTCCCACCGGGGTCCCGGCTTCCTATAGGCTTCGCAAAACTCGGTGGCCAACAATCGCCAACATTCCACCATCCCCCCCACCACCACCACCAATGGAAAAGCTTCAGAAAAATGTTTTTGTTTTTGACCCATTTTGACCCGTTCTGCCGAGTCCTACAAAGAGCGTTCAACCGATTGTCAGCGAGAATTCCGAGATCAGAGTTCTAAGTACATCGATCTGTGGTTTTTTTTATTTCATTTTCTTATTTTATTTATCTAATCTTTCAGTTGGAACATTTTATCACCAACTGATTGTTCTTTACATCAGAATTGGAATCGCGGATCACCCCGAAAGCAGGACTTTAAAGATTCCGACAATCAAAAGTTCATTCGCAACAAAACGTTTCATTAAAATCACATCGCACAGGATTGCGCTCCATTCCAAAAATCTTTTCATTCATACAGAATGTATACAAAGTAGAAGATACAATATGTGACACAAGATCCAAAATATATAATACAAGATACAATATATATAATACAAGATACAATATATATATAATACAAGATACAATGTATATATAATACAAGATACAATATATATATATATAATACAAGATACAATATATATATAATACAAGATCCAATATATATATAATACAAGATACAATATATATATATAATACAAGATACAATATATATAATATAAGATACAATATATATATATATAATACAAGATACAATATATATAATATAAGATACAATATATATAATACAAGATACAATATATATATATATAATACAAGATACAATATATATAATATAAGATACAATATATATAATACAAGATACAATGTATATATAATACAAGATACAATGTATATAATACAAGATACAATATATATATATAATACAAGATACAACATATATAATACAAGATACAATATATATATAATACAAGATACAATATATATATATAATACAAGATACAATGTATATAATACAAGATCCAATATATATATAATACAAGATTACAAGATACAATGTATATAATACAAGATACAATATATATATAATACAAGATACAATATATATATAATACAAGATACAATACATATATATATATATATATATATATATATATAAATATATATATATATATAATACAAGATACAATATATATATATATAATACAAGATACAATATATATAATACAAGGTATATGATCCAAGATACAACGTGTATATATACACACACGTAATATATACATTGTATCTTGTATTATATATGCTGCAGCTTGGATCATATACACAGGTGTGCAATTAGCAAGCCTACCAAAATCGGGCATACACTGCTCATATGCACCTGTGACACGGGGTCACATCTATACTATATATTTATGTATGTGTGTGTGTGTGTGTGTGTATATATACATATATATATATATACATATATATATATATATATATATATATATATATATATATAAATTATCTTGTATTATATACATTGTGTCTTGGATCATATATCTTGTGTCATATACATTGTATATGACACAAGATACAATGTATATTATCCAATATACACTATATTGTCAAAAGTATTGGGACGCCTGCCTTTACACGCACATTAACTTTAATAGCATCCCAGTCTTAGTCCGTAGGGTTCAATATTGAGTTGGCTCCGCCCTTTGCAGCTATAACAGCTTCAACTCTTCTGGGAAGGCCGTCCACAAGGTTTAGGGGGGTGTCTATGGGAAGGTTTCACCATTCTTCCAGAAGAGCATTTGTGAGGTCAGGCACTGATGTTGGACAAGAAGGCCTGGCTCACAGTCTCCGCTCTAATTCCTCCCAAAGGTGTTCTATGGGGTTGAGATCAGGACTCTGTGCAGGCCAGACAAGTTCCTCCACCCCAAACTCGCTCATCCATGTTTTTATGGACCTTGCTTTGTACACTGGTCCAGATCATTTGGTGGAGGGGGGATTATGTTGTGGGGTTGTTTTTCAGGGGTTGGACTTGGCCCCTTAGTTCCAGTAAAGGGAACTCTTAAGGCGTCAGAATACCAAGACATTTTGGACAATTTCATGCTCCCAACTTTGTGGGAACAGTTTGGGGACGGCCCCTTCCTGTTCCAACATGACTGCCCACCAGTGCACAAAGCAAGGTCCATAAAGACATGGATGAGCGAGTTTGGGGTGGAGGAACTTGACTGGCAGAGGGGGGGTGGGGTGTTTTTAATTATTATTTTTTCTCAACTTTGCTATGACATGGGATGAACAACATCCCTTGCGATAGCTTAAGCAATGACAGGTGCTCTTTATTGAGAGATCTATAAGACCCCTAATCCCTCCTCTGGTCTCTAAGGCAGCTGATTAAACACGGATCAGTTTGATTGGCTGCATCTCTGGCTGGGTAAGCAAAATACCAAAACTCTGTTCCCATAATGCAGATAGATAGATAGATAGATAGATAGATAGATAGATAGATAGATGGATGGATGGATGGATGGATAGATGGATGGATGGAGCACCTCCCTATCCCACCATGTATTTCCTGCCTTCATACAGGTGCTCTTTGTGCTCGGTCTTGGTGGTCGCGGTGATTTAGGGAGTAATCGGTTCTCCTGGCGGTGCCTCATCCTCGGCACACAATACAGCGAGGCCGGGATTTCATTCTCTTCCAATTAGCCGGGTAGTTTCCATGGAGTTGTGTGTGTGTGCGGCGGGAAGAGAATTTATCTTTCTTAACTCGGCTCTGAGGCGGCTCAGCCAGGACTCCCCAGAGTCAGGAAGTGTATGGTGAAATCCACACGAGATCTGCCCATTGTGGACGCCATTCAATTCATATCTTCAGATGGAACTTTCACAAATACCTCGTATCTGAAGAAGAGGGAAAGATTATTATTATTATTATACAGGATTTATATAGTGCTGACAGTTCAGCGCTGTACAACGTTAGGGAAGAGCAGTACGCTTACAATGCAATTCAATACAGGAGGAATCAGAGGGCCCTGATCCTCAGAGCTTACAATCTAAAGATACTGCACTGATCGGGATCAATGCAACTGATTACAGCCGAGGATTACCGCAGGAGAGACACTGATCAGTGTGACATCACTGAGATCCAACACAGGATAGATATTAAATAGGGATAGACAGTTATATCTAATGTATAGATGGTTAGTTGAACATCATTGGAATATCTGGAAGGACAGACATTTGGACGGATTGATTATATAGAAGAATAGATGGATACAAGATAAAAAGTGCATAGACAGAGATATTCATATAGATAGATATTAAAAAGATCTATTTAAGAGAGAGAGATAGATAGATAGATAGATAGATAGATAGATAGATAGATAGATAGATAGATAGATAGATAGATAGATAGATAGATAGATACATACTATAGATACTATAGATAGATACATACTATAGATACTATATATAGATACGATAGATACTATAGATACTATAGATAGATACATACTATAGATACATACATACTATAGATACTATAGATAGATAGATAGATAGATAGATAGATAGATAGATAGATAGATAGATAGAGATAGATTAGACAATGTATGATGGATAGACCAACAGATCCAAATATAGATGGTTAGTTGGGTTACATGAAATAATTGGAAGGACAGACATTTGGATGGATACAAAATAAAAAGTGGATAGACAGACATCCTCATAGATATGTATGAGAAGGATGGATCAGTGGACAATGCATGATGGGTAGGCAGATAGAGAGAGTAGACAATACTATGTAGATACAATGCCTTGAAAAAGTTGTCTGTCTTTACACCTTTATCTTGTATCCTTCTGTTCATCCGTCCATCCATCCTTCCATCCATCCATTCATCCATCCTCCCATCCATCCATCCTTCCATCCATCCATCCATCCTTCCATCCATCCATCCATCCTTCCATCTATCCATCCATCCTTCCATCTTTCCATCCATCCATCCATCCATCCTTCCATCCATCCATCCATCCATCCTTCCATCTATCCATCCATCCTTCCATCCATCCATCTATCCTTCCATCTATCCTGCCATGTAATCTATCCGTCTAAATGTCTGTCCATCCAGTTATTCCCTGTAACCCAACTAACCATCTATATTTGGATCTCTCCATCTATCTATCCATCATACACGGTCTAATCTACGTATCTATCTAGTAATGTCTACTCTAGTGCCTTGAAAAAGTATTCATACCCCGTGAAATTCTCCACATTTTGTCATGTTACAACCAAAAATGTAAATGTATTTTATTGGGATTTTATGTGATAGACCAACACAAAGTGGCACATAATTGTGAAGTGGAAGGAAAATGATAAATGATACAAATAAATATGTGAAAGGTGTGTGTGTGTGTGTGTGTGTGTGTGGGGGGGGGGGGGGGCATTTGTATTCAGCCCTTTTAACTCTCTGATACCCCTAACTAAAATCTAGTGGAACCAATTGCCTTCAGAAGTCACCTAATTCACAATTATGAGCCACTTTGTGTTGGTCTATCACATAAAATCCCAATAAAATACATTTACGTTTTTTGGTTGTAACATGACAAAATGTGGAAAATTTCAAGGGGTATGAATACTTTTTCAAGGCACTGTAGATAGTGAATTGATAGAGTAGACATTACTAGATAGATACGTAGATAAGACCATGTATGATGGATAGATAGCTGGAGAGATCCAAATATAGATGGTTAGTTGGGTTACATGGAATAACTGGATGGACAGACATTTAGACGGATAGATTACATGGAAGGATGGATGGAAGGATGGATGGATGGATGGATGGATGGATGGATGGAAGGATAGATGGACGGATGAACAGAAGGATACAAGATAAAGGTTGTAAAGACAGACATCCACAAAGAGATAGATATCGCATCGAGGCCTTTGGGTAAGACTGCGTAGGTTAAGTATTTTAATAAATAAAAATAAATAAATAAAATAGATAGACACAGATCTAATTATAGATGTTTAGTTGGACTACATTGGAACAACTGGATGGACAGACATTTGGACAGGTAGATTAGATGGAAAGATAGATGAACAAATGGGTACAAGATAAAAAAGTGGATAGATACAGACATACATATAGATAGATATGAAATAGATAGATAAGAGAGAGAAGGATCTATAGATAGATTAGACAAAACAAGATGGATGGATAGTTAGACAGACAGATCCAAATATAGATGGTTAGTTGGACTACAAAGATGTATCAGCATTATGTGTCAGCAAAATTCCCCCCACAAAAACACTAATCTGCATGCCTACCCCCTACGCATAAATCCGCCCTCCTCCCAGTATAAATCCGCCCTCCTCCCAGTATAAATCCGCCCCTGCTGAAATCCCCCTCCCAGCACAAATATTTGCCCCCATCCCCCAAATCCCCCCCCCCCCCCGAAAAGAATCACTCCTAGCACAAATCCTCTACCCCTAAAGTTTCCCCACTTAGTACACATCTTTCCCCCTCCCCACACACACTTCTAATCCCTCCTAGCACAAATCTTTGCCCACCATCCCCCAAATACCCCCCGTTCAAATGCCACCCTCAATCCCCCCAAAAAAATAAAAATCACCCTCCTAGCAGAAATCCTCTACCCTTAAAATTTCTCCTCCTAGTACACATCTCCCCCCCAACACAAATCCCCCTAGATCACCACTCTCAACACCCCCTAAAATCCCCCTACTAGTACACATCTCCCCCCCCCCCTTACAAATCACTCCCTCGTGGCACAAATTCCCCCAAAATCACCCCTCCCAGCACAAATCCCCCCCCCCTCCTAAAACAAGTCCCCCTAGATCACCACTCTTAACACCCCCCCCCCCCCAATTCCTCTCCTAGAGCAATACTTACCCCCTGCCATCCCTTTCAAATTCCCCCTTCCAACACAACCCCCCCCCCCAATCTCCTTGTCGAGCCCCCCACCTCACATGATACCACAGTGCCCAGGGCAGCTGCCCCTCCCGCCCACCCCTTTTCCTGGCCCTGGGAGTCGGGGGGCCATTTTTCAATCCCGCTGATGTGATTCCTTTAAACTCATCTTTGTACCGATATACTGCTGACGCTCTATACGTGTGTTGTGTGTGTGTGTGGGGGGGGGGGGGGTGTACATACCTTGCATATTAGGGGGTACATACCTTATTTTAGTTCCTGTGATGTTATTACTGGGTCTCTGTGCTTCTCCATGCCTAGGCTGATGGGAGGGGCCGGCAGGGGGCTGTACATGGCTTCCCGAGAACATCACAGCCCTCCCCCCCCCCCCCCCCCCCCCAGCCTCAGTACTCCTCTACAGAGCCCTCAGTCCTGATACAAGCAGTGGGAGGAGTTATGCAAATATTAAAATGCCCCAATGGGTGGGCGTCAGCCTGAGGAGGAGTGGGCGTTCTTAGAGAGGCTTCATTTGCATGCAGACCGTCCTTGGTGATGCTGACCCTCCATTATTGAAAGAACTGAAATCCAATGAATGAAAGGGGCGGGGCAAGGACAGTCAGGCCGGGGAGGAAAGTGCTAGATGATGCTGGATGTCCCCCAGCCAGAAATTCAGGGGGGGTTCTATCTGACGTGCTGCAGCTTCTAATGCACATGGTGAGAAGCTCACAGTGTGCAGTGAAATCAGAGGGAAGCCGTTTCAGTCCAGGAGAGGAGCCGGTACAACTGTGTAATATTGATGGGAAGGCCGGAGTTCGGCTCGGATTGATTGACGGTTCCCGGCTCAGCCACAGAAAAAAACCCATTTCATCCAAGTCGCTTTGCTTTGTCAACTAATTACGGCGTTCAGTCTGCGTCTTGTTTTTATTGCTCGTTACGCCATAAATTCCATTAATTCAATCGGACAATGAGGGATGATGAGACGGACAGCCGGCTGGGCGATGAATTAATGGCGGCTCCGCGCCGGCGCCGTATAATTGGAAATGGGGGAGATAAATCGTTACATTTCTACAATGTATCCGTTTGATGGAAACGGCCAGAAAGCCAATGAGTTGTGGAGGAGGGCGGAGAACGCACGATGCGACGCTCACGTGATCTCTCCTGCAAGCGTTGGGGGGGTTTAGGTGACAACATCATACCTGTGCCCGTGATGGGCGGTAACCCAGATCAGCCAATCAGGAATCGTTCAATGAGAGGTTTTCCATTTTCACCACCAATTGTCAGCTCTTCGTAACAATCAAGGTAAGCGCTCCGAACGTTGGCACTTTTTACATTTTTATTCCCTTCGTCTCATTCAGAAAAAAAAAAAATCGGGTCTCCAAATTTTGGTCTTATGCGCAAAATCATGCGTTTTTTGCACATGTTTTTTATGCACTTCTTTCTCGCGGGGCCATTAGTTGTTTAATGGCACCCCAAAAATGTGGCCAGCAGATGCACGTTTTTTTTTCCGCCTGCAATAAAGCTGGACAAATGCGTGGATAAAAGCGTGTAAAGCTCAACGCTCAAAAAGTTCCATGGGCTACTTTTGTCATGCGTAGGGCAACCCATTGAAATGAATGTGCGTAACACGGAAAACGCGCATTAACGTGACACCCGCCACTCCCGTGTCATAGTGTGAGGCCCCACCCACTCCTCACATAGCGGGAAGTCGCATTACTGCTCTCAGATTTGTGTTGGCAATCTTCACCTACGGCTGCCCGTTCGCTTCAATGCTCATTTGTTGCCCAAAAGAAGTTTCTGCTCCTTTTTTTTTTGGGCAACAAGCTTCAAGTGATTTTTTTAAAAGTTTTGACAACCGCGGCAAAAAAATTGCATCGTGTTTGGGGGTGCCATTTAGTCTCGGTTCACGCTACTGTAATGCCATTTTGATACGATTTGTAGTGCGCTTAAGTAGTGCGACTTCTGGTTGCTTTTCGGATGTGGTTTGCATATTTTATGGATATGGGAATCTTTTCCAAGATGATAATTACTGATCTCGGAATTCAGCTTTAAAGGCATCTGCCTCTGTCCTGATGAAATAAGTGAGTGGAAGTCACAGGGATTGCATTCCTTCTCTTCTAGAGATCGGGAAAGTAGAAAACGTATAGCCGCTCAGTGGTCAGCACTTCTGTCTGGCAGCACTGGGGTCATCGGTTTGAATCCCAACCAGGACACGATCTGCATGGAGTCTGCATGTTCTCCCTGTGCCTGTGTGGGTTTCTTCCCAAGACTTGCTGATGGGTCTAAATTGGTCTTAATTTGTGAGTTGGGGACCTTTAGATTGTAAGCTACTGAGGGCAGGGACTAATGTGAATGCATCTCGTGGTCCTCAGTCGTCAGCCAATAGACTGTTCTGCAAAACCATATCATGGTCCTCAGCCATCAGCCAATAGACTGTTCTGCAAAACCATCTCATGGTCCTCAGCTGTCAGCCAATAGACTGTTCTGCAAAACCATCTCATGGTCCTCAACTGTCAGCCCATAGACTGTTCTGCAAAACCATCTCATGGTCCTCAACTGTCAGCCCATAGACTGTTCTGCAAAACCATGTTATGGTCCTTAGCTGTTCGCCAGTAGACTGTTCTGCAAAACTATCTCATGGTCCCCAGCTGTCAGCCAATAGACCAGGGATATGCAATTAGCGGACCTCCAGCTGTTGCAAAGCTACAAGTCCCATCATGCCTCTGCATCTGGGTGTCATGCTTGTGGCTGTCAGAGTCTTGCTATGCCTCATGGGACTTGAAGTTCTGCAACAGCTGGAGGTCCGCTAATTGCATATCCCTGCAATAGACTGTTATGCAAAACCATCTCATGGTCCTCAACCGTCAGCCAATAGACTGTTCTGCAAAACCATCTCATGGTCCCCAGCTGTCAGCCAATAGCCTGTTCTGCAATACCATCTCATGGTCCCCAGCTGTCAGCCAATAGCCTGTTCTGCAAAACCATCTCGTGGTCCCCAGCTGTCCGCCAATAGATTGCTCTGCAAAACCATCTCATGGTCCCCAGCCATGAGCCACTATCTGCATGGTGTCTGCATGTTCTCCCTGTGCCTGTGTGGGTTTCTTCCCAAGACTTGCTGATAGGTCTAAATTGGCCCTAATTTGTGAGTTGGGGACCTTTGGATTGTAAGCTCCTGAGGGCAGGGACTAATGTGAACGCATCTCATGGTCCTCAGCCGTCAGCCAATAGACTGTTCTGCAAAACGATCTCATGTTCCTTAGCCGTCAGCCAATAGATTGTTCTGCAAAACCATCTCATGGTCCTCAGCTATTCGACAGTAGACTGTTCTGCAAAACCATCTCATGGTCCCCAGCTGTCAGCCAATAGACTGTTCTGCAAAACCAAGTCATGGTCCTCAGCTGCCAGTCAATAGACTGTTCTGCAAAACCATCTCATGGTCCTCAGCCAATAGACTGTTCTGCAAAACCATCTCACGGTCCTCAGCCCTCAGCCAATAGATTGTTCTGCAAAACCATCTCATGGTCCTCAGCCATCAGCCAATAGACTGTTCTGCAAAACCATCTCATGGTCCTCAGCCATCAGCCAATAGACTGTTCTGCAAAACCATCTCATGGTCCTCAGCCCTCAGCCAATAGACTGTTCTGCAAAACCATCTCATGGTCCTCAACTGTCAGCCAATAGACTGTTCTGCAAAACCATCTCATGGTCCTCAACTGTCAGCCAATAGACTGTTCTGCAAAACCATCTCATGGTCCTCAACCGTCAGCCAACAGACTGTTCTGCAAAACCATCTCATGGTCCCCAGCCGTGAGCCAATAGACTGTTCTGCAAAACCATCTCATGGTCCCCACCCGTGAGCCACTATCTGCATGTTCTCCCTGTGCCTGTGTGGGTTTCCTCTCAAAATTTGCTTATCGGTCTAAATTGGCCCTAATTTGTAAGTTAGGGACCTTAGATTGTAAGCTCCTGAGGGCAGGGACTAATGTGAATGTATGATATACAGTATATACAAGGGTTCTTCAAAAAGTTTCCGCACTTATTTAAAACTACGTTAAGTATATAAAAGTGCAGAAGCTTTTTGAAGAAGCCTCATATATATAAACCGCCAGTGTTCTATAAATCCCTGTAATAATAATAATAACTCCGCAGGCAGGAGCGCTTCACCTCGAGAACAGCAAATCTTCCCATGGCAGATGACGGAAAGTCACACCTAACCAAAGTGGAACACCCCTCGAAGTGGCCCAGAGATGATCCATCAGCGGTGAAAGATGGACTTATTTTCATTATTCTTATCTCCTGTGTCCAGCTCACCAGGATGGGTTGGGGCGGATCTGCGTCTGTCCTCTTCTGGGTCATATCTCGGAAGTTCTTGGTTGCATGAATCACTCTGACACCCTCCGATGTTTTTCTCTCCAGCCCGTACGCCAAATTTGCCTTTTTGGAATTGCATCTCCCTCTTTATCCGCGCAGCCATTTGGGGGCCATGACAGGCAGGTGATATATTCACCGCGCTCATCTTTATTTTTAAAGCTCTATATTTTTTTTAAGTGATTTCTCACTAAGGAAATCATTCTTTTCTGTGGAATTTTACAGCTCATTCTCTCACGATTTGTGCCGAGTTCACGTTGGCGACAATCGATCTGTGTTCACCTCTTAGCAACAGATCACTGAAGGAGAACACCGTTCCAGTAGTTCAGTCTGTAACAATGACAGATTTCCAGCAACTAAAGTTGTTCCATCATCCGATATAAATCGCTGTTAATGGCTGGTAGTAGCAATTAGTAGCGGTGAGGAATCTCTGCTACGGAATTCTCAGTCATGGTGTTTAGCAGGGCAGAGTAGGCACTAGCCTATGGGCTGCACACTGTTTATAGGGCCTGGTGACAACGGATCAAAATAATGATTTGATCTTGAAAGAAAATTACAGTTAAGCTTTCCTAAATAGTTTACAAAAGATAGAAAACTTAATTGTAGCACCTTCCTAGTCATTGGAGCGGCTCTTGATTTCTTTGGGCTCTTCTGGATTTCACAGGTTGCTGGTTTGGTTGCTTCCCCCTGCATTCTGGAGGCTTCCAGAACATAGAGGGTTGGAAAAGTCAAATGAGCAGCCTGGATACTTATGGTGCCTCAGCCAATCCCTGTGGAGGTGTGCCCAGTAGGTGGCTGAATGGGGACATAAGTCTGAGGCCTGAAACTGCCCTGGTCTGGATTTGCTGGAGGAGTCCCCAGCCTCAGGGGCTACTGCCCCTCAAGGCAGTCCCGCTGGGGTCGCCGACGGTCATCAAGGTCCCAATTATGGCAGGGGGGCCTTTTCCTAATTTTGCCAGGGATTGTCTGGATATCTCATTGAGGAATGCCTGGTGAAAGCTGGGAGATGTGCTACTGCCCTTGTACTGTATATTGTGAGTACTAACCCAAGCTCAAGGTTTAGTGATCATGTGCTCCTGGGGTGCCAGATTTAGCTATTCCTTGGACTTTAACTATTCTGCAAACTAACTCATGGTCCCTGGCCATGAGCCATTAGAGTGTTCTGCAAAACCATCCCGTGGTCCCCAGCCATCAGCCAAAAGACCGTTCTGCAAAACTATCTTGTGGTCCCCAGTCGTCAGCCAATAGACTGTTCTGCAAAACCATGTCGTGATTCCCAGCAGTAAGCCAATAAATTGTAATGCAAAACCATCTTGTGGTCCCCAGCTGTTAGCCAATAGACTGCTCTGCAAACCAATGTCAGGGTCCCCAGCCATGAACCAATAGACCGTTCTGCAAAACCATCTCATGGTCCCCAGCAGTCAGCCAATAGACTGTTCTGCAAAGCCACCTCATGGTCCCCAGCTGTGAGAGATAGACTGTGCTAGTTTTACTGGTGGAAGCTGGGAGATGTGCGGCTGCCCTGGGATATTGTCAGTACCGACCCAAGCTAAAGGTTTAGTGATCATGTACTTCTGGGGGTGCCAGCTTGAGCTATTCCTGAGACTTTAACCATTCTGCAAAACTACCTCATGGTCCCCAGCTGTCAGCCAACAGACTGTTCTTCAAAACCATCTCATGGTCCCCAGCTGTGAGCCAATAGACTGTTCTGCAAAAATATATCATGGTAACCAGCCGTGAGAGATAGACTGCGCTAGTTTTACTTAGAAAAGAATGTCCCACTCAATGTTAGGTGGTCAGTGTTATTGAGGGTGGTTATACTGTTATGTCTGTTTTCTGTATTTAAGTGGTGACGTCACTGTTGCCCATATATAAGTGGTGACATTATCGTTGCCCGTATATAAGTGGTGACATTATCGTTGCCCATATATAAGTGGTGACATTATCGTTGCCCGTATATAAGTGGTGACATCATTGTTGTCCATAGATAAGTAGTGACATCACTATTGCCCATATATATATATGTGACGTCACTGTTGCCCGTATGTAAGTGGTGATGTCACCGTTGCCCCTATAAAAGTGGTGACATCACTATTGCCCGTATATAAGTGGTGTCGTCACGGTTGCCCATATATAAGTGGTGACGTCACTGTTCATATATAAGTGGTGACATCATTGTTGCCCATATATAAGTGGTGACATCATTGTTGCCCTCTATAAGTGGTGACGTCATGGTTGCCCGTATACAAGTGGTGACATCACTGTTGCCCATATATAAGTGGTGACATCACCGTTGCCCATATATAAGTGGTGATGTCACTGTTGCCCGTATATAAGTGGTGACATCACTGTTGCCCGTATACAAGTGGTGACATCACTGTTGCCCATATATAAGTGGTGACATCACCGTTGCCCATATATAAGTGGTGACATCACCGTTGCCCTTATATAAGTGGTGACATCACTGTTGCCCATACATAAGTGGGGACACATTTAAGTAGTGATGCCGTATTGCCGGGATTTTAGTGGCGGCATCTCTACTCTCTGAACATAAGTGGTCACCTGACGTTCCATGGGTTGCGTCCGGTAACGCTCGGTTTTTTATGTCCTCGTTGGTTGTCACCCGTCTGTTTGGAGTCATTTCCCTCCAGTATGAAGAATAGGGAGGTTTATTATTTGTAGTAAACAGAGTGTAATGTTAGTGGTGAGATTTATGGACGTGTTTTATGGCGCGGTGTAAACCAGGTAAAGAAGAACGCCATCCGGGATATTGATATTTTTTATGAGTCGTTGTGGCTGGTTGTCAGGGCAGCGAGAGGCCGCAGAGCGCTCCATCCAGGGACCGATCGGCAGGGAGCGGCGGTGTTTTTGCCGTCGGTTCAGCTGCATTCAGGATTATTTGTCTTAGTTTATGCGAGCCGAAAACTGCACCTCCAGAATACATTTCTCCTCATCAGCGGCATCATTTGAAATCTCTATAAAATGCCAGCGATGGTTCATGTGGGATTTGATGAATGTGCAATTATCCTAAAAATAGTGGAGCTGTCTCCGGGGGGAGATTTATGTGTTTAGGGGGGAGGAGGTTGGCCTGAGCTGTGCAGGTGGGCGATTGGTGAGGGGGCGAGGGGTAGGTGGCGGGTGACATAGGGGGCAGCGGAGGTGGGGGGTGGCGATTATTGGGTAGGTGGGAACGAGTGACTCAGCATGAAGGGTGTGCAATTAGAGACAAGAGGAGCGGGTGACAATGTCAGTGTAGGAAAACACAAACTACTACGGGGAAATCTCCCCATTGTGGGAGGGGCAGAGACACAAACTACTGCAGGGAAATCTCCTCATTGTGGGAGAGGCAGAGACACAGACTACTGCAGGGAAATCTCCCCATTTTGGGAGGGGCAGAGACACAAACTACTGCAGGAAATCTCCTCATTGTGGGAGGGGCAGAGACACAAACTACTGCAAGGAAATCTCCACATTGTGGGAGAGGCAGAGACACAGACTACTGCAGGGAAATCTCCCCATTTTGGGAGGGGCAGAGACACAAACTACTGCAGGAAATCTCCTCATTGTGGGAGGGGCAGAGACACAAACTACTGCAGGAAATCTCACCATTGTGGGAGGGGCAGAGACACAAACTACTGCAGGGAAATCTCCCCATTGTGGGAGGGGCAGAGACACAAACTACTGCGGGGAAATCTCCCCATTGTGGGAGGGGCAGAGACACAAACTACTGCGGGGAAATCTCCCCATTGTGGGAGGAGCAGAGACACAAACTACTGCGGGGAAATCTCCCCATTGTGGGAGGGGCAGAGACACAAACTACTGCGGGGAAATCTCCCCATTGTGGGAGGGGCAGAGACACAAACTACTGCGGGGAAATCTCCCCATTGTGGGAGGAGCAGAGACACAAACTACTGAGGGGAAATCTCCCCATTGTGGGAGGGGCAGAGACACAAACTACTGCGGGGAAATCTCCCCATTGTGGGAGGAGCAGAGACACAAACTACTGAGGGGAAATCTCCCCATTGTGGGAGGGGCAGAGACACAAACTACTGCGGGGAAATCTCCCCATTGTGGGAGGGGCAGAGACACAAACTACTGCGGGGAAATCTCCCCATTGTGGGAGAAGCAGAGACACAAACTACTGCGGGGAAATCTCCCCATTGTGGGAGGGGCAGAGACACAAACTACTGCGGGGAAATCTCCCCATTGTGGGAGGGGCAGAGACACAAACTACTGCAGGGAAATCTCATCATTGTGGGAGGGGCAGAGACACAAACTACTGCAGAAAACCTCACCATTGTGGGAGGGGCAGAGACACAAACTACTGCAGGGAAATCTCATCATTGTGGGAGGGGCAGAGACACAAACTACTGTAGGGAAAGCTGCCCATTGTGGGAGGGGCATAGACACAAACTTTAAGGAAATATCACCATTGTGGGAGGGGCAGAGACACAAACTACTGCAGCGAAATCTCCTCTTTGTGGGAGGGGCAGAGACACAAACTACTGTAGGGAAAGCTGCCCATTGTGGGAGGGGCATAGACACAAACTTTAAGGAAATATCACCATTGTGGGAGGGGCAGAGACACAAACTACTGCAGGGAAATCTCCCCATTGTGGGAGGGGCAGAGGCACAAACTACTGCAGAGAAATCTTCCCATTGTGGGAAATCTTATCATTGTGGGGGGGGGCAGAGTCACTAGTGGGTACAGGAAAATCTCACCACAGGTGTCTTTCAGAGCTGTACCCAAAAAAGAACGATCAATTTAAGGGGTCGGCAGAGGTGCTGATTGCCATGGTTTGAGGCTAAGACTGAACGGTGTCTCTTGGTCAGACATTGCTGTGCCCTGTAACCTTCAACACAACTTCAGGTCTCCTCATATGCTGTCTTTTCTTTTCAATATCTTAATTAATTTTGTATTACAGAACATCTTATAGTCATTAGTGTCGAGCGATCATATTATTGATCGTACAGAAATCCAATAGAGGTAATATGATAATGTCACAGTATAGAAATAATGACAATCGTAATTAGCATCACAGATTATTATATCTTGGTCAATCAATGAAATCTTATAACATTCAGTAATGAAAAGAAATTTTCAATCGGTTGGTAATTGGGTGTAAATTTCCTGTAACTTCTATGAATGTGGATTATTGAATAGTCACGGCTGAAGATGAAAGCTCTCATTATAACTGATACAATATTATAGAAAAGAATAAAGGTGAGAGAAGAGGAAATGAGATATAACACGTGTGGTGATGGAAGGGATTGAAGAAACATTCATAATCTCATCTGCATTTATATTTATAGAGAAAAAACAACAAGAAGAAATATGCCACCTTCCACGTCCAACCCTGGACCATGTCCCCTCCAACCCAGGACCATGTCCCCTCCAACCCAGGACTTCAGTCTATCAGCTCAGAGTCCTGACCTGGAGTACTCCAGCCCAGAATCCTAACCTTGACCTGTCCAACCTAGGACCCCGACCCCTCCAACCCAGGACCCCGACCCCTCCAACCCAGGACCCCGACCCCTCCAACTCAGGAGCCTGACCCCTCCAACTCAGGAGCCTGACCCCTCCAACTCAGGAGCCTGACCTGACCTCTCCAACCCAGGACCCTGATCACTCTAACCAGGACTCTGATCCCTCCAACCCGGGACTCTGATCTCTCCAACCCGGGACTCTGATCTCTCCAACCCGGGACCCTGATCTCTCCAGCCCGGGACCCTGATCTCTCCAGCCCGGGACCCTGATCTCTCCAGCCCGGGACCCTGATCTCTCCAACCCGGGACCCTGATCTCTCCAACCCGGGACCCTGATCTCTCCTACCCGGGACCCTGCTCTCTCCAACCCGGGACCCTGCTCTCTCCAACCCGGGACCCTGCTCTCTCCAACCCGGGACCCTGATCTCTCCAACCCGGGACCCTGATCTCTCCAACCCGGGACCCTGATCTCTCCAATCCGGGACCCTGATCTCTCCAATCCGGGACCCTGATCTCTCCAACCCGGGACCCTGATCTCTCCAACCCGGGACCCTGATCTCTCCAACCCGGGACCCTGATCTCTCCAACCCGGGACCCTGATCTCTCCAACCCGGGACCCTGATCTCTCCAACCCGGGACCCTGATCTCTCCAACCCGGGACCCTGATCTCTCCAACCCGGGACCCTGACCTCTCCAACCTCTGATCTCTCCAACCTCTGATCTCTCCAACCCGGGACCCTGATCTCTCCAACCCGGGACCCTGATCTCTCCAACCCGGGACCCTGATCTCTCCAACCCGGGACCCTGATCTCTCCAACCCGGGACCCTGATCTCTCCAACCAGGTACCCTGATCTCTCCAACCAGGTACCCTGATCTCTCCAACTCTGGAACCAGACGCCACCAACTCTGGAACCAGACGCCACCAACTCTGGAACCAGACGCCTCCAGATCTGGAACCAGACGCCTCCAGATCTGGAACCAGACGCCTCCAGATCTGGAACCAGAGGCCTCCAGATCTGGAACCAGAGGCCTCCAGATCTGGAACCAGAGGCCTCCAGATCTGGAACCAGAGGCCTCCAGATCTGGAACCAGAGGCCTCCAGATCTGGAACCAGAGGCCTCCAGATCTGGAACCAGAGGCCTCCAGATCTGGAACCAGAGGCCTCCAGATCTGGAACCAGACGCCTCCAGTTCTGGAACCAGACGCCTCCAACTTTGGAACCAGACGCCTCCAATTTAGGACCCTGACCTTGAGCCATCCAACCAAGGACATCGACCCCTCCAAGTCCAACCTGGGACCCCGATCCCTCTAGCTTAGGACCCTGACCCCTCCAAACCAGGACAATGGCCCTGTCAACCTAGGACCCCAACCCCTCCAACTCCTACCCAGGACCATAATGCCTCCAACACAGGACCTTGATCGATTCAACCCAGGAACCTGACCTCGCCAACCTAGGACCTCAACCCCTCTAACGCCAACTCAGGACCCTGACCCCTCCAGCTTAAGACCCTTTCCCCTCCAACCGAGGACACAAACCCTTTCAACCTGTTACACTGACCTCTCCAACCCCAACTCAGAACCCCAACCCCTTATACTTTAGACCCCAATTTTTCCAACTCCAACCCAGGACCCCGATCCCTCCAACCCAAGACCCCAATCCCTCCAATTCAAAACCCTGGCTTTGACTTCTCAAACCCAGGACACGGATCCTTTCAATATAGCACCCCAACACTTACAACCCATGACCCCAACACTTCCGGGCCCAGGACCCCAACCTGACCAATCCCCGAAGATAAATTCTGCAATAGGAAGCTCCCCAAACCCTTGAAAGCCTCACTCATTACATGTTGTCTTCTAAGTCGCTTAATATATTACTGTACATATCTATGATGGGAAGTGATTAAATGTAATTATTTCGTTGGAAACTCATCCGAGCCAATAAATGGCTGAAATGCACGTTCTTATTTTTGTAATTTAAACAGCTCCTTCACTTCTTTCATGTAATCAAATTAATGTTGAAGACGGATTCACGCTGTTCTTCCCTTACTTTCTTAATTACATATTTTATTTCAACGTGACTGTAAAAATCATGTTGGCAAAACGCTCGGCGAGTTGAGTTTATATTTTACCTTTTTTGTTTGCATACAGCAGATGTACTGCCGGCTGCGCCTGTACCAAAAAGGACATTTAGGAGTAGGCTTCCTCCTACAAAGTTACGATGTACAGTCTGATAACTGGGGGAGCAGAGACTGAGGAAATGCTTCCTCCTGCCTGCAGCAGACTGATGATATCATCTCACCCTAGGAAAAGGCAGCGGGAAAAGAGAAATGACCCAGCCCCATTGATATCTGACATGGCAGTGAGATGTCCTCTTGACAGGTGACCAAGCATAGTTGTCCCTACAGGGAGCAATTCTGGAAATTGTTGCATAGGGAGTTCAGGGAGTGTCCAGGGGAGCTTTGCAGGGACGGCTAGTAAAACGGGAAGTATGTACCGTCATCCGGTGGTGCCTGCTTTTTAACAAACACATTAGGGTTAGCAGGTTAGGGGTCATTCACACCAAACAACAAGATCAAGAGTGCTAAATCCTTGAATATTTCTTTGGCAAATATGCATGAACCTACCAACGTGTTTCGGGGGGGGGGGGGGGGGCAAAATTTTCCCCTTCGTCAGGGCTATTATCTGTACTTTTTTTTTGTAGCCCTAATGAAGGGTGAGCGTCTGGCCGCCCCCACGCATTGGTTGTTTCATGTAGAGTTGCCAAGTATTTTGGACTTTTGATCTTGGTGTTCCTGGTGCCCTTTGCCTGGTAGTAACTCAAAGCGTATGGATTACACCAGGAGTGCCGAGCCACAAGATCAAGAGTCCCATTTACTTGATTAGTTCTTTGCCGACTGTATGTGAAACAGCCAACACATTTTGAGGCCACAAGCTCCCCTTCATCAGAGCTTTTAATTTTATTTTGACTTTGTAGCCCTGATGAAGGGGGTGCTTCTGGCCCTGAAACACGTTGACGGTTTTATGTAGGGTTGCCAAAGAACTATTTATCTACTTTGGACTCTTAATCTTGGTGCTCCTGGTGCCCTTTGCCTGGTAGTAACTCTAACTGTGTGGGTTACAGCAGGAGTGCCAAGCCACAAGATCAAGAGTCCCAATACTTGAATACAGTAGTTCTTTGCCGACTGTATGTGAAACAGCCAAGACGTTTTGGGGCCACATGCGCCCCTTCATCAGGACCATATATATCCTATTTGGACTGTGTTTTGCAGCTCTGATGAAGGGGATACTTCTGATTCTGAAACACATTTTGAGGCTAGAAGCTCCCCTTCATCAGAGCTATTAATTTCATTTTGGCTTTGTAGCCCTGATGAAGGGGACACTTTTTTGCTCCTGAAGCGTGTTGGTTTCATGTTGCCAAAGAACTATTCAAGTATTTGGGTGCCAAGCCACAGAATCGAGAGTCCCAATTACTTAAATAGATCTTTGTCAACTGTACATGAAACAGGCAACGTCATTTGGGGTCACAAGCTCCCCTTCATTAGGGCTATTACTATTATTTGGAATCTTTGTAGCTCTGATGAAGGCGGCCCTTCTGGTGCTTAAATGCATTGGGTGTTCCACAGTTGCGGCTGGTGGTATATTTTTTGGGGGAGAGGCATACAATCCACCCGCCAGAACCCCCCCCGGTCGGTCTGGTCACAGGCACAGCCCCCCCCGATCAGTCGGTCACCAGCCCCACACTTACCCCATCTAGGTCACGGGCTGCGCTTCCTCTAGGCGGCGGCTTCACCCTGTGTCTCCTCCTCCTGGCATCACCCCAGATAATATCTTAGATGAAACGCGTCAGGTCGAGCCTTGCTGATGCTATTTTGTTAAACTTACTGCTATTACTGCTTTTTACACCTACGGTTTTACAGTATGTGGAGCATTTGTTTCCTTTTTGGTTATACTGTATGAGTGCAAAAGGAAGACTGGGTCCACCCTTTGCTTGAGACTGCTGATCCTGACCGGTCATTACTACATTGAGCCATCCAAGGAACGGTGGGATCATCTCCCATTCTGGCCAGGAGTAAGAGGCGTCGAAGTTCCTTCTCATTGGTTTATGTATGCCACAAGCCTTAGCCAATCAATGGGCATAGCCTTTTTGGGTCCATATGTTTCCAGTAAGCCTTCTCAAAGTCGGTGGCGGGGGTCTTCTTTACACACGTGATTCCTATGAGATCTTTACTGATACCATAAGGACTTATCCTCATTCATTGGATCAACTTCAACACTTATTTTTCACTTTGTGGACTCCTTTTTATACTTCTATATTTAGTCACTTTTTTCACATTTGGTCAATTTTTATTCATTTTTAGTGTGAGATTCATATGGATCTTTATGGTACCTTGTAGAATCCTGACCACTTATGGTACCTCTGTCCAAATTTTGTCTTTTGCTGTGCTGACTGCTACAAATATTTTGGGGTGTCAGCGCGGAATTCCTTTTTTGCCTTGGTAATTCAGGTATTTGGGACTCTTGATCTTGGTGCTCCTGGTGCCCTTTGCCTGGTAGTAACTCAGAGCGTATGGATTACACCAGGAGTGCCGAGCCACAAGATCAAGAGTCCCAAACACTTGAATAGATCTTTGTCGATTTGTATGTTAAACATTCAACGGGTTTCGAGGCCAGAAGCTCCCCTTCATCAGGGCTAATAATATCCTATTTGTACTGTGTGTTGTAGCCCCGGTGAAGGGGACACTTTTGGTCCCGAAACACGTTGGATGTTTCATGTAAGTTTGCCGATGAACTAAAGGGGAAAAACGCTGCTCCAGGTGCGGTTAGGTGGGTGGGGCTCCTCATGCGGTGGAACGCCTCGGCTCGCCTGTCGTGAATAAGCTAATGTGAAGAGAATGTCTGCACACCGACATAGCGAAAGTCCATTTATTTGGCAATTCCATGAAAATGCATGACACACGCCATGAGTACGTAAGCCGGTACAGAGGTTGACGCGTTTCGTGCGGCTGATGTACTTGTGGCGTGTGTCATGCATTTTTATGGAATTGCCAAATAAATGGACTTGCGCTATGTCGGTGTGCAGACATTCTCTTTACATTTTCAAATCAACTATTCAAGTATCTTGAGCCACAAGATCAAAGATTCAAGTCCCAAATACTTGAATAGTTCTTTGCCAACTGTACATGAAACAGCTAACACGTTTCGATGCCACAAGCTCCCCTTCATCAGGGCTATTCCTATTATTAGGACTCTATTTGTATCCCTGGTGAAGGGGACGCTTTTGGTGCTGAAACACGTTGGATGTTTCATGTAAGTTTGCCAATGAACTATTCAAGTATTTCGAGCCATAAGATCAAAGGTTCAAGTCCCAAATACTTAAATAGTTCTTTACCGACTGTACACGAAACAGCTAACACGTTTTGAGGCCACAAGCTCCCCTTCATCAGGGCTATTACTATTATCAGGACTCTATTTGTAGCCTTGATGAAGGGGGCACTTCTGCTCCTGAAACGGGTTGGTGGTTTCATGTTGCCAAAGAACTCTTCAAGTATTTGGTACTCTTGATCTTGGTGCTCGTGGTGCCCTTTGCCTGGTAGTACCTCAAAACGTATGGATTACACCAGGGGTGCCAAGCCACAAGATCAAGAGTCCCGATTACTTGAATAGTTCTTTGCTGACTGTATGTGAAAAAGCCAACAAATTTTTGAGGCCAGAAGTTCCCCTTCATCAGGGCTAATAATATCCTAATTGGATTGTGTTTTGTAGCCCTGATGAAGGGGACACTTTTTGGTCCCGAAACATGTTGGATGTTTCATGTAAGTTTGCCAATGAACTATTCAAGTAGCTCGAGGCACAAGATCAAAGGTTCAATTCTTGAATAGTTCTTTACCAACTGTACATGAAACAGCTAACACGTTTTGAGGCCATAAGCTCCCCTTCATCAGGTCTATTACTATTATTAGGACTCTATTTGTAGCCTTGACGAAGGGGGCACTTCTGCTCCTGAAACGGGTTGGTGGTTTCATGTTGCCCAAGGACTATTCAAGTATTTGGGACTCTGGATCTTGGCGTTCTTTGTGTATTTCACATGCTTTGAGTTGCTTTTCTTGGTACCCAGTGGAGTCGGTGAGCATGCAGTAGTGAATAATTACTAGAAGTCCCAGCACAGCCTGGATGAGTCTTCTCGGGAGTTTCTGGAACCGGATCCAGACGGAATGGCACTAAGTCGCCCGTGCCGTGTTTGCGCACAGAGCATATGTTTCCAGCGAGGGGAGATGGGGCGATCGGCGTTTCTTCGTGTAATGAGTCTCTGCAGCGGGGACACCCTGCAGCTGCAAAGTGGCTTTAAGGTTTCAATTACATCTGGAGCTTAGCGGCGGCGGCGACCCAAGGCTGATGGATTTGCGGCGGGGTTATCTGTCAGGAGCGGCGGATTAATGTCATTCGCTGTAAGACACGCTCGGCTATTAGTCAGCGTTACCTGTACAGGTTCCTGATGTCTTCTGCCCGCTGCTGGGAAAACACATCTGTCTGCCGAGATGGCTATCTGCCTGCGCCTGTCTCTGCGGGCTCAGCCGCCCATTACATCCAATCTTCTGCCCGCGACTCCGCACACCTTTCACCTCTTCTCATCCCACCTGCTCCGCCACTAAATAGATGGAGTGCCAGCGGCTGGGCAGAGCGGATTAGTTCACAGAGCCACTTTAACAAGCAGTTCCCCTGGGGGGGGGGGGATGGGCCTCCAGCCTGACAGCGGGGTTCTGCTTTATAATAAAGGTTTGTTATCGAGGTTTTTCTGTAAGTCTTATTGTCGTATTGTACTTATACGGCCATTCCCCCTCTTATCTTCTGTTGGTGTCAATTTTATTTTGAAAGTTATGCTGTTCCATATTTCGCTTATTTTAATCCATGTGCATATTTAGGTATATAAAAAAATGGGGTTCCTTCTTTTTTTTTTTTTTTCCAGATACAAAACAAATATTCCAAACTAATTAATAAATATAATTAATACATATAGCAAATATTATCTATGAATAAATATAATTAATAAATATCACAAATGTTGTACATTATTAAATATAATTAATAAATGTCACAAATATTGCACATTAATACGTATAGTCATTAAATGTTACAAATATTACACATTAATATAATGTCACAAATATTGCACATTAATACATATAGTCATTAAATGTTACAAATATTACACATTAATTTCTAATTATTATTACAAATGTTATACATTAGTAAACCTAATTAATAAACATGGACAATATTACACATTAATAAATATATTCATTAAATATTACAAATCTTCCACAATAAATATTACAAATGTAATACATTAATAAATGTAATTATTAAATACCACAAATATTACACATTGATGGATATAATTGATGTTACAAATATTGCACATTAATAAATATGCAAATGGTACACATTAAAAAATGAATACCTATCACAAATATTATACATAATATTATACACATATTGTATTTATAAATATTAATTTCAAATTAATAAATATTACAAATGTTATGCAATATTAAACCTAATTGATAAATATGACCAATATTACACATTAATAAATATCACAAATGTTATACATTATATTATGCACAAATATTATACATTTATAAATATGAATTTTGAGTTAATACATTTTACAAATGTTATACAATAATAAACCTAATTAATAAATATGACCAATATTACACATTAATAAATATAATGAATAAATATCACAAATATTATACATTATATTATATACAAATGTTATACATTTATAAATATTAATTTCAAATTTATAAATGTTACAAATGTTATACAATAATAAACCTAATTAATAAATATGACCAATATTACACATTAATAAATATATGTAATAAATATTACAAATATTACACAATCAATATTACAATTGTTATACATTAATAAATATAATTATTAAATATCACAAATATTACATATTCATGAATATAATTGATGTTACAAATATTACACATAATTAAATAAACAAATGGTATACATTAATAAATATAATAAATTATGTATAAATTATAAATTATACATAATATTATAAATTATACATAATATTATACACAAACATACATCAATAAATATTAATTTCTAATAAAAAAATATTACTGTTATATATAATAAACCTAATTAATAAATATGATTAATATTACACATTAATAAATATATTTAATAAATATAACAGGTATTCCACATTAATGAATATAATTGCTTTTACAAATATTACACATTAATAAATATATGTAATAAATATTACAAATATTCCACAATAAATATTACAATTGTTATACATTAATAAATATAATTATTAAATATCACAAATATTACATATTCATGAATATAATTGATGTTACAAATATTACACATAATTAAATATACAAATGGTATACATTAATAAATATAATTATGTATAAATTATGTATATAAATTATACATAATATTAAACACAAACATACATCAATAAATATTAATTTCTGATAAAAAAAAAATTACAACTGTATAATAAACCTAATTAATAAATATGACCAATATTACACATTAATACATATATTTAATAAATATAACAGATATTCCACATTAATAAATATAATTGCTTTTACAAATATTACACATTAATAAATATAATTAATACTTAAAACAAATAATATACATTTATAAATATAAGGAATAAATATTACAAATGTTATACATTATTAAATATAATTATAAAATATAACAAATATTATACAATAATAAATTTTAATTCATAAAACAAATAATATACATTAATAAATATAATGAATAAATATCACATATAATCCAAAAAAAAGAGCGGCACTCGTGTCTTGAAAGGTTACATGCGGAATCGACCATAAGCCGTAACCCTGAGGCAGCAGTCCAGGCCCCGAAAGGACCTTCTTTCACATTGGGCACAAATCTTTGGAAGGGAACCTTTCCTACCCGCCCACATCATCGCCTACCTATAAATAGTGACCGATCGAGTCAGTCTAGCGCAACCTCCAACCCAAAAGAGGGACTTTTCATGTGGAAGATTCAGATAATTCAGAAAGAGGAGTGAGACTCTGTGGTGTAGTGGGGAGGTAGTGAGGAAGTCCAGGAGGGAGACCTCTGAACTGGAGTGGCCCAGTGGCTGATCTATACCTAGAATAACACCTTTTGGTGGAACACGGCTTTGTACAGTTATCCATCCTTCAGGATTTCACCACAATGGACAACCTGTCCCGGAGATGATGAATTCCACCCCGCGGGGCGGTAATAAGTATTGAAGGAAAAAAAAATGTTTTAAGGTAAAACACAACATCTGCTGTTTATAGTATCATAATGATTGCCATCATGTGATGGGACTCCGCGCGGGGCCGGGAAGATGGTGTCACCGTATTTCTCCTGAAGGGGGTAAAAGAAAGCTGCGAGAGGCAGATGGCGCATCCTGCGGACAGAGACTGGAGTCGTCATTGTTAGGGCTGATAAGATGGAGGAGTAGACCGTCTGGAATCTCAATGAGATTGCTGTAATGAGCGGGAAGATCTGAGGCCGTTGTGGCCCTCTCACAGAAAACAAGATGTCATTGTGGATGTGCCGCTGCCCGTGTAGAGGGCAATGATAGGCTGCCAACACGAGGGGCTTCCTAAAGGGGTCTGTGAAGGTTCTCGTTTATGCAGGTCATGGTAGAGTGAGTAGGTAGTCACATTCAGCTGGACGTTTTGTGTAATGCTGAAGCTACTCCAAGCAACTTCTTCATGTCTAATGAGTTTCAGCAGCATACTCCAGTATTTATAGTCACTGAGTCACTTTCATTTAGTCACCATGGAATCTGTCAAGGCAGATGCTGATTGTCCAAGAGAAGGGTGGGGGGTGTGGTTCCTATTTTTACATTTATCTGTTTCCCTCTTGAGAATTAAAAATAGATCACATCAGCATGTCACCTGGGCAGGCCTGAACTCATCCAAAGAGATCAGATGTAGAGTATGTTAAGGTGTCGTATATTGGGAACAAGGCAATCTCTGGACCATTTTTTGTGGCAGGCTCTATGGGAAGTGGGCCATCCCATATGACAGGCTCTATAGTGCCTGGGCCGTCTCATGGTAGGCCCTATGGGAGCTGGACCATTTTTTGTGTCAGTCTCTCTGGAACTTGAGCCAACGTACATGGTAGGCTCTATGGGGGCTGGCTATCTCATATGGCAGGTTCAGTGGGAAATGGGCCATCTCGTATGGCATGCTGTATAGGAACAGGGTCAACTCATACAGGTGCCATGGTAACTCCGCCATCTCGTATGGCAGGCCCTGTGGAAACTGGACCATGTTTTGTGGCAGTCTCCTTGGAACCTGAGTCATCGTACATAGCAGGCTCTATGGGAGCTGGGCCATCTTATACAGCAGGACTATGCAAACTGGGTCATCCCATATGGCAGGTTCTATGGTACCTCAGCCATCTCATATGGCAGGCCCTATGGGAACTGGACCATCTTTTGTGGCAGTCTCTCTGGAGCCTGAGACATCCTACATGGTAGGCTTTATGGGAACTGGGCAATCTCTTATGGCAGGTTCCATGGTAAGTTGGCCATCTTATATGGCAGGCCCTATGGGAACTGGACCATCTTTTGTGGCGGTCTCTCGGGGAAATGAGCCATCTTGCATGGTAGAGTCTACTGGAAATGGGCCTTCTCATGTGGCATGCTCTATGAATACTGTACCATCCTTTGTGTCTGGCTCTATGTGAACTGGGCCATTTCATATGGCCATCTCATATGGCAGGTTCCATGGTAACGCAGCCATCTGATATAGCAGGCCCTATTGGAACAGGACCATCTCTTGTGGCAGTCTCTCTGGGAAATGAGCCATCTTACGTGGTAGAGTCTACTGGAATTGGGTCATCTCATATGGCATGCTCTATGGTTACTGTACCATGTTTTGTGACAGTCTCTCTGTAACCTGAGCTATATTACATGGTAGATTCTTTGGGCACTGGGCCATCTTATACAGCAGGAATATGGGAACTGGGCCATCTCTTGTGGCAGCTGGACCATCTTTTGTGGCATTTCCTCTGGACATGAGCCATCTTTCATGGTAGGCTCTTTGGGAATCGGGCCATCTTCTATAGCAGGACTATGGGAACTGGGTCATCTCATATAGCAGCCTCAATGGGAACTAGACTACCCAATATAGTAGTCTCTGCAAGTGAAGCCACCTCACCCCACCTTGGCAGTCTCAGGGAACTGGGCCAGCTCTTTTTCAGTCTGTCTGGGATCTGTGATGTTCCAGGTAGTGGTCTCTCTTGAAAATGGGTACTCTCACATAGCGATCTCTAAGGGAATTGGATCTTCTCATGGGGCAGTCACTCTGGGAACTAAGTCGTCTCACATAGTACTCTTTTTTGGAACTGAGCTGTCTCACTTGGCATTCTCTATGACCATTGGGTGGAGTCACATGACATACTCTATGGGACTAGATTCGTTCATATCTCAGTACAGGACAGTCTCAGATCGCAATTTCTCTAGGCATCTGTCCATCTCGCATGGCAGTCACTCTGGGCATTTTATCATGTCACATGGAAGTCTATTGGGGGCTGGGATAATTCATGCAGCAGACTCTGGGTACTAGACTGTCTCACAGCCTCTCTGGGCACTGGGCCATCTTGCATTGCAATCTTTCTCTTGGAATTTAGAATTTGAAAGATGTAGGTGAGAGGTGATGGATCGGATCCTAACTTTGTTTAGTTCCTCAGTGTGAGAATAAGTCCATGCTACACTGACTCTGATTAGACAGCTCTTTTACACAAAGGCTTCTCAAAAACTCTTCAGATGAACATTGGAAGGTGTAGGTAAAACAGGAACACCACGTCAAAGGTTTTGGATCTTCACTCACCAGATATCCATGACCTCTTATTAAAGAAGGTCAATAAGCGGTCAAGGTTATTGGCCAATTACTCCTTTCCTCTCACTCTTCCCTTCTGCTGATCCACAAGGAACACCCAGGATAAAAGATTGCCAACCACTATCTCCTCCTCTTCATTGATGGACATCAGACACACATGAAACTAGAAAAAAATCTCATACTTATTTTAATTAAAATGTAATAATACTGTATAATGTGATCCCACTAACATTTAATAGTGCTTATTCCAGACACAAAACAGCCTTTTTGCATAGTCAGGGGCACCACCTCTCCACTCTCACCTGAGCCAGCATGGGTTCCAGTCACCCAATATGGTGGCCTGGAACTTATGTCACCGAAAGGGACTATGCCTTTGCTTGTTTCTCCATCTTTGGAGTCTTCATGAACCTCTCAGGATGCGCAGGGCTTATTGCATATACAGTATACACTTTTCTATCAGAATCAGCATTAGCGTTTTCAGCTCCAATAACTCTTTTATTGCATCGGAATACATGGGCCAGCCTTCGCCTCCCCACCTCCGTCGATGAGCCTTCGCCTCCCCACCTCCCTTGATGAGCCTTCGCCTCCCTACCTCCGTCAATGAGCCTTCGCCTCCCCACCTCCGTCGATGAGCCTTGCCTCCCCCCCACCTCCGTCAATGAGCCATTCTTCTCCACCTCCGTCAATGAGCCATTCTTCTCCACCTCCGTCAATGAGCTTTCACTCTCCACCTCCGTCAATGAGCTTTCACTCCCCACCTCCATCAATGAGCCTTCCCTCCCCACCTCCGTCAATGAGCCTTCCCTCCCCACCTCCGTCAATGAGCCTTCCCTCCCCACCTCTGTCAATGAGCCTTCCCTCCCCACCTCCGTC
Source organism: Lithobates clamitans (assembly GCA_037952925.1). Lineage (NCBI taxonomy): Eukaryota > Metazoa > Chordata > Amphibia > Anura > Ranidae > Lithobates > Lithobates clamitans. The sequence goes on from JBBGZY010002330.1 coordinate 45,277, forward strand.
AATGAGCCTTCCCTCCCCACCTCCGTCAATGAGCCTTCCCTCCCCACCTCCGTCAATGAGCCTTCCCTCTCCACCTCCACCAATAAGCCTTCACTCTCCACCTCTATCAATGTGCCTCCATCTATGAGGCCCACCCACCTTCATTAATAAGCCTCCCCTACCTTTATCAATGAGCCGTCACTCCCCCACCTCCATCAATGAGCCGTCGCTCCCCCACCTCCATCAACAAGCCATTGCTCGTCCACCTCCATCAATGAGCCTTCACTCTCCATCAATAAGGCCCCCCCCGCTTTCATCAATAAGCCTCCCCCACCTTCATCAATGAGCCTTCCCAATGAGTCTCCCCCCCCCCCCCCCCCCACCTCTATCAATGAGTCTTTCCTCCCCACCTCCATCAATGAGCCTTGCCTCCCGCCCACCTCCATCAATGAGTCTTGGCTGTCCATGACCCTGTCATCAGTTGGTGGGTTTTTCTGCTTTGGACCACTTTTGGGCGGTCCTGACCACTGCAGACCAGGAACATCCCACAAGAGCTGCAGTTTTAGAATTGCTCCGACCCAGTCAAACTTGTCAAAATCTTGATTCATTGGATGTCTCTTCTAACTTTTTTGTGAAGTTTGTCTTTTCTATTTGGTAGTGTAGACATCTGGTACGTAGGCGCACTTTCGTCACCATGTCATTATCTTCCAGTAACCCCCCCCCCTCCTCCCCTCATCACTGTCACGCACATCCAGAGATCTGATTGAACTTAAAGTGCAATAACAGGGATTTTCTGTCTGGGCATTCGGTGCTTCACCTATACGTTGGCTGAAGGACATAATCAGATTTTCACCACATGGCGGTCGGCGCTCCTCTCTGTCTGGAAATGATTTATATTTGATGTAACAATTTTCTCTCTGTGGACTCTGTCATTAGATTTTCCTTCTTCCTCCTTTTATCGGTTTCTTTTTATATATTTTTTTTGCTTCCCGTCAGTCAGCTGAGACTTGTGCCGTGCAGAATGCATTCATCGTCCGTTATCCCCGCCAATCCATGGACGTACAGCCGCTCGTTGTGTGCACCTGACACCCGTCTAACAGTTTAATAAGCGAACGGCCAGGCAAAATTTCCCGTCACAGCGGAAAGATACAATGCGGCCTTCATTGGAGAAGAACATGATGCTCCTAAATCCTGAATTTGTCCTGAGAAAATATTATCGCTCTTCGGCAGCTGGGCCACAACGGAGAATGACATTACAGCGGCGATAATGGGCGATTCATGTCGCCGGATGATGCCACAGCTGACCTTCCTTTGGCCCTGAGAGAAATTAAAGCCAATCCACTTCTTCTCTTATTTTTTCGTGTTATAGAGAAGAAAAACTGGGCAGCGTGGAAGGCGGCGGGACCGGGATGGCATATGGGGGTCATTTGGAAGACGAATGAGTCTTCTGGGCTGAGTGGAGGAAATCATTTTTCTTGGGCGATGAGGATATTTCAGGTCTGATGGAGCCGCTGAGAAAAGGACAATGGGCTAATACTGCGCACAAAGCGGCCTTTACGGCAATCGCCATACCGCCTTCTGTCCGATGTGTGATCTTTTTAACCCTTTGTTCGCTTCAACAGCCTTCAACTGACTTTTATATGCGAATTCTGGTATATCGAGCAGTTTTGCGTCCAAAGGGTCATAGATTGAATCATGGATTTTTCACTGGCTGTAGAGACTTTTCTGGGGGTCGTGAATTTCACGGACTTCCACCACAAGCTGACGCACATTCTGCTCACATTGCCGCAGCTGATAGAATGCGGCCAGTTTAAAGTGAATTGGGCACATGAAGTGAGGTCACCGGTGTTGCTGAGCATTTAAGTATATAACTCCGTAGTAGGACGTGGATATAGTATTACATTGTATCATTACCATAGTACAGGGGTTCTCATCATGCCTGCCGGATTTGTATTTGTTTTATATAATGGAGGATTTAACAGGAGCAGTAAAAACAGACAAAGGTGGGGAGGAACACCCCTTGGGGACAGGGACACAAAAAGGTGAACAAGGCCACTTCTTATGGGCAGGAACACACAATGATGAGTGGAGACACCCCTTTTGGGGGCAGAAACACACAAAGATGGGTGGAGACACTCCTGGGGGGGGGGCAGGAACGCACAATGATGAGTGGAGACACCCCTTGGGGGGCAGGAACACACAAAGATGGGTGGAGACCCCCCTTTTTGGGGTCAGAAACACACAAAGATGAGTGGAGACACTCCTGGGGGGGGGGGGGGGCAGGAATGCACAATGATGGGTGGAGACACCCCTTTTGGGGGCAGGAACACACAAAGATGGGTGGAGACCCCCCCTTGGGGACAGAAACACACAAAGATGACTGGAGACACCCCTTGGGGACATAAACACACAGAGGTGGAAGGAGACACCCTTTGGGGGCAGGAACATGCAAAGGTGGGTGGAGACACCCCTTGTAGGCACAAAGGTGGGCAGGGACATTTCTTTGGGGGAGGATCACACAGAGGTGGTTGGAGACACATCTTTGGGGCAGGAACACAAAAGGATGGGTGGAAACACCCCTTGGGGGCACAAAGGTGGTCAAGGACACTTCTTGGGGGGAGCAACACACAAAGGTGGGCGGAGATAAACCTTAAGGCTAGGAACACACAAAGTTGAGCTTGGACACAGCCTGGGGGCAGGAACTCACAAAGGTGGGCAGGGACACCTCTTGGGGAGGGAAGAACAACACCCAAAGGTGGGCGAGGACACCTCTTGGGGGCAGGAACACACAAAGGTGGGCAGGGTTAACACTCAGGGGCAAGAGAACACAAAGATGGGTGGGGAAAACACTTTGGGGGCAGAAACATACAAAAAGTGGATGGAGACACCCCTTGGGGGCAGGATCTCACAAAGGTGGGTGGGGACACATCTTGGGGGCAGGAACACACAAAGGTGGGCACTGGGATACCCCTTAGCGCAGAATCACACAAAGCTGGGTGGGGACAGGACTCACAAAGGTGTGTGGGGACTCCCCAAGGGGGCAGGAACATGCAAAGGTGGTTGGAGACACCCTTGGGTGGCAGGAACATACAAAGGAATTCTCTTGCTGTATCGAGTTTCCAAGATGCAGAGAGACGATGCTTCACATAAAATATACTTTTGTAAGGACGGACCCTTCTAATTGGACAATTTTTAGAGAAGCTTTTGAAACAATTTTTTACATTTTTATCCAATAAAAAGGATTCTCACACTTAGTTGTTGGTCCATCTATGGCAGGGGTCTCCAAACTTTCGAAACAAAGGGCCAGTTTATTGTTCTTCAAACTTTGGGGGGGGGCAGTCTGTGGCCAGTGGAAGTAGAAAATGTCATGTGCTAGTGGGCGTAAACAGTGTCCCCTCTTTGCTGTTAGGGGGAGGAATAGTGCCCCGTTTTTAGTGTCAATGGGAGAAGTCATGCCCCATCATTGGTGTCAGTTGGAAGGAATTGTGTTCCATCATTGGTGTCAGTGGGAGAAATAGTGCCCCATCATTGGTGTCAGTGGGAGGAATAGTGCCCCATCATTGGTGTCAGTTGGAAGGAATTGTGTTCCATCATTGGTGTCAGTGGGAGGAATAGTGCTCCATCATTGGTGTCAGTGGGAGGAATAGTGCCCCATCATTGGTGTCAGTTGGAAGGAATTGTGTTCCATCATTGGTGTCAGTGGGAGAAATAGTGCCCCATCATTGGTGTCAGTGGGAGGAATAGTGCCCCATCATTGGTGTCAGTTGGAAGGAATTGTGTCCGATCATTGGTGTCAGTGGGAGGAATAGTGGCCCATCATTGGTGTCAGTGGGAGGAATAGTGCCCCATTATTGGTGTCAGTTGGAAGGAATTGTGTTCCATCATTGGTGTCAGTGGGAGGAATTTTGCCCCGTTGTCAGTGTCTGTGGCAGGAAATATGCCCCATTGTTGCTGACAATGGAGGGAATAATGCCCAAAGGGCCAGATAAAGGTAAGCAAAGGGCCGCATCCGGCCCCCGGTGTCTTGCCGAATAAGTTCCCTCGGCGGATAAGTTCCCCCCCTGTACTGCGCAGGCGCAGCGCCTGCGCAGTACGAACTGCTAACAGCCGCCGGAGATGGCCGAAGCTCAAGATCGACAATCAGCTGTACACGGCGCCTGCGCCCTGGGTCCAGGTTCCTTCCCTACCATCCAAGTGGACCTAGAGGGGGAATCTAAAAGAGCCGAGCGAAGCAAGGCCGTGCCCGAAGCGTGGCGAACGAAGCGAGCCCGCGAGGGGCCCTCTTACAGGCGCCGTGTACAGCTGATTTGGACCTATTCCCCTTCGGCTATTTCCGCCGGATCCTACTGCGCAGGCGCAGCGCCTGCGCAGTAGAGGGGGGTCCTTATCCGCCGAGCGGAACTTTCTCGGCAGAACACCGGGCCACAGTTTGGAGACCACTGATCTATGGGATGATATATCACAGTATTCCAACCAATCCTCATCAGTGTTTACTAGCTCTCAAATATTCCCATTGGCCGAGGACCAGACATGTGCCGTAGAAATGTCTCCATATGGATTCCTTGTCTATTAATATATAATAAACGTGGAAATGATACTTTGTAGTGATTACTGCCTAAGTAAATAAATACAAAGTATCAGCTGTGTTCCTATTACTGTTAAAAAAAAAAATGCCCATCAAAATAAATATTTGCGCCATCGTGAAGCGTTTTCTGTTAACGCGTCACATTTGCTGCCTGCGCAACGGTTCGTTTAAGGCGACGTCCTTCATCGGACATAAATAAAATTCTACAAATTGCCCTGTCTCTACAAACCCGTCTTACAAAGCCAGCTTTCGACATGACCCCCCCCCCCTTCATTTCCCCCGTCCACCTCTTGTGGGTCTGCCTGTCCCTTGTCTCCTGGACACACAAGAAGGATAAATGCGCTTTCATGGCGGCTCAGGGCGTCCTTTAAAAAAAAACAAAAAATAAAAAAAAATTATGCATCGCCAGTTAATGAAGGCCGCTGGCCCTATTCTTGTGTGTGAATGCACATGACAAAGATGAATAGCGGGCCGGGGCCGAATAGAAGCATTTAACCCCCCCATCACACAGGTCTAGGCTGGTAACCGACGGCTGTGCCGTTCTCTGCGGAATCATCCAGAGCTCAGAGGGTTAAACGATCGCCCAGCGCTGGAGGGAATTCGTTTTTTTTTTTCTATAGAGACCCTTCCAGAGCTCGGAGTGTTGGAGTCCGGCCGCCTGCAAGGTAATCGCAGATTTTGTCAAAAAAGAAAAAAAATGTTGCCGCAATGTTTGGAGAACAGATGTATTTGTTTCGCCGTTGCGAGCTGCCGCTCGGCTCGGCGCTTATTGACTCAGACGATGTAATGTTTGCGTGTCACCGTTCGGGGTATTAACTTTTCAGCTGTTGTTGTTTTTGGAGGGGTATCTCTTTAAATCCTGCCTGAGATTAAAGTGTTTGGTATTTGAATGTGAGATTTACATGCTGGATTGTGCGCGGCGTGGCGGCGCAATGGTGGACCGCCGAGGAGGGGGGAGGGGGGGGGCCGGTCCTGACAAACTTTTCCCAGTTTTAAATAAATGTCACCAAAAGCCAGCAATGAAAATGTCATTACCTGCGCGTGGAAAAATAAATCTCGCCCTTAACAGACCTGAAAATTATTCCGCTCCCCTCATTTGTTATGCAGAGAAATAATGCGCCAGACGGGGGCGAGCCAATAAACGCCGGCAAATATCATCAGGAAAGTTTCCCCCGCGATGCAAATGTGAAAGTTTCGCAACACTTGCGTCGAGGCAAATTAATCGAAATTCGGAGGGAATTTTTTATTTTTTATTTTAATACAAATATTTGTTTAGCGGCAATGTTTTGAATAATGATAAAGATGAATATTGAACATTTCGCTCTGTTAGCGGGCGCTGGCGAGATGACTCCACGCGTTCTGCATTTTTCATTTTCCCTTCGTAGTCGAATGTTGGCAATATTTTTCACGAGGGGGAAAAAAAAGTCTCGTTAGCGGATCGCTGTGACCTGAGAAATGAGAAGGAAATTCAGGTTTGTGCGTCTGCGAGGAAATCGCTCGGAGCCCGGGGGGGGGGGGGGGGGGGGCAATTTTCTTCTTTGAGTTTGTATGTGTGTGCGCAGGAATTTTCACTGTGCGTTTTCCGGGGACATGAAAGACGAGGACAAATGTACTGATGGAATTTTTAGAAACATAGATAATATCTAAACCCGATCACTAACATCTCAGTAGCTCTAACATGGTAACGTTGTATTAGGGCTCATTCACATCCTAAGGTGCGTCCGATCTGCGCATTCAGGGCAGCACATTAATTTCAACGCACATGGAACACACACAAATAGTGCAGGCACAATTTTTAAAATTGCACCACACCAACCTGCCTGGAACTGCACTAACATGCGTTTTGGCGCCGACGAACGCACGCACGTTTGACAGATGCAAGGTGGTGCCACTACAAATTTATGGCACCTCTGCCCGTCTGCACAAGGCAGCACAATTTTTCGGGATTTGTATTTATTTAATGTAATGGAGAATTTAACAGCACCCCTTGGGGGAACACACAAAGGTGGGTGGGCACCTCTTTGGAGCAGGAATACACAAAGGTAGGTGGAGGTAAAGCTTAAGGCCAGGAACTCACAAAGTTGGGCATGGACAAAGCTTGGGTACAGGAACTTGCAAAGGTGGGCAGGGACACTCCATAGGGGGGTACACAAAGGTGGGCGGGTACACCTCTTGGGGGGAGGGGGGAGAACACACAAAGGTGGGCAGGGATAACCCCAAAGGGGCTGGAACACACAAAGATGGGTGGAGACATCCTTTGGGGGCTGGAAAACACACAGATGGGTGGAGACACCGCTTGGAGAAAGGAACACACAAAGATGGCTGGAACGCACAAAGATGGGTGGAGACCCCCCTTGGAGGACTGGAATGCACAAACATGGGTGGAGACACCCCTTGGGGGCTGGAACACACAAAGATGGGTGGAGACCCCCCTCGGGGGCTGGAACACACAAAGATGGGTGGAGACCCCCCTTGGGGGCTGGAACAAAGATGGGTGGAGACACCCCTTGGAGGCTAGAACACACAAATATAGGTGGAGACCCCCCTTGGGGGCTGGAACACAGATGGGTGGAGAACCCCTTGGTGGCTGGAACACAGATGGGTGGAGAACCCCTTGGGGGCTGGAACACAGATGGGTGGAGAACCCCTTGGGGGCTGGAACACAGATGGGTGGAGAACCCCTTGGGGGCTGGAAAACAGATGGGTGGAGAACCCCTTGGAGGCAGGAACACACAAAAATGGGTGGAGACATCCCTTGTGGGTGGGAACACACAAAGATGGGTGGAGTCACCCCTTGGGGGCTAGAACACACAAAGATAGGTAGAGACCCCCCTTGGGGGCAGGAACACACAACGATGGGTGGGGACATCCCTTGTGGGCAGGAATACACAAAGATGGGTGGAGACGCCCCTTCAGGGGCTGGAACACACATAGATGGGTGTAGACCCCCCTTCGGAGCAGGAACACACAAAGATGGGTGATGACATCCCTTGTGGGTGGGAACACACAAAGATGGGTGGAGTCATCCCTTGGGGGCTAGAACACACAAAGATGGGTGGAGACACCCCTTGGGGCTGGAACACACAAAGATGGGTGGAGACCCCCCTTGGGGACGGGAACACACAAAGATGGGTAGAGACCCCCCTTCGGGGGCTGGAACACACATAGATGGGTGGAGACCCCCCTTGGGGACAGGAACACACAAAGATAGGTGGAGACACCCCTTGGGGGAGCTGGTGCTGGAACAAAGATGGGTGGAGAACCCCTTGGGGGCAGGAACACACAAAGATGGGTGGAGACCCCCTTGGGGACGGGAACACACAAAGATGGGTGGAGACCCCCCTTCGGGGGCTGGAACGCACATAGATGGGTGGAGACCCCCCTTCGGGGCAAGAAGACGCAAAGATGGGTGGAGACATCCCTTGTGGGTAGAAACACACAAAGATGGGTGGAGTCATCCCTTGGGGGCTAGAACACACAAAGATGGGTGGAGACACCCCTTGGGGGCTGGAACACACAAAGATGGGTGGAGACCCCCCTTGGGGACGGGAACACACAAAGATGGGTGGAGACCCCCCTTCGGGGCTGGAACACACATAAATGGGTGGAGACCCCCCTTGGGGGCAGGAACACACAAAGATGGGTGGAGACATCCCTTGTGGGTGGGAACACACAAAGATGCGTGGAGTCATCCCTTGGGGGGCTAGAACACACAAAGATGGGTGGAGACACCCCTTGGGGGCTGGAACACACAAAGATGGGTGGAGACCCCCCTTGGGGATGGGAACACACAAAGATGGGTGGAGACACCCCTTGGGGGCAGGGACACACAAAGATAGGTGGAGACACCCCTTGGGGGTTGGAACACACAAAGATGGGTGGAGACCCCCCTTGGGGGTTGGAACACACAAAGATGGGTGGAGACCCCCCTTGGGGGGTAGAACACACAAAGATAGGTGGAGACCCTCCTTAGGAGCTGGAACAAAGATGGGTGGAGAACCCCTTGGGGGCAGGAACACACAATGTTGGGTGGAGACATCCCTTGTGGGTGGGAACACACAAAGATGGGTGCAGTCACCCCTTGGGGGCTAGAACACACAAAGATGGGTGGAGACATCCCTTGGAGGCTGGAACACACAAAGATGGGTGAGGTGGGGACCCCCCCTTGAGGACGGGAACACACAAAGATGAGTGGAGACCCCCCTTGGGGGCGGGAACACACAAAGATGGGTGGAGACCCCCTTCAGGGTGGGAACACAGATGGGTGGAGACCCCCTTGGGGGCTGGAACACACAAAGATGCGTGGAGACATCCCTTGTGGGTGGGAACACACAAAGATGGGTGGAGACCCCCCCTTGGGGGCTGGAACACACAAAGATGGGTGGAGACCCCCCTTGGGGGCTGGAACACACAGAAATATGCATTTTGCCTTTGTTTCGGAAATGGCTGCAATCGTGGGTGGAGCTTGTAGTGCCATTAATTATTATTGGCACCCCAAGCATCGGTAGCACGCACTGGAAAAACACCTGACACTCTGCGATCGAAAAGGTTCTGGAGCTACTTTGTGGGGCGTTTGTCGCAAGTAGAGCAGCCTATTAACACGTGAAAAAATTGCCAAAAAAGGGAGCGGGAACGCACCTTCCCCATTGCGCACATTTGTCAGATTCATGGTGGTGCCACTGAGAATCAACCTGTGTGCGTCTGCGCAAGGCAGCACTTTTTTTGCGCCGTTCGGGGAAATGTGAGATTTTGTGCGCGTTGCCGCACCGCAGCTAAAGTGAAACGAGTTATAAGGCTGCATACACTCTCTTGCGCGCTTCCTAAATGCGCAGTGAAACACAAAGAAACGCGCATTTTGCCACACATTTTCGGAAACATGCCGCACTCACAGTTCGCGCTTGTGACGCCATTCATTGCTACCAAGCGCTGGTAGCAGAGGCACGCTTTGCCGCACTACAAAAAAAAAAAAAACGCTGCTCCACGACCGCAAAGGTTCTGGAGTTACTTTGCGGCGATCGTTGCATGTAGGGCAGCGTGAAAAATGTGGCATTATAAAAAAAAGCGAGGAACGTGCGTTGGGTTGTTGTGAATGAGGCCTAACAGCCGTTTCAGGGGGTCTCAGTAGGTTTGTCCTTGGAGGATGCGCAGAGCGCGGTAACCCAAAGTGGCCAATCCAAGCTTACCATTGATCAGCGTGGAAACTGCGAGACGATGAGAGATGAACTGTGATTGGCCGCAGACTTTTATTGAATAAGCCCCATGCCTGCACACAATACTCCGCGCACGATTGATGTCTTTGCCGTGCAGTTAATTGTCGGGAGGAAATTGTACACAGATGTTGCGCCGAACGCAGGAATACCGCCAAGCGCTTTACAGAGCCCCGCATCTTCTTTAAATAAGCCCCCCGCCCTCGCCGCCTTTTATACGCTTTTTTTTTTTTTACATTTTAATGTTCCGTATCGTGACCTGCAGGCGGGTCCGGGGATCCTCCTGATCTTCGCCATCGCTCCGCCGCCGATTGAAGTCTGCGAAGGAAGCGCGGATAGTTAAAGGGGGCGACGTCTGTATTTGTACCAGATGGACGCTCATATTGGCAGCGGAGAGATCTGAGTGATGCCAGATGCCGCCAGTAATCTCGGATTACACGCCGATCGCCCCGGCCTGAAATCTGCACTTTGCAGTTGACACCATTTTTACAGAAATGGGTTCCCTTTCCGCTTGGCGAGTTTTTTTTTTTTTCGGCGGCGCTTTGATCCTCTCCGCCGATTTTCTGGGCTTTTAAACCCGGCAGCCGTCCCTCTCCAGGTGTGGTTGGGGGGGGGTGGTAAACCTTAGATGGATGACAGTTAGGTTGCCTTGTGGCGCCGTCTATTATTCTTTAAAGCAAAATGTTGTTTTCATCCATTGTTGCAGATCTCCTGCGGCCATTTTGCAGCCACTTCCCATCTACATGTTTTTCAGCCATGGCAGCATGGCATTTCTAAGGGTGGGCTTCCTGATACCTGTAAAGCATTCGCTGAAATGTCCCCCATTAGAATCTCGTATGACTTTTTTTTTGCATGTTTCTGTGTGCGTTTTTGCGCGTTTTTCTGCTCCAATTAAAAAAAAGTTCAAAATATAATAGTAATACCATGTGTATTTATTTTACATTTATTTATTCATATAGTATTGCAATTTTATTTTTTAACTTTTTTAAAATCCTTTTAATCATTTATTTTACTTATTTATGATGGTTTTTAGTTAATTATGAATAAATAAATGTAAAATAAATACACATGGTATTACTATTTTTTTAAAAAAAAATTTTAATCCTTTTGATCATTTATTTTACTTATTTATGATGATTTTTAGTTATTTGTGTATTTTACATTTATTTATTTAGAAATAACTAAAAATCATCATAAATAAGTAAAATAAATGATTAAAAGGATTAAAAAAAAAGTTAAAAATAAAATAGTAATACCATGTGTATTTATTTTACATTTATTTATTCATATAGTATTACTATTTTATTTTATTTTTTTTTTTTAATCCTTTTAATCATTTATTTTACTTATTTATGATGATTTTTAGTTATTTGTGTATTTATTTTACATTTATTTATTCATATAGTATTACTATTTTATTTTTAACTTTTTTTTAATCCTTTTAATAATTTATTTTACTTATTTATGATTTTTTTTTAGTTATTTATGAATAAATAAATATAAAATAAATACACGAATAACTAAAAATCATCATAAATAAGTAAAATAAATGATTAAAAGGATTTAAAAAAAAAATTAAAAATAAAATAGTAATACTATGTGTATTTATTTTACATGTATTTATTCATATAGTATTACTATTTTATTTTTAACTTTTTTTAAATCCTTTTAATAATTTATTTTACTTATTTATGCTGATTTTTATTTATTTGTGAATAAATAAATGTAAAATAAATACACAAATAACTAAAAATCATCATAAATAAGTAAAATAAATGATTAAAAGGATTAAAAAAAAGTTAAAAATAAAATAGTAATAATATGTGTATTTATTCATATAGTATTACTATTTTATTTTTAACTTTTTTTTTAATCCTTTTAATTATTTATTTTACTTTTTTATGATGATTTTTAGTTATTTGTGTATTTATTTTACATTTATTTATTCATAAATAACTAAACAATAATCCTTTTAATCATTTATTTTACTTTTTTATGATGATTTTTAGTTATTTGTGTATTTATTTTACATTTATTTATTCATAAATAACTAAACAATAATCCTTTTAATCATTTATTTTACTTTTTTATGATGATTTTTAGTTATTTGTGTATTTATTTTACATTTATTTATTCATAAATAACTAAAAATCATAATTAAGTAAAATAAATGATTAAAAGGATTTTAAAAAAAAGTTAAAAATAAAATAATAATACTATATGAATAAATAAATGTAAAATAAATACACAAATAACTAAAAATCATCATAAATAAGTAAAATAAATGATTAAAAGGATTAAAAAAAAAGTTAAAAATAAAATAGTAATACCATGTGTATTTATCTTACATTTATTTATTCATATAGTATTACTATTTTATTTTATTTATTTTTTTTAATCCTTTTAATCATTTATTTTACTTATTTATGATGATTTTTAGTTATTTGTGTATTTATTTTACATTTATTTATTCATATAGTATTACTATTTTTATTTTTAACTTTTTTTTAATCCTTTTAATCATTTATTTTACTTATTTATGATGATTTTTAGTTATTTATGAATAAATAAATGTAAAATAAATACACAAATAACTAAAAATCATCATAAATAAGTAAAATAAATGATTAAAAGGATTAAAAAAAGTTAAAAATAAAATAGTAATACTATATGAATAAATAAATGTAAAATAAATACACAAATAACTAAAAATCATCATAAATAAGTAAAATAAATGAATAATATGTAATAATACATGAATAAATAATAATTAACAAGACAGGAGCACAATTGGAAGCCAGGGACAGTGTTGTCACCCTCTAACAGGAAGTGCCTGAATGAGGATCTTCATTGGCAGGACCTAACGGCCCATCTGCATCTTTGCGACATGCAGCAATGCATGTGCATCGCAGTGTTATTCATTTTGCATGGCACCCCAACGCACCGAGGTGATGCACCGCAGGGAAAAGAAACAAATCGATCGTTCCCCGTGTACAGAGCCCAGTGTTGATTGTCGACACCGAGCGCTGGGCTGTGATTGGACACAGCCGGCAAGATCCTGCTTATAAGAGTAAGTAAAGTGTTAAATCCGCGTGCAAGTTGACCTTTAACCTTCAGGCTGGGTTGACATTTGTTGCGATGCAGCAATGCGCAAAAAATGCTTAATGCCCCCCAATGTGCCTTGTTAATGCATGTGTGAAATTGCTCGCCAAAACGCATAGTAACAAAGTATCATGCGTCTCGGTGCGGCGCTATTTTAAAAAAAGGGGAATGCACTTCTATTGCGTGTTTTTTGTGCATACAGGGCCTTGAAATTCTCCACATGTTGTCATGTTACAACCAAAAACATAAATGTATTTTATTGGGATTTTATGTGATGGACCAACACAAAGTGTCACATAATTGTGAAGTGGAAGGAAAATGATAAATGATACAAATAAATATGTGAAAAGTGTGGGGGGGGGATTTGTATGGCGCCCCCCGGAGTCAATACTTTGTAGAACCCCCTTTCTCTACAAGTCTTTTTGGGGGTGTCTCTACCAGCTTTGCACATCTAGAGAGGACATTTCTTCCCATTCTTCTTTGTAAAATATCTCAAGCTCTGTCAGATTGGATGGAGAGCGTCTGTGAACAGCAATTTTCAAGTCTTGCCACAGATTCTCAATGTGATTTAGGTCTGGGCTGTGACTGGGCCATTCTAACACATGAATATGCTTTGATCTAAACCATTCCATTGTAGCTCTGGCTGGATGTTTCGGGTCGTTGTCCTGCTGGAAGGTGAACCTCCGCCCCGGTCTCAAGTCTTTTGCAGACTCCAACAGGTTTTCTTCTAAGATTGTCCTGTATTTGTCTCCATCCATCTTCCCATCAACTCTGACCAGCTTCCCTGTCCCTGCTGAAGAAAACCATCCCCACCACATGATGCTGCCACCACCATGTTTCACAGTGGGGATGGTGTGTTCAGGGGGATGTGCAGTGTTAGTTTTACGTTTTTGGTTGTAACATGACAAGATGTGGGAAATTTCAATGGGTATGAATACTTTTTCCGGGCACTGTAGGGAAGCCCGTTGAAATGAATGTGCTGCCCTAAATGTAAATATGTGATTTTGCGCGCGTTCAGCAAACGCTCAGGCGTGAATGGGGGGGGGGGTGATTGTCTTTCACGTTTAATTCACAAGAAGTTGTTACAAATCGCACTGCGCAGGAAGTGCTGACAACACGAGACGATCGCTCCCGGGGGATCCTTACGCGGCGAGTTTGTGTCGCCGCAATTCCTCAATTTTCTCCGGCGCTCATCCGTGTACGGTGAAAATTGGCGGCGGAGAGTGAAGTGATCTGCGTTGTCGGGAATTGTATCTGTGAAATCCGTCTTCACACTTCTCAATATTCGTTACATGGAACATATGTTCCCCTCCCCCCGGAGAGTGCAAATATTTCTTCAATGGAGCGCAAACATCGCGTCTGCAGAACCGATCCCGCCATTATTTATTCCTCGCCGATCAAAATAAACAAACACCCGGAAAAATCCGGAAAACATTTTTTAAATTGCAAAGTTTCCCTAAAGGCTCCGTTCCCATTGTGCACCTTGATGTCCAAAGTCGCACGACAAGTCGCAGACCGTTCTTTTCAATGGCACCTCTTCAAATCGGTGCAACTTTTAAACGGTGGCTGCACTGCTTTGGTGCGACTTCTGATGCAACTTTTTTCCAGGGAATGTAAAGTCGGATCAAAGCCGCACCAAAAGTCGCATTCCAAAGTCGCACAATGCAATGAAAAAAATTGTGGAAATGAATAATACATTGATAAAAAATGAATTTATAAATCGTGCAAAGAAAGTAATTGTGGAAATGAATAATACATTGATAAATAACAACTTTATAAATGATAAATTAAAATAAAACACTTTGTCAAAAATGAATAAAAAAAATAAAAATAAAATAAATAATACATTAATAAATAAATAATTTATAAACGATCAACTAAAATAAGATAGACTGGCAAAATTAAGAAATACATTTAAATAAAAGAATAATAAAATGGATAAAAAAAATAATAAATAATTAATTTATAAATGATTAATTAAAAAACAAAATAAGTACTTTGTGACAATTAAGAAAAAAATTTAAAAAAAATAAAAATAAAATGAATAACAAATTGATAAATTAATGAATTTATAAATTAAAAATTAAAAATCAAAATAAAATAAATACTTTTCCATAATTAAGAAAGGGAAAAAAAATAAAAATAAATAAATGACGTTAAAAATACATGAGTAATAATTTCATTAAAATTTTTTATCAATATTCAATAAAAATGAATAAGTAACAAATTAATAAATCATTAATTTTTATAAATGATTAATTAAAAAAACAAAATAAGTACTTTGTGACAATTAAGAAAAAAATAAAAAATAAAATGAATAACAAATTGATAAATTAATGAATTTATAAATTAAAAATTAAAAATCAAAATAAAATAAATACTTTTCAATAATTAAGAAAAGGGTAAAAAAAAATAAATAAATGACATTAAAAATACATAAAAAAATTAAATGAAATAAATATTAATATTGATAGAGTCACAAATTAATACATTCATTTATAAATGATTCATTAAGAAATAAAATAAGTACTTTGCGAAAATTAAGATAAAAATGTAAAAAATAAATAATAAATAATGAATAACAAATTGATAAATGATGAATTAAAAAAAAATAACAAAGAAATTAAAAATGATAATATAAATATGCTGTTAAAATTAAGAAAATAAATCAATAAATAAATAAAATACATATCTGATAAATAAATAATAAAAAAAAATTAAATAAATAAAACAAAATTAAAAAATTAATTAAACATGTATATGTGGCCTGTAGCTGTACTCTCTACCAATGTTACTATGTGATTTGATATTACGCACCAAACATTTGTAACCCACCCTGCAACAATAACATAAAAATAAAAAGTATATATATGACAAAAAAGGTAACATTTTTATCAAAATTTTTAAATAAATTTTTTTTGTTTTAGTTGTCCCACCCAACGTTTTTTCTCCCTCTGACAGCATCGAGGTTCCACCACCATGACGGCTTGCTCTATGCTCGTCCCCGATCTGCGGTCGTGTCACCCGGGACCGGCTCCAGGTCTATGGTTATTTGCCTCCAGGTTCAGCCTGAGGTGGAGAGTCCCTTTAAGTCAACGTGCTTATAATGCGTGTCCCCCGTCCGGCGTAGAGGCGTCCATCTTTCCCTCCTCCTTGCCGTAGGAATGTGATTTTGGTGATTTCCTGGCGGATTCCTCCGGTCCCTTCCAGGAAGGGGTTACAATACCCCGGCGTCGTACAGCTGACAGATGAATGAGGATCGGGGAAAGAAACGAGGATGGATGATGAAAGTAGACAGAATTGTGCCTGCGGCCTCCTCGCCTCTCCTGTAATGAAGAACATAATTATCTTTGTTGTACCCGGGGGCTGTGTGCGATTTATCGCTCCTCTAATTGTATTGCAAATAAACAAAGCGCAGTTGTAGACAATGAATGAGTCCTCAATTAGTAGTCAATCAAAGGGGGGGGGGCCTTAATGTCTAATGTGCGGCTAAAGATCCGCTGAGGACCGAACCGAACCCGACGCACCGCAGATCCGAATCTCTGGGCGCCGTTTACATCTCTCTGCTCTGATTGGCCCTTCATGATTGGTTGAGTTAGGATGTCATCCGATGTGTCAGTGGGCTCCATTCACAAAAGCAGATCACATGCGATATTCGGGTGTTTTCCTGCGATCCTGAAAATGTCAATTCACTATTGCTGTATACGGTATTTACCACATAAAGCAAAAAACACGCGGTAAATACAGCGTAAAACAGATGTTAAAGTCAATTCACAAAAGGAAGTAAATAATTGCATTGGGTAAATAAGTCGTGGTCCCGACATGCGACAGTTAAGGTATCGGCAGCCGCCGGCATCCTTAACAACCAGTAAATAACCTGGTTGTTAGGGAGCAGGCGGCTGCTGCATCCTTAACGACCGATGAGTCATCAGTTGTCAGCGGGATTCCTGGCTGACAGCTGAATGTGAAAAAAATTGGTGTCAATGAAAAATTAAAAAAAAAACAGCATGGGTTCCCCCCACCCAATCCATAGCAGGCCCTTGGGGGTCTAGTATGGATTTTGAAGGGAACCCCCCCACCAAAATTTAAAAAAAATGGCATGGAGTCCCCCCAAAATCCATACTATCCCCCTACCTGAGCATGCAGCCCAGAAGGTCAGGAAAAGAGAGGGAGGAGCGAACACCCCCCCCAGTATCATACCACATGCTTGCAACACGGGGGTCAGGGAGGCTCTGCACCCCCCCCCCGAAGCACCTTGTCCCCATGTTGATGGGGAAAAGGGCCTCTTACCCACAACCCTGGCTAGGGGTTGTGGGGGTCTGCGGACAGGGAGGCTTAAAGGGTGCCCCCCATATCCCCCCCCCCCCACGTGGATAGTTTTTGACAAGTCCTTTATTAAAAAAACAAACATAAAAAAAAATTGTAGCTCCACCGTCAATCACGCCACCGCCGACCCTAATAAAAAAAAAAGCTCCACTCCTGACGAAGGCTCCTGCCGAATGAACGCTCCACTGCTAAATAAACGAAGTAGTGGGGCCATCCTGTGACGTCATCGGGTGGCCCTGCCCCTTGTGATGTCATGACCAGGGCATGCTGGGTCAGTGACGTCACAAGGGGGCAGGGCCACCCCGCGATGTCACCGGGTGGCCCCCCCGTCACGTAGTTTTTTTAGCAGCGGGAGGAGGCGGAGCTTTCATTCAGCAGGAGCCTTCATCAGGGCGGAGCTTTTTTTTATTCTTCTTCGGGGCGGCAACGGGAATTTTAATTGATTGATGGATCTACACCAATAAGCCTCAGACCCCCCAAAACCACCGTCCAGGGTTGTGGGGAAGAGGCCTTTGTCCCCATCAACATGTGACTGGCTCAGTGTTCTCTGTACAGCACTGCGGTATATGTCAGAGCTATATAAATGTAAATAATAATAATAGTGTGTGATTGGGTGGGGGGGGGCATTAGAGTGTAAGCTCCTCCGCAGACCTGCTGCAGAATTAAAATTGTACAGTCTGATCACTGGGGGGGACTGAGGAAATGCTTGCTCCTGCTTGCAGCAAACTAATGACATATTAGTGTCAGGTTTTCTGATGTCTGATGCTGTATATGGAGACATATCAGGAATGTATTCATACAGAAGTTACTCTCGGGATTTTACGGACGCAGGTTGCGGCGGGGGGGGGGGGGGGGCACTCGCAGTATTCCTGACGCACTAGAAGCAGAAATGTTTCTTCTCACATTTATAGGCGGCCGGGCCCAGGGAAGAGGCGTTGAATAATTTATCGATGGAACGCCGTCCGCGTATTTGTGTTCTCTCGCTGTTGTTTCAGTGAATAAAGTGGACGGAGGTGAAAGATTTATATGCTGGTGCAGCGCCGGGAGCCCATCCTCCGATATAACCTGCGCCGATTGATGGTTATTTATGAATTTTTCCCTTTCTGGGGAAATGCGCCTCCAGATCTTCTCGCTTCCATTATTCACAGCGTCCCCGGGGCGTCGCAGGGTCCGGGGTCACTCTGATAGGAAATCATTGTCCCCCGGCGGACAGAGGATTACATACACCGCGCGTTCCTCCATACAACGGCTGCTGGAATCTTCCTCACCAAATTATCTATATCTATAGCAGTGCTGGACGCACACAGAAGATGTTTTATCAATTGTTCTGTCCGTCAGACCATCACCATACACCTCCATCAGCTACAATCCCATCTGCAGATACAATGTATTCTTATTTTCCAGCATAAGGCTTCCATTCACACTTGTGCGACTCCAAAGTCGTGCGATTTCCATTGCGAAATTTCCATTGTGACTTTGATGCAACTTGGATGTAGACATATGCAGAATAAAAAAAAAAAATATTTGGTTTTGTTAAATCATTTAGTTTAGTTAAATTTGTTTAAATAATTTAGTTTATTTACTTTCAAATTTGACTGGAATTTTCTGAAATCAGGTGAATTGAATTGAATGCGACCAAATTTGAAAAATTTGAATCGAATTTGAATTGGCATTCAAATTTATTCAATTTGAAATTCTAATTTAAGAAGACGGCTACATTCTTTCTATTTTATTTTATTCTATTCTATTCTATTTTTTTTTTTTTTACTTTTCTTTTCTATTCGAATCTATTTTATTCCAATCTATTCTATTCAGATTCAGATTTGTGTTCACTTCCGTGTGTGAGCACGAGGGGGGGGGGCTTTACTTTTTTTTTCTCTTATTCATTTATTTTTTTACACTGTCCCTTTTAGTTTTTTGTTTTGATTAACATTTATTCCTATTATATTATATTGTATTATATTATATTAAATTATATTATATTATGTTATATTATATTATATATTCCTATTACAAGGAATGTAAACATCCATTGTGATAGAAGTAAGTGATGACAGGTACTCTTTATAGAGAGACCTGGGATCTATAAGACCCTAAATAAAACGTTTTGCACTTTAGCTTTAAAAAAAAAAATTGATTACTTCCACCCAGGACCGGAAGTGACGTCATGACATCACACCAGTCCTCCTAGATCATAGAGGTGATCAGTGATGATCTGGTCTCTGTTCACCTCTGTGATCCACCACATCATTTCCTGGACTCACCCGTAAGAATGGTAAGTTGAAAAAACACCTGCAAGTGGCGGGAGAGGGGGGGGGGGTGGATGACCCCTCCTGCTGCTTCTAAATGCGATCTAGTGGCTAATCGGCAGCTCGGAAACAGAATCGCCCCGACTGAAATACAAATACTGAGGTTATGGCTGATGGCTTCAAACCACTTCATATCAGATGGTGACAAGCGTGTGTGGCGGCAACCAGGTGAGGAGGACAAAGACAAGTGTGTCTTGTCTACAGTCAAGCATGGTGGTGGGAGTGTCATGGTCTGGGGCTGCATAAGTGCTGCCGGCACTGGGGGGCTACAGATCATTGAGGGAACCATGAATGCCAACATGTACTGTGACATACTGAAGCAGAGCATGATCCCCTCCCTTCAGAGACTGGACCGCAGGGCAGTATTCCAACATGATAACGACCCCAAACACACCTCCAAGACCACCACTGCCTTGCTAAAGAAGCTGAGGGTAAAGGTGATGGACTGGCCAAGCATGTCTCCAGACCTAAACCCTATTGATCATCTGTGGGGCATCCTCAAATGGAAGGTGGAGGAGCGCAAGGTCTCTAACATCCACCAGCTCTGTGATGTCATCATGGAGGAGGGGAAGAGGACTCCAGTGACAACCTGTGAAGCTCTGGTGACCTCCATGCCCAAGAGGGTTAAGGCAGTGCTGGAAAATAATGGTGGCCACACAAAATATTGACACTTTGGGCCCAATTTGGAGATTTTCACTTAGGGGTGTACTGACTTTTGTTGCCAGCGGTTTAGACATTAATGGCTGTGTGTTGAGTTATTTTGAGGGGACAGCAAATTTACACTGTTATACAAGCTGTACACTCACTACTTTACATTGTAGACAAGTGTCATTTCTTCAGTGTTGTCACATGAAAAGATAGAAGAAAAGATTTACACAAATGTGAGGGGTGTACTTACTTTTGTGAGATATTGTATATGTATTACGGTCGGAAGAGTATTGATCGGGGCGTAAATGATTCCAAGAGAACCCCCCTTCAGACTGCCGACAATGTGAACAAACCAGAAGCAAACTGCCAAACAAGCGGCTGAAAAGGCTCATCAATCACACTGGAAATAATACCATCGTAGGTCCAATTCATTTCTAGTTTGTTCACATTGTAGACAGTCAGGCCCTGATGAAGGGGGGGGGGGGGCGCTCCTGGACCACTGGCTACTTTTTGGATTGTACCCTTGACTTTTAATAGAATAAAATTGTATCTGGGCCTCTTAGCAGTGGCATGGCGCTTCGTTTTCGGTGTTAGTTGGCCCCCCCCCCCCATCAGGAGTTTAGAAAGAATTGAGATTCAGCCCCGGACGCGGGAACCAGAGCCATTCCAGTGCCGGTTTCCGCATCGCATCTCCCTCGCAGGCAGTTCACACTAGACGCGTGCGAATCGTTTCATTTCCAAAATCAAATCCGGACAAATTTCTCGTTTTTTGGAAGTTAGGATGTATTCGAATTTCCGAATGACAATAGTACCGAATTTAAATTGATCCAAAAGAATAAAAGAAAAAGAAAGATGAAATTCGAATCGTTTCTGAATACTTTTCGAATTTTCAAAGAGAATAAAATAGAATATAAAATAAGGGAATAGAATAGGGGGAAAAAAATAACAGAATAGAAAACAATATAACAAAAAAATAAAGAAATAGAATATAATAGAGTAAAACAGAACGATATAGAATAGAAAATAAAAGAACAGAATAGACTAGAATATAATAGAAACAAATAAAATAGAATATAACCTTCTTCTGAAATTCGAATTTAAAATAGAATAAATTTGAATACATAAGAAAAGAATAGAATAGAAAAGAAAAAAATACAAAAAAAAAGAATAGAATAGACTTACACAAAGTCTCAGTTTTTACAAATCGCGATCGATACTATTTGTAGGTAAAAACAAACATGATTATTCTTTAATGAATTGGATGTTTTAAGCATCTGCCTGGAGTGAAGATCTGATGAATTACTGAGGGGGGGGAGGGGACAATATTGCGCTCAGACGATGATTTTCCAGATTGCTTTAAAAGTTTAATGCGACAGATGTCGGGGAATTTTGTAGATCTTTTCTATCCTATGAGCGGCTCTGTGTCTGCGAGTGGCGCTTGACTCCGCTTTGCATCACGCGGGGAGTCCGATCGTTTTCACTTCTTATCTGTAATAAATGATTAGAGGGAACAATTTCCCGGCATAAAAAAAAATAAAAAATCTGTGAATTCCTCCCGAGTTTCTCAAGTCGCCAAAACCGCAACAAAGTGACGCCGTACGCCGAAATCGTTCTTGTGAGCTCTGGGTTTGTATGATTGTCACAGAACTGTATGAACCCCACAGGAGACCATAGTACCATATGGGGGGACATGGTGGTGACATTAGAGTGTAAGCTCCTCTGGTACACAGACTGATGTGATTGGCTCAGTGATCTCTACAGCACTGCGGTATATGTCGGAGCTGTATAAATGTACAATAATAATAGTGTGTGACTGTGGGGGAGGGGACATTAGAGTGTAAGCTCCTCTATACAGAGACTGATGTGACTGTGGGGGGAGGGGACATTAGAGTGTAAGCTCCTCTGTATAGAGACTGATGTGACTGTGGGGGGAGGGGACATTAGAGTGTAAGCTCCTCTGTACAGAGACTGATGTGACTGTGGGGGAGGGGACATTAGAGTGTAAGCTCCTCTGTACAGAGACTGATGTGACTGTGGGGGAGGGGACATTAGAGTGTAAGCTCTGTAGACTGTGTATTATATAATATTGATGATGGGAAGTCTATGTGACTGGGATGGGGACATCATAGAAAGAATAATAAGTAGACACGGCAGGAAGCGCCCCCTGCAGGTGGAGAATGAGCCTCGGTTTCGGGATGTTGGTTGCGGGGGGGGGGGGGTGATTATTTGTTATTAGGACCCCCCGGGCTCGGCCGTCACCCTCCTTGTCATTATCTCTCTCTCAGGTTTGATGTGCGGCTCCCAGATGTGTCGGATCTCCGCCGCCATATGTGTTAATGTCTTTTTAGTCTTCATGTTTATTTGTGTGATGCCGTCTGGCGAGGTGCGTTTCGGCGTCTGAGCGTGTAATTCTCTCCTAAAAGAGCCACCTGTCAATGAGACACAATAAAAACAAACCCATTCAGGTGATTATATAAAGTGTGTCCTATAAGCGGTGGTGTATTTAGGTTTTGTGCTGCCCCGGGCCTGACAAAACTCATTCACTCCCTAATTTAAATATGACCCGCCCCTTCCTGCCAATGCCACACCTCTTTTTGTTTAAGACCCACCCTGTCATCTGTAAAATCACACCCCTTCCCTTATGGGCTCCACCTCTTCCTCTCTGTACATTAAATGTGGGTACCAAGTACAGCCTCACCAGTGCCCATCAAAGCAGCCTCATCAGTGCCCATCAAAGCAGCCTCATCAGTGTCCACCACTGCAGCCTCACCAGTGCCCACCAGTGCAGCCTCACCAGTGCCCATCAAAGCAGCCTCACCAGTGCCCATCAAAGCAGCCTCATCAGTGCCCGTCAGTGCAGCCTCATCAGTGTCCATCCGTGCAGCCTCACCAGTGTCTGTCAGTGTAGCCTCACCACTGCAGCCTCACCAGTGCCCACCAGTGCAGCCTCACCAGTGCCCACCAGTGCAGCCTCACCAGTGCCCATCAATGCAGCCTCACCAGTGCCCGTCAGTGCAGCCTCATCAGTGTCCATCCGTGCAGCCTCACCAGTGTCTGTCAGTGTAGCCTCACCACTGCAGCCTCACCAGTGCCCACCAGTGCAGCCTCACCAGTGCCCATCAATGCAGCCTCACCAGTGCCCGTCAGTGCAGCCTGATCAGTGCCCATCAGTGCAGCCTCACCAGTGCACTTACCTGTCCAGGGAGCCCGCGATGTCGGCACCCCAGCCGATCTTCAGATTGGCTTTTGGGTGCAGCCACATCCATTACTGTTAAGGGAACCCGGAACCCGGCTGCTCTTTCTAATTGGTCTGGTGGCGGAGGAAGGAGGAGGGGGGGGGGTAAAATTCTGAGAGACAGGACCACGACCCCATCTCCTGGAAGTGGGGCCGGGGTACTGTCAAAAACAGGTACCTGTTCCACCCTCCCACCTGTTTATTATTTTAGATAAGTGTATGTGTTAGTTTTCTGGGATGGAGAGAAAAATTGCTTGGGGGGGGTAACTTATTATGATTGGGGGAGGGCGTAACTACTTATAATTGGGGGAGGGGGTAACTTATTATGATTGGTGAGGGGTAACTTATCATGATTGGTGGGGGGGTAACTTATTATGATTGGGGGGGGGTAACTTATTATGATTGGTGGGGGGTAACTTATTATGATTGGGAGAGGTAACATATTATGATTGGTGGGGGGTGGTAACATATTATGATTGGTGGGGGGGGGGGTAACTTATGATTTTGGGGGGGTAACTGATTATAATGTATTAGCTGGAGTTTGGCCTTGTTAGTATATCTAAATCTGCCAGCCCATCTAACACTCCCCTCCCCCCAGACTGACAGTGCTGCTTTCTGATGTGCCTCCTGTGCTCCTTCATCCAGAGTTGGGTCAATCTATTACAGGAGGTGTGTTACTGGCCGCCACATCTAATGATTGGTCAGCTGCAATAGATGACATTTGTGGTTTGGGGTGTAATACCGCTTTAAGGAGAAAGAAGGGTTTTTAGGCCTGTAGAAGATCCATAGGTATCGGCAGACCCAGCAGACCGACCTCCGGGGGGTATTTTGGGATCTCAGACATGAAGACCTGCGTCCAGAGCGCAGAAATGCGATAATACTTTGATAATACTTTGATTAAGATGACAAATGGGGGGGGGGAGGGGGGGTTGCTGGGAATCCTGATAATGACAGGAAACCCGGAGAGAGCGATTGAAAACACACAGCCTGGAGTGATCGCTGCAATCTCAGCTCATTACCATGTGTGCGCCATATGGGGGACGGCGGCGGGGAGCGGGGGCTGGGACTGGCGTTGTGTTTGTCGTATGAAGTGTCCCCGGTGGAGTTCTCGGCTGGGAATAGACGATCTGTAATGTGTGATTCGATCTCCTCCTCGTTCCCCGAGGAGCTCACAGGGGAGAAATAATAAATATGAATTCACAGTGGAGCTCCTCTGCGTCCGCTGCGGAAACTTTCATCGCGGGTGGAAAATCCGTCCCGCCGCCCCCCCCCGAGTGTATTTGGGGGGGTCACCGAGGCCGATCTGCATCTACAAGATCAGATTTCTCAGTGAAGATATTTGATACTTTGTTGCACTTTAAATATGAATAGAAGAAGCAAGTTTTACAACCCAAACTTCCAGTGCTAAAAGTGGAGCTGTCATGTTATGTCCATCCATGGAGGGGAGACTAAGGAAATGCTTCCTCCTGCCTGCAGCAGACTGATGACATCATCTCAGGCAAAGTCACTGGCTGGATCTTGAGGATGGATTTTTACTGATAAAAGGCGGAGCTTTCCTGAAGGACGATTCCCTCGCTGTACATTGTGACAGGTCGGGGATTTATTCATGCAAATAAATGGATAATTTTTCTATGTTGGCAGAGAAGGAGGAAGGAGAGGAATAAATAAGCATGCCGGGTTCTGCATGGAGGGTCAGGCGCAATTATGGCGGTTTGATAAACAGCCTCGCGGGTCCCGATAATCTCCGCACATAATTCAGGCGGCCAGAGCCAATATGCCGCCAATATCTGCGATTCATTAACGTTCCTCATAACAGAGCGAAGACTTCCAGGCTGGAGATGATGAGTGACAGGCGGCCGAGTCCTTCCATCTCATTATCTGCAGTATGGATTCTCACTCCAGTGCCCCTCCCCCGAGAGAGGTCGATGGCTGATCGGATTCACCGCCTCCCACTCCGCTCTCTTATGTCTGCTCTCTAAATTCGTTCATTTTCATATTTATTGAGCGGCAAACAGAAAAAAAAGGGCGGCAAATATAGATTTATGGCCGAGTTCTTCAAGAGGAAAAATCGCTGGTTGGGTCCGAGTGGGAAACGGGTCGGAATAATATCCTATAGAAAAATACTAAAGTGAACCATCACATCCAACCCCCCCCCCCCACTCATCACATCCGACCCCCCCCACTCATCACATCCACCCCCCCCCCCCCCACTCATCACATCCGACCCTCCACTTATTATATCCAACCCCCCACTCCCATCATATAGGCCCAATCTATGGGCTCCCATCATATGGCCCCAGTCTATGGGCTCCCCATCATATGGCCCCAGTCTATGGGCTCCCATCAAATGGCCCAAGTCTATGGGCTCCCATCATATGGCCCCAGTCTATGGGCTCCCATCATATGGCCCCAGTCTATGGGCTCCCCATCATATGGCTGGAGTCTATGGGCTCCCATCATATGTCCCCAGTCTATGGGCTCCCCGTCATATGGCCCCAGTCTATGGGCTCCCCATCATATGGCCCCATTCTATAGGCTCCCATCATATAGCCCCAGTCTATGGGCTGTCCATCATATGGCCCCAGTCTATGGGCCTCCCCATCATATGGCCCCAGTTTATGGGCTCCCCATCGTATGGCACCAGTCTATGGGCTCCCCTTCATATGGGGTGAGTCTATGGGCTCCCCATCATATGGCCCCAGTCTATGGGCTCCCATCATATAGGCCCAGTCTCTGGGCTCCCATCATATGGGTGGAGTCTATGGGCTCTCATCATATGGGTGAAGTCTATGGGCTCCCATCATATGGCCCCAGTCTAAGGGTTCCCATCCTATGGGCCCAGTCTATGGGCTCCCATCCTATGGGCTCCCATCATATGGCCCCGGTCTATGGGCTCCCAACATATGGGCCCGGTCTATGGGCTCCCATCATATGGGCCCGGTCTATGGGCTCCCATCATATGGGCCCGGTCTATGGGCTCCCATCATATGGGCCCGGTCTATGGGCTCCCATCATATGGGCTCCCATCATATGGGCTCCCATCATATGGGCCCGGTCTATGGGCTCCCATCATATGGGCCCAGTCTATGGGCTCCCATCATATGGGCTCCCGTCATATGGGCCCGGTCTATGGGCTCCCATCATATGGGCCCGGTCTATGGGCTCCCATCATATGGGCCCGGTCTATGGGCTCCCATCATATGGGCCCAGTCTATGGGCTCCCATCATATGGGCTCCCATCATATGGGCCCGGTCTATGGGCTCCCATCATATGTACCCGGTCTATGGGCTCCCATCATATGGGCCCGGTCTATGGGCTCCCATCATATGGGCCCAGTTGGAGTTTTCATGACTGGATAGGCCCCGGACATGCTCACTCTGTCCCCATGCAGCTTCCAGGCTGTGCAGTGATCTCCCAGCATGCACTGGGCTCTGAGGGGGTCACCTGCGATTGGCAGTTTTCAGTCTATACCATCATCTATGGTACATATGGCAGTGATTACCTCTCCATGGCACAGAGGATGGGACATTGCGTTATTCCTGAGTCCTCCGGGGCCGATGCGCTTCACTTATAATTGCTGAACAATATCTCTGGAAGAGTCTCCTCCTTATGTATGATGAGGGGGGGGGGGGAGCGGCTTTGTTTCTAAACCAGCAATCCGTTGACTCCGGTGGGGGTAGAATAATATATATGATATATGGACTCTGCTGTGTAATGTACATTTGTGTGCTGAATAATGTATGGACGCTCCGGAGCCGCTTAGTAAACAGTAAAAGCTGCAAGACGGCGAGGATAGACGAGCTGTCAGGGTGGAAATGTGTGTGTGTGTGTATATATATACTGTATATGGGGGTGCAGAGGCTTTAGCTATAAACTATCAACATCATTCTGTTGGAAGAACCGTCATAGATACAATATAGAAATATATGTGGACTTCATATCATTAAACTTTTATTCCAGCAAACCCCCCTCCCCCTCTCCTCCCCCTCCCCTTCAGTCTTGCACAGGTGTACCGGCTCCTCTCCTGGACGGAAAAGGCTTCTTCTGATTTCACCGCACACTGTGAGCTTCTCACCATGTGCATTAGAAGCTGCAGCAAGTCTGATCTAAGTCCGGAATCATCTAGCGCAGGGGTAGGCCCTCCAGCTGTTGTGGAACTACATTTCCCATGAGGCATTGCCAGGCTGGTAGTTACAATTACTCCCAGAGGCATGATGGGACTTGTAGTTCTGCCACAGTTGGAGGGCCCCATGTTGGCCTACCATTGATCTAGCCCTTTCTTCCACCAGGCTTGGCTGTCCTTGGCCCACTCCTCCAGACCGACACCCATTCACAGGGCGGGGACAAGCATTGGGCAGGAGGGGCAGCTATATCATGAGGGGGGGGGGTGAGGAGATTGGAGGGAGGACATTTGTGTTTGGGGGGGAATTTGCTGGGCAGCAGGGAGTATGAATTGTTCTAGGAGAGAACATTTTGGGGGGGGGGGGGGTGTGCTAAAAGTTGTGATTTGGGGGGGGTGTGGTGGGAGAGGGGATGGGGGAAGAGGATTTGTGCTAGAAGGGGGGATTTGGTATTGTTGTGCTAGAGGAGGTGATATAGTGGAGGTGGGGTGTGTATTTGTGCTAGTAGGGAGGATTGGGGGTATTTGTGCTAGTTGGGGAAACTTGGTGGGGGGGAGATTTGTGCTAGTAAGGAGGATTGGGGGTATTTGTGCTAGGAGGGGAAATTGGGGGGGGGGTGTGCTAGTAGGGAGGATTGGGGGGATTTGTGCTGGAGGAGAAATGGGGGGGGGGGATTTGTGCTAGTAGGGATGATCGGGGATATTTGTGCTAGTTGGGGAAACTTGGAGGGGGGGGGGTTTGTGCTAGTAAGGAGGATTGGGGGTATTTGTGCTAGGAGGGGAAATGGGTGGGGGGTATTTGTGCTAGTAGGGAGGATTGGGGGGATTTGTGCTAGGAGGGGACATGGGGGGGGGTGATTTTTGCTAGGAGGGGAAATTGGGGGGGGGGGGGGGGATTTGTGCTAGTAGGGAGGATTGGGGGGATTGTGCTAGGGGGAGAAATGGGGGGGGGGGATTTGTGCTAGGGGGAGAAATTGGGGGGGGATTTGTGCTAGTAGGGAGGATTGGGGGGATTTGTGCTAGGAGGGGAAATTGGGGGGGGGGGGGGGTTGTGCTAGCAGGGAGGATTGGGGGAATTTGTGCTAGGAGGGTTTTTTTTTCTTAGTGGTCGATTTGTGTTGGGTTGGCGGACAATTTGTGGAGAAAGAGGATTTGAGCTGGGGGGGGGGGGGGGTGGTTAAAAGATTTGTGCTTAGAGGAGAGATTTCAGCAGGGGGGTAGATTTATCTGGGGAGCAGGGGGGAATTTGGTGTATTCATGCAAATAAGTTTGTTTTTTTTTGGGAGGGGGTTTGCTGACATATAATGTTCATATGGGCGGCACAGTGGTGTAGTGGGTAGCACTCTCGCCTAGCAGTAAGAAGGGTCGCTGGTTCGAATCCCGACCACGACACTACCTGCCTGGAGTTTGCATGTTCTCCCTGTGCCTGCGTGGGTTTCCTCCGGGTACTCCGGTTTCCTCCCACACTCCAAAGACATGCTGGTAGGTTAATTGGATCCTGTCTAAATTGTCCCTAGTATGTATGAATGTGAGTTAGGGACCTTAGATTGTAAGCTCCTTGAGGGTAGGGACTGATGTGAATGTACAATGTATATGTAAAGCGCTGCGTAAATTGACGGCGCTATATAAGTACATGAAATAAATAAATAAATAAATATGTGTTGGGGGGGGGGGGGCAGTTTGGCACATTCATCCTGGACTGTAGGTGACTTTGTCCCGACACTGCCCACCTATCAAGGCATTTTGATATTTGCATAACTCCTCCCACTGCTTGCATCAGGACTGAGGGCTCTTGGGAGGAGTACTGAGGCGGGGGGGGGGGCTGTGATGTTTTCAGGAGGTCATGTACAGCCCCCTGCCGGCCCCTCCCACCAGCCATGATCTGCATACATTGCATAGGGAAGTACAGAAACCCAGTGATAACATCACTGGGACTAAAATATTGTATGAAATGGAAACAGGTTTTATGAAAGTCATTAGTATGTTGATGGTGACAGAACAGAAAGGAAAAATAGAAGCAGCAGTTTAAGTGGTGGCGGGGTGTGGGAATCACAAGACTGGCTGAACAGAGTATATAAAGTTCATAACATTAAAGAGAACCTGTCAGTCTGTCTGTAGATAGTGGCATAGATCTGATTGTTCCAAATTCATTGACAGTGTATGGAAGAGTTGGCTCACTGTGCTTTTCTATGATTTCTGCTATTGTGTATTCCATTCTTTATAATATATATACAGTATAAAAATCTATTTACATATATTTCTGCGCAAACTGTTGGCCCTATATAAATCCTGTATAATCATATAATAATAATATATATATATATATATATATATATATATATATATATATATACATTTATATATACACACACATTTATGTATATGTTGTGCAGTCAGCTATGAAAAGCTGCCAATTAAACACTGCAGACAGATGAGTGCGGTGTGACCTGTCCTCTATATCACCCCCTTTGTTTGGCGCATCATTGCGCAGGTCAGGATTACGCCGTTCGCAGACAGGAGTTCTGGCGATGTCGGCGGGTTTGATGGACTGAATGTCGGATTAGCTGTTGGTAAAAAGTGCGGATGTAATGGGGGCGGGTGGAGGAGACGCGTATCTGCCCCGGAGGGCGGCCGACAGGATTATCGGATTTTCTCCGGTACGTAAAGATCTCTCCAGACACAACTCGGAACTTTCATCCGATATTTCATTTGTTTTTCTCTCCACTCCGAACCTAATTTAAAGGAGAAAAGAGACCAAAATAATTCTGTACAGCACTGCAGTATATGTCAGCGCTATATAAATGTATAATACTAATTAGTGTGTGACTGGGGAGGGGACATTAGAGTGTAAGCTCCTCTGGTACAGAGACTGATGTGACTGGCTCGGTGTTCTCTGTACAACGCTACTGTATATGTCAGAGCTATATAAAACACATAGATCATTATACGTATGTTGTGTGAATGTGGCAGGTTGGGGGAAATCAAGTCGGGGGGGATTGGAATGGAAATTTTCACCTTCAGAAAGTTGCTGACATTTGGGCGCTGGCTCAGAGGAGGTTTAGCTACAGACAACGCGGCGGACGGATCTGCGATGGTAAAGGTTGCGATGTTCGAACGAATTCCTTTTTTAAAGTTCATTTCCAGTGGAGAAGTCAATTTACTACTTTTATAAAGAGGACCTGTCACCAGACACAGCCTAAGCTTTGTGCACTGCTTTTAGTGGATTTCAGAACTTTGGTGAACTTAGACTTTCTGAGCGCCCTTCAGGTACTCAGACGCCGATTGGTGGAGCTGCGCAGTGCTGGTGATTGGTTGGCTGAAGCTGCGTTCGCTCCTGGCTGGAATTTGGGAGTTTTCACCCTTGTATGCTGCATGTTTTATTGCATACATGATGTGTGATTGGCATTGTATACCATTAAATGATATACAATATCTCACAAAAGTAAGTATTTCTGTAAATTTACAAGTTTACATTTGTGTAAATCTTTTCTTCTATCTTTTCATGTGACAACACTGAAGAAATGACACTTTGCTTTCACTTAGGGGTGTACTGACTTTTGTTGCCAGCGGTTTAGACATTAATGGCTGTGTGTTGAGTTATTTTGAGGGGACAGCAAATTTACACTGTTATACAAGCTGTACACTCACTACTTTACATTGTAGACAAGTGTAATTTCTTCAGTGTTGTCACATGAAAAGATAGAAGAAAAGATTTACACAAATGTGACTGAGGGGTGTACTCACTTTTGTGAGATACTGAGATATATATATATGGTGGTCTGACACCCAACATCAGAATATCTCTTTTGGGTGGAGTGACTCTTTAATATGAGGTCTGCAGTTAAAGTGCTCC
Organism: Lithobates clamitans; assembly: GCA_037952925.1. Lineage (NCBI taxonomy): Eukaryota > Metazoa > Chordata > Amphibia > Anura > Ranidae > Lithobates > Lithobates clamitans. The sequence continues at coordinate 76,642 of JBBGZY010002330.1, forward strand.
TTGGATTTTTCCTTGAAGATTCTCCGGTGCCAAAAATAATGAAATGTTCCACCATTGTTTATGTCCTCTGTTATCATTGTTACAATGTGTGTAATAAAATGTATCTAATACAAACAACAACAAAGTAACTTATTGTAACAAATAGAAGCTTCTGGACTTTACATGTGATGGCGGCATTCATTTTCTTTTTCTCACTAGGTGATCCTGCCAGTAAAGTGCCATTTACATAATTGAATTAGAAAATGCACGTTTTTTGCAAAGCCCACAATGCATTTTTGGCACCTTTTTAATCCGTTGCGTTAAATGTAATGTGACTCGAGCCGTGCTTTGCATGTGCAGTACATACTTTCTTTCCTTGCCTTATTTTCTTGTTTTCTGTATCCATGTGTTGGAAATATGGACATGTGACTTGAAAATCACACAAAATAAAATGTATTTTGGGTTTTGGGTGCATTTTCCGTTGATTGCAATTTAACAATTTTTCTATTAAAGTGGTTGTAAAGGCAGAAGGTGCATTCTATGCATTAAGATAAGAAAAAACATTCTGTGTGCAGCAGCCCCCCTATAACTCATCTGAGCCCCTTCTCTATCCAGCGATGTTGCACAAGTCCCTTGGCTATCCGGGACTCTCCCTCCTTATTGGCTGAGACAGCAGCACAGCGCCATTGGCTCCCACTGCTGTCAATCAAAGTCAGTGAGCCAATGAGGAGAGAGAGGAGGCGGGGCCATGGCTCTGTGTCTGAATGGACACACACACAGCTGCGTCTCGGCTCAGGTGCCCCCATAGGAAGCTGCTTGCTTTGGGGGGACCTCAGCAGGAGGGAGGGGCCAAGACCGCTGGCGAGGGACCCGAGAAGAGGAGGTTCCGGGCTGCTGTGTGCAAAACCAACTGCACAGAGGAGGGAAGTATAACATATTTGTTATTTTCAAAGAAACAAAATGGAGACTTTTGTATCACTTTAATGCAAAAAATGTTGCAGCACGAAGGATTTTCCAACAATACGATGCTCGGATGTGACCAACTTCAAAGATTATAACTGCATCTGGTTTCCATGCGCCTTTAGCGCGCGGTCATCCTGCGTTGTAGCGCACATAAAACATGATGGTGTGAACAGGCCCCGTCTATGGTGACAACGCTTACTTGCTCTGCAGTATCTATTGGGAAGCAGTGTTGTCACTCTGGGACTGAACTACAGATCTCCCCCCCCCCCTCTTATGCGAAGGAAAAGGAGGAGGGGTGTTCTGTTGTACACATAGCTGGAAACAATGTAACTGATATAAGCACAGGAAGTTATCAGCTCACTGCATTTCTGGCAGGATCAACAAGTATTTTTGTGTTGTGCTCTTATATATATTTTATAGATAGCTAAACACTTTCAATAGGATGTTTAACCTCTTTGTGCCCGGTCCCTTTAATAGGGTGTGTACGCTGGGGGGGGGGGGCGAGAACGATCGGCGATCATGTGACCCCCTGTGATTGTCTGTTAAACAAAATATAGCACGGAGACGCCGCACTCCTGATCAGTGTGAGTGAATGGCTTATTTGGGGGGTAGGGCTTATATTGCAGCCATCACCGACAATCACGCTAGGTCTTATTTTCGGGGAAACGGGGTAGCAGCGCTCCAAGAGGTTGGGAAGGTTCACGCTGTGATTGACTGACACAGTGGTCACATGATTGGGATCTGGTCCTATCTTTGACGGCTCGGTCTCTGTGCTAGAGGGGTGCACAGCGGGCACGCTCTTGGCACGGAAACATTCAGCTGCCCAGCAGATGCATATGTGTGCCGTGTGCGTGTTAAAGCCTGCCCTTTTGCCGCCACATATGTGTATTACACAGGGGGGGCTAGTGATGAAAAGACCATAAGCCCCTCTTCACATTGGAGCGATTTGTCATGCATTTTAACAGGTCAAATGGCACAACAAGTCGCATCCTATTGCCGGCAATGGCGGTGTTCAGATTGATGCAATGCCGCCTTTGGGGTGCCGCATCGATTTGAAAGAGTACTACATTCACTGCTTTTGGTGCTTTTGGGTGCAACTTCAATAGACCTTTGTGCCTGAAGTGGCACAGATGTAATTGCAGTGAGAAGCGGCTTTGCAGTTGTGCGATTTTAGGTGAAATTGCGAGATTTCAAAGCCGCACTCAATGTGAATGGGGGGTAAGGGAGAAAGTAATAAAGGAAAATCATTGTTGGGTTTATTCACACTTTGGGGTAGATTTATAAAAGAAGTGAATCTGACATTGACCCAACATTTGCCACAGGTGAATCTTCCAGGTCCATTGTTCATATGTTTGTGATTGAATGTTCCACAGCTTTATAAATATTCCCTTTTATGTTAGAAGAAGCATGATGGGATGTATTGATATCCAATAACAATATTTGTATCAATGGTGTTGATTAATTATTGGCATTGATTACATTATTTATTAGGCTGTAGTTGTTGGAGTCTGAATATTCCGTCTTCTCACCTTCCTCTTCTCTTCCTCTTCCAGGTTTTACCCCAGATAGACCTCCGGCCTCCTCCCGCCATGTCCCGGTTATGGTTGCTGTCCCTCTGGTTACCGACCTTCTCCATTCTCCTGCTTCACCTCTCCCCGCCCCAAGTGAGGGCCGAGGACCGGGAGACGGACGATCAGTGTCAGAGGAAGGAGCACCCCATCCTCAGCTTCCTAGGTGAGTCCCAGTCCCCCCCCCCATGTGTGTACTGTGGGATGTGTCCCTGTGTTTAAACTCCAAGGGGCAGAGCGAAATGCGTTGGAGGTGTGGCCTGGTTGGAGTCCAGGCTGAGGTTGCTACATACTATCGATTGATAGGATTGTTCAGTTTTGCAGCCAAAGGGAGACCTTCCTTCACTCTGTAGGTGTGGCCTCACACATGGGGGGGGGGGCTACTGAAAATACAATCTGCTTGGCTGCCTTGGGGTTCCTCAGTCACTGACCTAGAACAAGCATGCGCCCAGTGAATTCAAACTAAAGCCCCGCCCTCCTGATCTACAGAATTGCTCTGAATGCTGTTTTAGCTATTAGACTACAATGGCCAGGCAAATGGCGTTTTCAGAAAGTCAGCGCTCTTTGCTGGCAGCCTAAAGTACTCTTTTTTTTTTTCATTCGAGATTGTTGGGAGTCAGTGGGAGGTGCTTTTCCTGTGCCCACCCCCAACGCTGACAGCTGAGAAGGAGGCGTGGCCACATTCTTTGTAGAATTGTTCCACATGTGTCTGACTATTCGCCATCGGGGGGATGTTCTGTGCTGGTTGTGTTTTTGTTGAGTTTTTTGTTTCAGATGAAGAAAATGCTGAGCGGAGTTTCTCTCCCAATTCCCGGATCTATTTAGGATTTTTCTTTGGAAATGATAATGAATCGCCGGCTAATTTACCCTGAAAACTGCTGCAAATAGCAGAAAATGTGCTCATTTAGTGATGTGATCGGGGGGGGGGAGTGCTGAGCGGGCTCTGCTGTAGTCGGCACATTGCAATCCCAGAGTTCTGATTTCAGTTCTTAGAAAGAGCACATCCGCATGGAGTTTGTATGTTCTGCCATTGAGTCTCCTATCGGCTCCTAAATAAATCTGAACTCCGGGCAGATACAATTTATCACCGGACGATGTTGTTGGTAATTACTTCACCCACTTGACCTCCGGAAAGGTTTTACCCCCTTCAAAACCAGGCCATTGTTTGCTATTCAGCACCGCGCTACCTAAACAGTTTTTTAAGAGACAGGAGATAGAGTTACAAAGTAACATTGTTTATAAACATTGATCAGACAGGAGATAGAGAGATAGAACGTAACATTGTTTATAAACGTTGATCAGGCGGGAGATAGAGAGATACAAAGTAACATTGTTTATAAATGTTGAACAGACGGGAGATAGAGAGATACAAAGTAACATTGTTTATAAACATTGATCAGGCAACATATAACCAATTGACTTCTGGAAGGTTTTAGTCCCTTCATAACCAGGGATTTTTTTTGCTATTCGGCACTGCGCTACTTTAACTGGTAATTGTGCGGTCATGCAACACTGTATCCAAATGACATTTATATCATTTTTTTTCACACAATTAGAGCTGTCTTTTGGTGGTATTTGATGTCCATTGGGTTTTATATATACAGTGGCTTGCGAAAGTATTCGGCCCCCTTGAACTTTTCAACCTTTTGCCACATTTCAGGCTTCAAACATAAAGATATAAAATTGTAATTTTTTGTGAAGAATCACCAACAAGTGGGACACAATTGTAAAGTGGAACGAAATCTATTGGATATGTTAAACTTTTTTAGCAATTAAAAAACTGAAAAGTGGTGCGTGCAAAATTATTCGGCCCCTTTACTTTCAGTGCAGCAAACTCACTCCAGAAGTTCAGCGAGGATCTCTGAATGATCCAATGTTGTCCTAAATAACTGATGGTGATAAATAGAATCCACCTGTGTGTAATCAAGTCTCTGTATAAATGCACCTGCTCTGTGATAGTCTCAGGGTTCTGTTGAAAGCGCAGAGAGCATCATGAAGTCCAAGGAACACACCAGGCAGGTCCGTAATACTGTTGTGGAGAAGTTTAAAGCCAGGATTTGGATACAAAAAGATTTCCCAAGCTTTAAACATCCCAAGGAGCACTGTGCAAGCGATCATTTTGAAATGGAAGGAGTATCAGACCATTGGAAATCTACCAAGACCTGGCTGTCCCTCTAAACTTTCAGCTCAGACAAGGAGAAGACTCATCAGAGATGCAGCCAAGAGGCCCATGATCACTCTGGATGAACTGCAGAGAACTACAGCTGAGGTGGGAGAGTCTGTCCATAGGACAACAATCAGTCCTACACTGCACAAATCTGGCCTTTATGGAAGAGTGGTAAGAAGAAAGCCATTTCTCAAAGATATCCATAAAAAGTCTCGTCTAAAGTTTGCCACAAGCCACCTGGGAGACACACCAAACATGTGGAAGATGGTGCTCTGGTCCGATGAAACCAAAATCAAACTTTTTGGCCACAATGCAAAATGATATGTTTGGCGTAAAAGCAACACAGCTCATCACACTCAACACACCATCCCCACTGTCAAACATGGTGGTGGCAGCATCATGGTTTGGGCCTGCTTTTCTTCAGCAGGGACAGGGAAGATGGTTACAATTGAGGGGAAGATGGATGCAGCCAAATACAGGACCATTCTGGATGAAAACCTGTTGGAGTCTGCAAAAGACCTGAAACTGGGACGAAGATTTATCTTCCAACAAGACAATGATCCCAAACATACAGCAAAATCTACAAAGGAATGGTTCACAAATAAAGGTATCCAGGTGTTAGAATGGCCAAGTCAAAGTCCAGACCTGAATCCAATCGAGAATCTGTGGAAAGAGCTGAAAACTGCTGTTCACAAACGCTCTCCATCCAACCTCACTGAGCTCGAGCTGTTTTGCAAGGAAGAATGGGCAAGAATTTCAGTCTCTCGATGTGCAAAACTGATAGAGACATACCCCAAGCAACTTGCAGCTGTAATCGCAGCAAAAGGTGGCTCTACAAAGTATTAACGCAAGGGGGCCGAATAATTTTGCACGCCCCACTTTTCATTTTTTTATTAGTTTAAAAAAGTTTCAAAAATCCAAAAGATTTTGTTCCACTTCACAATTGTGTCCCACTTGTTGGTGATTCTTCACAAAAAATAAAAATTTTATATCTTTATGTTTGAAGCCTGAAATGTGGCAAAAGGTTGAAAAGTTCAAGGGGGCCGAATACTTTCGCAAGCCACTGTGTATATATGTGTATATATATATATATATATATATATATATATATATATATATATATATATATATATATATACTGTGTGTGTGTATATATATATATACTGTGTGTATGTATGTGTATATATATATATATATATATATATATATATATATATATATATATATATATATACTAAATTACCAAAAATGTTGAAAAAAACCCCACATTTTTCTTTTGGGTTTAAAATTTTGTGAACAAATCAACTTTCTTCATAAATTTAGGCCAAAATGTATTCTGCTCCATTTCTTTGGTAAAAAAAAAACCCAAATCAGTGTCTATTATTTAGTCTGTTGGAAAGTTATAGAGTATACAAACTTTGAGATACATATCTGAAAATTGATTAATCCTGATGCACTGGCGGACGATCTGATTTCTTGAGGACCTAAAACATCCGAACAGTACAAATATCCTCCGAACGGTCCCCTTTTTTGGAAAGTAGACAGTCTGAGGCATTTAGTAAGAGGCATGGCGAGTTTTTTAAAATTGCAATTTTTTTAGAAAATTAAGAAATTAAATAAGATTTGTTTTAACTTTTTTTTTTTTTTTCACATACTGTTACCAGCGCAGTACGGCGTCATCATATAACTGATGTGGTGGTGATCAGGGACACTGACTGGTTAGTGTAAAAAGAGAAGAGTACATACTACTTTTTTTTTTTTTTTTTTAACTGTCATCAGTGTAGTTCAGTGTCACCATAGTGACACTGTACTACTCTGCGGGGGTGATTAGGGATTTTTGTTTCTTTTTTACACTATGATTGCTTCTACAGTGATGATCACTGTAACAGTAATGGTTTGAACTGTCACAAATTGGTTTCATTCACGATTCATTGTTTTCTATTGTGATGCTGTGATTGGCCCACATCTATCACATGGTACAGTGTATTGTGATTGGCCACATCTATCACATGTTACAGGGTGCTGTGAATGGCCCACAACTATCACATGGTACAGGGTGCTGTGATAGACCCACAATTATCACCTGGTACAGGGTGCTGTTATTGGCCCACAGCTATAACATGGGGCAGGGTGCTGTGATTGGCACACAACTATCACATGGTACAAGGTTCTGTGATTGGCCCACAGCTATTACATGGTACAGGGTGCTGTGATAGACCCACAACTATGACATGGTACAGGGTGCTGTGATAGACCCACAACTATGACATGGTACAGGGTGCTGTTATTGGTCCACAGCTATAACATGGGGCAGGGTGCTGTGATTGGCCCACAACTATCACATGGTACAGGGTGCTGTTATTGGCCCACGGCTATCACATGGTACAGGGTGCTGTTATTGGCCCACAGCTATAAAATGGGGCAGGGTGCGGTTATTGGCCCACAACTATCACATGGTGCAGGGTGCTGTGATTGGCCCACGACTATCACATGGTACAGGGTGCTGTGATTGGCCCACGACTATCACATGGTACAGGTGCTGTGATTGGCCCACGACTATCACATGGTACAGGGTGCTGTGATTGGCCTACGACTATCACATGGTACAGGGTGCTGTGATTGGCCCACAACTATTACATGGTACAGGGTGCTGTGATAGGCCCACAACTATGACATGGTGCAGGGTGCTGTGATAGGCCCACAACTATCCCCTGGTACAGGGTGCTGTTATTGGCCCACAGCTATCACATGGTACAGGGTGCTGTGATTGGCCCACAACTATGACATGGTGCAGGGGGCTGTGATTGGCCCACAACTATCGTCTGGTACAGGGGGCTGTGATTGGCCCACAACTACCGCCTGGTACAGGGGGCTGTGATTGGCCCACAAACAACTATCACACACATAGTACAGGGTGCTGTGATTGGCCCACAACTATGACATGGTGCAGGGGGCTGTGATTGGCCCACAACTATCGTCTGGTACAGGGGGCTGTGATTGGCCCACAACTACCGCCTGGTACAGGGGGCTGTGATTGGCCCACAAACAACTATCACACACATAGTACAGGGTGCTGTGATTGGCCCACGACTATCACATGCTACAGGGTGCTGTGGTTGGCCCACAACTATCACATGCTACAGGGGGTTGTGATTGGCCCATGACTATCACATGGTACAGGGTGCTGTGATTGGCCCACGACTATCACATGGTACAGGGTGCTGTGATTGGCCCACGATTATCACATGGTACAGAGGGCTGTGATTGGCCCACGACTATCACATGGTACAGGGTGCACTGCTTGGCCCAGGTACCATGTGATCGCTGATGAGCAATCGTAGATCACAAACAGTAGTAAACAATGATGTCATGAATGGATTTGTTTATTTTGGGACATGTGATCACAGAGCCATCACGTGGTATCCAGGCCGCTCACAGTGGCCCAATACAGAGCATCTGTAGACACAACGGTTGTAGATCACGCCGCTGCGTGCCCCAGTGGGCGTGTGCAGTGTACATGAGCATCGCGACGTATTGATACATTGCAATGCCTAGGAATGCCGCTGGCCAGCAGTAAAATTTCTGTTAGCTGACCGGCAAGTGGTTAAAAGTACATATACGATTACACGCGGCTAGTTCATTCCTCCCCAGCCTGACTGTCCCTGGACCATCCCTTCTTATTTATTGGATTTCAGCTCTGTCAATCATGGAAGCTCAGCATCTAGGGTAGGTTGCATGCAATAGGCATCAAGGCATTTTGACATTTGCATAACTCCTCCCACTGCTTGCATCAGAACTGAGGGCTCCTGAGAGAAGTACTGAGGCCAGGGGGGGAGAGGGGGGGGCTGTGATGTCTCGGGAAGTATGTACAGCCCCCTGCTGGCCCCTCCCACCAGCCATGATCTTCCTGCATTGTATATAGCAGCACAGAGACCCAGTGATGATGTCACCGGGTCTAAAAACAGGGATGTGATCAAAATGGAAACATTACATTTCAGATTTTCATTAGCATGTTGATGAGGGGGGAGGGGAGACACCAGGGAAGGTGAAATATAAGCAGATTAAACTTCGGCTTTAACGATGGCGGCGTCAGCACAGACTTTCACGCTCCGCTCTCGGTTAATGAACCTGCGACTTGGAACATTAACGCAACTAATTTATTTCATCAATATGACGAATTCTCCGAGATTTCTCGATTACAAATGAATACATCAAAACCGCGGCCTGCCGGCATTAATATTCCGCCCCGAAACCCGACCGGCGCGGCTCTCATTTTACATGAAAACCGAGCGTCTTTATTTACGGTAACACCAAATTATCCGCTAAATGATTAAACTGGAGAGACAAAGAAAGTGAAATCCTGACCTGTATCTGTAATGAAGAATTAGAGCAATCAGCCGGATTGTGTAACCAGAGCCCAGCGCTCCCCCCAGGCCCGAGTGACTGGAATACAGAGAGACGGACCTCCTGTAACCCATAGCAACCGCTATTATACATTATATAGCTCTGACATATACAGTAGTGCTGTACAGAGAACACTGAGCCAATCACATCAGTCTCTGGAGGCCAGAGGAGCTTACACTCTAATGTCCCCTCCCCCACAGTCACACACTATTAATATACATTGATATAGCTCTGACATGTACCGCAGTGCTGTACAGAGAACACTGGGCCAGTCACATGAGTCTCTGCACCAGAGGAGCTTCTCCACCAGGTGGTGCTGTTTTGCAAGGTGCTGTTGGCTCATTCTGCTTTGCTCTCAGTTGGAGGAAAAATCAAGCCTGGGCCTGTCCTGCAGGCTTCTCCCCCAACCACCATGTAGTGGGTGGGGAAAGATGAATGTGGAGGCCTACTCCATGTGCTCAAGCTGCAATGGACCCTGGGCCTGTCCCTATGCAAGAGGAATCCTTACCAGTCCTCCAGGCTAGAGTGGTGAACAGACTTTGCTGCATTGCTAAAGAGGAACAGGAACTTGCTGTCATGAAAGAGGATCTCAGGAAAAAGAAATCCCTGCACAGTAAGTCTGGAAACAGTAAGAGGGAAGTCTTCAAGCTGAAGTCTCTGGTGGAGGCATTGAAAAAGCAGGAGAAGTTGGTCGCTTCTCTGAAGGAGAGCAGCGGTGTGTTCAGAGATAAGTGTGAGAATGAGGAGAGATTCCAACAGATGAAGGAGAGTGCCTGTGCCAGTACCAGCCAGAGGGTGGATACCAGAGCAATGGCTACAGTATGGATGGGGGGAAGGGAAGTGGCTTCACATGGTGGCCCCAGAACTACCCCTGTCTCAGGATCTGTCATGTCTGAGTCAGTATCTGCCCCCCTTCCTCCCCAGCAGCCTGGGTCATCTCAGGAGGAGGTAGAGGGAAATGGCGGATTGCTGCAGGCCATTACAGAAATGGAACCTCCTTTGAGCGGCACCGACTCATCAGATGAGGATCATGATAATGGAGTGCTTGCTGAAAATCTCTCTCAATGTGTGGAGGACTTTCCTGAGGTTGCATCTGCTAACAGATCCTTGCAATCAGCAGGGAATGCAGGAGGAGCTGGCTACGAGGAGTCCCACATGGACACTAACAGTGCAGAGCAGGAATGTCGCATGAACATTGAAACTGCAGAGCAGGAGGGCCGTATGAATGCTGAAACAGCTGGTGTTTTTTCTAAACAGAAGACTTTACTTGGTGACGGGTTTGCTGGTATCTGTGGTACTTCTGGGACTATGGTAAGCGGGACTGTTGTACTGGAGGGTAGGAGGGAGGATCAAGTGGTGGGTAATTTACCAAACCAGATTTCAGAGGTTCCTATGCAACCAGTTAATGTGTCATCTGTCCCAGGTAGGAACTATGCTAAGGCTGTGTTGGGACAAAGTCATGCTGCTAGTGGTGGAAGGGAGCCAGTTGTGCGTCTTTCACCTAATGCACCTTCTTCCATTAAATGCAGGAATGTGGTACAGCTCAGGTGGGAAGGAGGAGGTATTCCACCTATCAGGTGGGAGGTTGTGGATAAGATCCTAGCCATGGGATTTAAGGCGGAGGATATTTATGCTCTTATCAGTCCGGCTGGTTCCTATGAATATGATTTGTCATTTGTGCATCCAGAGTCACTGGATCTGTTTTGGGAGCGGTATGAGCATGTATATAGGGACCAGCCGGACTGGAAGGGGCTTGTCTCCAAAGTTGTCGCACGTCAGTCCTTGATTAAGAATGTGACTATCCTGACAAGGAATGAGTCTATACCCCCTGAGGATTTATGGGTCTGGTTGAGGAGGTTTGGTGAAACATTGTGTCCCCTAAAAAAGATTGAGGATGATAGAGGAATCTGGACGGGTGGGTGGTCGTTGTCAATGAGGTTGAGTGTATGTGGGAATGTGGTCCAGCATTTTCCCTCCTCTGCCTTTATTGGTAGAGATAGGATTACTGTCTTCTACCCTGGTCAACCTAAGCTGTGCCATAAATGTGGAGTCAAGGGACATTTCTCCTCTAAATGTCCAGAACAGAAGTGCTCTTTGTCTCAGGAACTGGGGCATCTGGCCAGGGACTGTAACATCATTAAATGTAACCTATGTGATAAGGTTGGTCACCCTTATAGCTGGTGCCCTGAGGCTTTGCACAATAAGCCAGAGTTAGTGGAGGAATTTTTCCTTCGGGATAGAGAAGAGTCTAGGTTGGCGGAGGTTGTACCAGGGGATCCTAGTGTCTCAGTCCCATCAGAATCATGTATGTGAGGTCCTCTGTGGTGTCGGTGTCCCCCCAGTCTGTGGTGTCGGTGTCCCCCCAGTCTGTGGTGTCGGTGTCCCCCCAGTCTGTGGTGTCGGTGTCCCCCCAGTCTGTGGTGTCGGTGTCCCCCCAGTCTGTGGTGTCGGTGTCCCCCCAGTCTGTGGTGTCAGTGTCCCCCCAGTCTGTGGTTCCCCAGTCAGTGTCAGAAAGTGTGGTTGTCAATTCTGTGTCTGCACCTATTGTTTCTCCTAGTGTAGTGAAGGCAGTGGAGGGTGCTGGACCAGAATGTATGGTGGTCCTCCTCGGCGTGGCAGAAGTGCGGGTGGAGTGAGGGATGGATTGGATGGTGGGGGGGGGTGGGAAGGGCATGAGGGTGGCTGGTGCAGAATGCAAGGTGTATAATGTGGAAGTCGGGGTGAATGATGTGGAAGTTGGGGTGGATGATGGGGGAGGGGTTAATGGGGGGGGTTTGGAATCGCATCCTGATGGCGATTAAAGGGGTTGTAAAGGTAATTTTTTTTTTTTTTTTAAATAACAAACATGTTATACTTACCTTCACTGTGCAGCTCGTTCTGCACAGAGTGGCCCCGAACCTGGTCTTCTGGGGTCCCTCGGCAGCTGTTTCAGCTCCTCCCCGCATGCATTCACCACCTTAATGCGAGCTCCCTCGCATGGTGGTGAGTGCTTGCGGGCGCGCTCCCGTGATACAGCCGGCGGCTATAGCCGCTCGCTGTATCACTCGGCCCCACCCCCCGTCGCGCCGCGTCATCGGATGTGATTGACAGCAGCGCGAGCCAATGGCTGCGCTGCTTTCAATCCATCCACTGCAGCCAATCAGCGACCAGGCTGAGCTGCAATGAAGATGACGAGAACGAGCAGCGAAGATTCGAGGCGTCAGGTAAGTAAAACGGGGGGGCTGGGGGCTGGGGGCGGCGGTATTGTCAAAAGTTTTTTCACCTTAATGCATAGAATGCATTAAGGTGAAAAAATTTTTACCTTTACAACCCCTTTAAATCTCAAAATGTTTCTTAGCCTGGATTGTGTTTAAGTTGAGGTTCGGGGTTTGTAGTTGTCATTAAAATATGTTTCTTTCTATGTAATCTTGTCAGGAAACGGCTTTCTTTACTTGCTGATGTAAGCATGCTTGTTTTTGTTTAGTTGTCGTTTATTTTTGTGTAAATATGTTTTTATTAATAAGCTGAATGTTTGTATGATTTTTTAATTAAAAAAAAATACACTCTAATGTCCCCTCCCCCACAGTCGCACACTATTATTATTATACATTTATATAGCTCTGACATATACCGCAGTGCTGTACAGAGAACACTGAGACAGTCACATCAGTCTCTGTAGCAGAGAAGCTTACACTCTAATGTCCTTAGACTGTCTGTTAGCGATGGATTTACCCCTCCCCCTCCCCCCAGGCTCTGATTGGTCACATATGCAGCGAGCGTTCCCCGATCCTTTGTTCTCCCTCCATCCCTGGAACATGAACTTGTGCTGGAAACACAAACCATCGGCGTTTTATAGCTGACGCAGCGGCGTAGCGCATTCCTCTCTCCGTCACACCCGGCTTCCATTAGACGCACCACAAAGGATCTCCAGTTCAGAAAACGATGGCGGCCAATTCTGCGTTCCCCCCAGAGGATTCGATGTTTTATAATTAATATTTATTCCCAGGAAATAAACATGTCGTTAGAGTGTCAGCTCTGCGGGCAAATGTGCTGAGATATGGCTTCACCTTCCTGTGAACTGCCACACTGTTGAATGAGATCGTAAAATTCATAGTCGCCCCGTTGTATACCAGTGCAGGCTCTTGAAGTGTCTTTAGATGCGCTCATAGTGGATGGTCACATGTTGTGTCTACAGTTCTATATACACCTATATGTGTCACCAGAACAGGAAAGGAGGGGAAATCACCCAATGGGGACACCTGTTCTGTCTGGAGAGGGGATTTCTTCTCATTTCCTGTTGCAGGAAGTAAATTAAAATCTCTCCAAACACAGACACAAAGTTTAATTATTAAGTATGTAATCGTGTCAGTGTTCCCCTCCTCCCCTTTCAGGTATTCATTCCTTCTCACAAAGATCGCAGGACTCCCCCTGACAATGCCGGCATCTGCTTTTCTCTTCAGAAGGACAGCGCCATCTTTGTTCTGGCATCATCCATAGTCACCATCTACTTCCTGGACTGAGATGGCGGCTTGCTACAAAGTTACAATGTACAGTCTGATCACTGGGGGGAGGGGAGACTGAGGAAATGCTTCCCCCTCCTTCTACAAAGTTACAAAGTACAGTCTGATCACTGTCAGGAGGGGAGACTGAGGAAATGTCTCCTCCTCCTTCTACAAAGTTACAATGTACAGTCTGATCACTGGGGGAGGGGAGACTGAGGAAATGCCTCCTCCTCCTTCTACAAAGTTACAATGTACAGTCTGATCACTGGGGGAGGGGAGACTGAGGAAATGCTTTCTCCTCCTTCTACAAAGTTACAATGTACAGTCTGATCGCTGGGGGAGGGGAGACTGAGCAAATGCTTCCTTCTGCCTCCAGCAAACTGATGTTATCATCTGGGCCTAGGCAAAGTCGCTGATTGGAGCTCCAGGATGGCTTTTCTGAGAAATGGTCGAGTTGCTGTACAGCCTGACGTGTCGGAGATTTTTTCCTGTAGAGTTACTGACAGGTCCACTTTAAGGCGCCGTTCACAGAAATGACCAATTCTGCCCGCGTTTCCCTAAACGTGCGAAAAACCCCAAACGCAGAATTTTTCCACGCGACCAAATACATGCAAAAATCGGGCGACGCCAAACGCTCTTGGCTTATGTCCAAAATTTGGTACACGAGTTTCTTTGGAGCGTAGGGAGGCCCAATTCACAGGAATGGCGCCGCTCCAAACAAGCAAAAAAAGGGGGGGGGGTGATGGGGGAGGGGAGGGGTCACTGGTCAGCGCTTTGTAGTCAGTTTAGGGTCAGATTGTGTTTGGCGATTTTTCTCAATAATAAATTGCTGGGGTTTTTTTATTACTTAACCTCAAGCCTTGTGTGGGGGTCTCATCCATTGACCGTCCTCTCTCTATATACCCTGCTCTGATTTTACGCCCCCCGGTGGCGGTTCGCCTCCCCCCTAGTAAAGGTAATGATTGGCGCTCTTTAATGTCCATTTCTCGCCTCCTCCGCGTCCTTTTTTCCCTCTTTTATTCAGCAGATATAAAGAGTCTGAGATTTCATTCGTTCCCGAGGTGAAAGAAATAATCTTTTAATGACCTTTTCCAGCGATTTTCCCAGAAGGCCGCGGTGGAGCGTTGAAGGATCGCGCCGCACTCCCCGGGGATTCGTCTTCACAACTGACCTTTTGTAGGGCTGAACACCCTCTAATTACATCTCAAAGCTGTGACTTAAAGGAGACGTCCGATCGCTTCCACCATTACCTTAAAGGAGACGTCCGATCGATTCCACCATTACCTTAAAGGAGACGTCCGATCGCTTCCACCGCCGCCTTAAAGGAGACATCCGATCGCTTCCACCGCCACCTTAAAGGAGACATCCGATCGCTTCCACCTCCGTCGTAAAGGGGACGTCCGATCGCTTCCACCACCGTCTTAAAGGAGACAGCTGATTGCTTCCACCACTGCCTTAAAGGAGGCGTCCGATCGCTTCCACCACTGCCTTAAAGGAGGCGTCCAATCGCTTGCACCATTACCTTAAAGGGGACGTCCGATCGCTTCCACCACCGTCTTAAAGGAGACAGCTGATTGCTTCCACCACTGCCTTAAAGGAGGCGTCCGATCGCTTCCACCACTGCCTTAAAGGAGGCGTCCAATCGCTTGCACCATTACCTTAAAGGAGACGTCCGATCGCTTCCACCGCCGCCTTTAAGGAGACGTCTAGTCGCTTCCTCTGCCGCCCTAAAGGAGACATCCGATCGCTTCCACCGCCGCCTTAAAGGAGACGTCCGATCACTTCCTCCGCCACCCTAAAGGAGACATCCAATTGCTTCCACCGCTGTCGTAAAGGAGACGTTCGATCATTTCCACCACCGTCTTAAAGGAGACAGCTGATTGCTTCCACCACTGCCTTAAAGGAGGCGTCCGATCGCTTCCACCGCCGCCTTAAAGGAGATGTCCAATTACTTTTACCGCCGCCTTAAAGAAGACGTCCGATTACTTTCACCGCTGCCTAAAAGGAAATGTCCAATCGCTGCCACTGCCTCCTTAAAGGACACGTCCAATCTTTCCACCACTGCCTTAAAGGAGGCATCCGATCACTTCCACCACCACCCTAAAGGAGACGTTCGATTGCTTCCACCACCGCCTTAAAGGAGACGTCTAATCGCTTTCACCGCAACCTTAAGGGAAACGTCTGATCGCTTCCACCGCTGCCTTAAAGGTGGCGTCCAATCGCGTCCAACGCTGCCTTAAATGTGGCATTCGATCGCTTCCACCACCACCTTTAAAGGAGATGTCCAATCTTTCCACCACTGCCTTAAAGGAGGCGCCCAATCGCTTCCACCGCCACCTTAAAAGAGATGTCCGATCGCTTCCACTATTACCTTAAAGGAGACGTCTGATTACTTCCACCGCCACCTTAAAGGAGATGTCCGATCGCTTCCACCACTGCCTTAAAGGAGACGTCTGATTACTTTCACCACCACCTTAAAGGAGACGTCCGATTACGTTCACCACCGCCTTATAGAATTAATCCGACCGCTTCCACTACCTCCTTAAAGGAGACATCCAATCTTTCCACCACTGCCTTAAAGAAGACGTCCAATTGCTTCCACTGCCATCTTAAAGGAGACATCGTGTGTTGCAGTAATTACCCCAATGCATATATATATATATCTATCTATATCTATATATCTATATATATAAAGCTATCCATTGACATTTTGGTAAGATTACGTTTTTATGGAGTTTGGTGTCCGTTTCAGGTGAGAACTCCATCCGGGGGGTAGGAGGTCTGTCTGGCAGGACGATTCATTTCTGGGGGATATTGGCCTGAATTTCCCTGAACTCTGTGACTCGCCATGAATCTCCCTCTTTTTCCTCGAAGCGCCAGCTGTGCGGTGACGGCATCCTCTGACACCTTGAGATGAAGCGTTTGGCTCCGGGTCCCGCTCTGACATGTTTGGATCATGGTGTCATTTTTCTGGATTGCGAATTGTCAGACGGCGCGAGGTGCAAAAACCATTTCCGATGAGCGATCGTTGGCGTTGTCATCTCTGTAACCCTCTCACTGCTGGAGTTTATAAATATAGGCATTAAGAAAAAATTCAAAGATGACTGTTCATCCACCCAGAATGGATATCTCAGGTTCGGGAGGAAGCCAGAGGTGACGAAAGAATAGAGCGATCGATAGAATAACGAGGTTGAGACAGATTTGAATATTTAAATAGTTCAGGTGACCATAGACCAAGCAAGCTTCGGGTGCTGCTCCAGGGACCATCCCTAACTACAGTGATTCCCACAAATGGGTGCCGGCATGAAAAGCACCCGTCACACTAACAAAGCCCAAGTGTCTTACTGATAAAAGCTGCTTCAGCCCACCTTCATTCAGGCCATTCCCCCCTGTGCGTTTTGACCCATCAACATGGCTTAGTCATGGAGGTCCATTATGACTAAGCCCCGTGGGTTGGACGAAACGCGTTGAGGCGTGGCTTGGGTAAAGACGGGCTGAAGCCGCTTTCATTAGTCAGACACTTGGGCTTTGGGGTGCAACAATTTGGGTTTTTCTTTCTTCTCAGAAAATGCAGGTGTTACATTGTTACTGAAACATTTATCTGAAAGTCATATGCAAATTGCTGCTCCGTATTTCTGGTAATGGATTTCATTATGTAGGATTATCCGTATATAAGCAAATGCGGCAAGTCTTGTGTTTCCAATCAGTCTGTAGATTTGGAAAGACTGCACCACACGTACCGGCGGGGTCACTCATCATCTACACTGGAGAATATATATATAAATAAGTGTGCTTTCCCTTTAAATCAATATCAAAGATCCTGGTGTCCGTGAACCATAATCCCTCAAAGCAAGATATAAGATGCACATCACTCGAAAAATGTCCACAAGTGAAGTCTTTGAGAATTTGGATCAAATTGTGCCATGAAAGTGCCAAATTCCACCCCAACATAAGGTGTCTATTTTTAGTGCGTTACACCAAGCGATGTCCCTAAACTTCTTACCGGATAAATAGGATCTCTGATTTATGAGAGATCAGCAGCACCTGGACTCATCCCCTGACGAGGTCTGGTTTGTGACGAAACACGTTCGATGGAGCATAGGCCAGTGACGTCATCACACCTGCTGGTTGCATCGCAAGGGTGCACTGTACAAACTTGAAGCCTCTTGTACACACACTTTGCATAAACATATGTGGTTTTAAAAAATACTACACTATACGGCTGTATGGCTTGCCCTTTGTTTTTCCCCCATGGTGTGTGTAAATCTCCTTGTGGAGTATTTATGAGGTTGCTGGATGATCCACAGTGAGTGGGGGCTGTGTTATGTCCTATACATTATGCTCTGCTGATCTCCTATAAATCAGAGAGCCTGCGAATGTGATGACTTCACTGGCCGAAGCTCCTCCTTACATGTTTCGTCACAAATCAGAGATCCTATTTATCTATATCCCTATATACACGTATAGATGAAATGTCTCTATATACACATATAGATGGAAGGTCTCTATATATAGGTATAGATGGAAGCTCTCTATATACATGTATAGATGGAAGATCTCTATATACATGTATAGATGGAAGGTCTCCATATACACGTATAGATGGAAGATCTCTATATACATCTATAGATGGAAGATCTCTATATACACGTATAGATGGAAGATCTCTATATACACGTATAGATGGAAGATCTCTATATACATGTATAGATGGAAGGTCTCTATATACATGTATAGATGGAAGGTCTCTATATACACCTAAAGATGGAAGATCTCTAGATACACGTATAGATGGAAGATCTCTATATACACACACGTATAGATGGAAGATCTCTATATACACGTATAGATGGAAGGTCTATATATACACTTATAGATGGAAAGTCTCTATATACATCTATAGATGGAAGGTCTCTATATACACCTATAGATGGAAGATCTCTATATACACTTATAGATGGAAGATCTCTAGATACATGTACAGATGGAAGATCTCTATATACAGATCTAGATGGAAGAGCTCTATATACACGTATAGATGGAAGGTCTCTATATACACGTATAGATGGAAGGTCTCTATATACACGTATAGATGGAAGGTCTCTATATACACGTATAGATGGAAGGTCTCTATATACACGTATAGATGGAAAGTCTCTATATACATCTATAGATGGAAGGTCTCTAGATACACCTATAGATGGAAGATCTCTATATACACTTATAGATGGAAGATCTCTAGATACACCTATAGATGGAAGATCTCTATATACATGTACAGATGGAAGATCTCTATATACAGATCTAGATGGAAGAGCTCTATATACATGTATAGATGGAAGATCTCTATATACACGTATAGATGGAAGGTCTCTATATTCAGATCTAGATGGAAGATCTCTATATACACCTTTAGATGGAAGGTCTTTATATACATGTATAGATGGAAGGCCTCTATATACACCTATAGATGGAAGATCTCTATATACATGTATAGATGGAAGGTCTCTATATACAGGTATAGATGGAAGGTCTCTATTTACATGTATAGATGGAAGGTCTCTATATACAGGTATAGATGGAAGGTCTCTATATACAGGTATAGATGGAAGATCTCTATATACACGTATAGATGGAAGGTCTCTATTTACATGTATAGATGGAAGGTCTCTATATACAGGTATAGATGGAAGGTCTCTATATACAGGTGTAGATGGAAGGTCTCTATATACAGATCTAGATGGAAGATCTCTATATACAGATATAGATGGAAGGTCTCTATATACACGTATAGATGGAAGATCTCTATATACAGGTATAGATGGAAGGTCTCTATATACAGGTGTAGATGGAAGATCTCTATATACAGGTATAGATGGAAGGTCTCTATATACACGTATAGATGGAAGATCTCTATATACAGGTATAGATGGAAGATCTCTATATACACGTATAGATGGAAGATCTGTATATACAGGTACGGTGGAAGGTCCTTGTATGGATGGCTCTATCAGGGGCTCGCTGTGACCGCGGTGTTACATATGATGGCGGTCGCGTTCTCCGGGGGAATATATCGCAGACGGCGTGATCGGTTTCTCGGCGGTGGATTCTGCGCCTGGCGGGGGGTTCTTTGGGTTGTTTTTATGCCGTTTATCCTTTAATTAAATCTCCGCCATCGTGCTTCTTATAACTCTAAAGCAGATGAATCGCCGTCCCTGTGAAGTGCGCAGCGCCATTTCCCGGCTCCATCTGGACAAACTTCCAACTCCCGTCTGTGTTTCATTTTACAGGGGCATTTCATGTTACCTAAAAAAAAAAAATTGCAAACACACGGCGGGGGGCCAAACACATGGTGGGGGGGTGGGGGGGGGTCGTGTTCTGCAGGATGCAGGTTTTCATGTTATCACTGACCCTGCTCCACCTTATCAGGGGAAGAACAAAAGCAATCAAGTGAGACTTTCCAGCTTCTCTGATCACTTTCACCCCAGCCCCCCCCCCCCCGGCTGTGTTTGGGGCCCCAAATCTTCTCCTGATCTTCACTCACCATCTCATGCCTGGTGCTGTGCCCACTACAGAGACCATATTTATCATAATGTTGTCTCGCACACACCGACAATAAATCTCTACAACTGGTCCGTTAGTCACTTTTAGTATACCTCCTACAATGTACGATGGGGGGAGGGTGGCATAAAGGCTGCAGAAAACAACGGCAAGAATGACGTTTTTGTCTGTAATGGTTTATTGTTTTGAGAGCTGAAATCCTATTGGTCGATGAGTACAGTCGTGCTCGCCTTTAAAAATTGGCTGCATGTTTCTCCCTTCCCGCTCTACATAAGAACACATGGCGGCTTGAGTCGTGCGTTCCCGCGTCTTCCGTACGGCTGTACGCTGTCAGATCATCCATTACAGACTCGCTGTATGTTGGCGCTTCCCATCACACGTTGTCACAACACGTCAGTTTCCATACAGTTGCCATGGAAGTGACAGCGCGCCAAACTCAGAGAATCGTGTATGTGGACGCCGTTATGTTTTTTTTTTTTTTTTTAGTGTCTCCAGAGATCACAGAACAGATTTGGAAACTTTGAGCTTCATAATCCTCCAATTATATGTCATGGCAAGGCTGGGGGGAGGGGGGGGGGGGGTGCGAAGGGACAGGAGCCCCGGGCGCAGCAGTTGTAAGTTCTGCTAGAAATAAGCAGGAGAAGATGAGCAACTTTCCAATCCAAAAAAAATATGCCAAATAAATAACAATGCATTATTATTTTTAAAAATGGAATTTTTAAATATTAAATATAAA
>JBBGZY010002330.1:102500-453948 GCA_037952925.1 Lithobates clamitans
GTCCTCCTCTAATGGTGGTTAGTGGAGACATGTCCTCTTACATTGATAGTCAGTGGAGACATGTCCTCTTACATTGAGGGTCAGTGGAGACATGTCCTCTTACATTGATAGTCAGTGGAGACATGTCCTCTTACATTGAGGGTCAGTGGAGACATGTCCTCTTACATTGATGGTCAGTGGAGACATGTCCTCCTCTAATGGTGGTCAGTTGAGACAAGTTCTCTTAATTTGGTGGTTAGTGGAGATATGTCCTGCTAAAATGAAGGTCATGGACACATGTCCTCTTACATTGATGATCAGTGGAGACATGTCCTCCAATAGTGGTCAGAGGAGACACGTTCTCTTACTTTGGGGGTTACTAGAGACATGTCCTCTTATATTGTTGGTCATGGAGACATGTCCTCTTACATTGATGGTCATGGAGACATGTCCTCTTACATTAATGGTCAGCAGAGACATGTCTTACAATGGTGGTTTGTAGAGACATGTCCCCTGGTACAATGATAGTCAGTAGAGCAGTGTTTCTCAATTCTAGTCCTCAAGACGCACCAACGGGTCATGTTTTCAGGCTTGCCATTATTTTGCACAGGTGATTTGATCAGTTTCACTGCCTTTGTAATTACCACAGCCTTTTTCTCTGAGGGAAATCCGGAAAACACAACCTGTTGGTGCACCTTGAGGACTGGAATTGAGAAACACCACTGCAATAGAGACACGTCGCCAGTTACAATGGTGGTCATTGGAGACATGTCCCCAGTTACAATGGTGGTCATTGGAGACATGTCCCCAGTTACAATGGTGGAGACGTGTCCTCTTACATTGATGGTTTTAGAGAAGTGTCCCCTTATATTGGTGGTCCGTAGAGACACATCCTCTTACAATGAAGACATGTCCTCTTACAATGGTGGTCAGTGGTGACATGTCCTCTTACATTGGTGGTTTTAGAGAAGTGTCCCCTTCACTGGACATTTACTACTCCGAGAGTGGTCAGTGGAGACATGCCCTCTTACTTTGGTTAATAGAGACATGTCCTCTTACATTGATGGTCAGTATAGACATGTCCTCTTACATTGGTGGTCAGTGGGCACGTGTCCTCTTACATTGGTGGTCAATGGAGACGTGTCCTCTTACATTATTGGTCAGTAGAGGCATGTCCTCCTACAATGATGGTGAGTGGATACATGTCCTCTTACAATGGTGGTCAATGGAGACGTGTCCTATTACGTTAATGGTCAGTAGAGACATGTCCTCCTACAATGATGGTCAGTGGAGACATGTCCTCTTACAATGGTGGTCAGTGGAGACAGGGCCTCTTACAATAGTGGCTATTGGAGAAGTGTCCTCCTACATTTGGTGGTCAGTGGAGCTGTGTCCCTTTATCTTGGTGATCGGTGGAGTATCTAAAGCGTTAGTTGCTGTCCTCAGGAAGTTGGATGTAGATCCTCATGTATTTTGGCCTTCAATGTTGACCAATATGGAGTCTGGCATAACAACCAAAGGCTGAGGTCTCAGCCTTAGACCCTAAATCCTATCACCCTTCACCCTGCTGTGCTCCCCATGGGCTATCTCTGGGCTCACCATTGAGGTTGGATGGAGGTCAGACAGACACAACCTGATACCCCCCCCGCGGGGTATGGTCATGGAGACTTCTCCATGAATAAGCACAATGCGATGACCTGGTTGGTGCTGCCAGAGTGGGAGCGGGTACCGGTTGGCACCTTCTGTACTCTGACTTCATTCATCCGATTCCTCACAGAGGCGTCATCTCTACAATCACTGTTATTTTATCATTTTATTTGAGATTTATGGACTGAGTCAGGTGATGGAATAAGCGAGCGAATCTTCAGCTTTTATTTTAATAACGATAATAATGTATAACGGGAGCGTGCTGTGTGGCGGAGATCCTGGAGATCACATTTGTAACGTCTTATAAGCTGCGTGGACCTAAATCTGCGTGAAATCTCAGAAAAGAAGTTTTGTCTCGGATTGTCTTATAATTGTGCCGCCTGCGCAGACGTTCGGGACGCTCTAATGGAAACGTATTACTGGAAGCTGCTATTTGCTATCATTCAATTTATGAGGGGCGCATGGCGCCGCTGGTTTTGACTCAGTAATTTATTTTGAAAGGGAAACACTTATCTATGTGGACCCCCTGGAGCCGGAGCTCTATTGGTGCACCTTTTATGTGCCTGGAACAGGGGAGAGTGGTGGTAGTGCAGGGGACGGGCACAGATCATTTTCAGGGTGTCGGGTGAGGGACACCCCCCCATATTAGTTGCTAAGTCATTGAAAGAAAAAGGGGTCAAAGTGATAAGTGACATGTTAGAACAATGTAATATTATCTACGGGAGACGGGTAATAAATGTTCCTCTAAGACAGAGGTCTCCAAACTTTCTAAATAAAGGCCCAGTTTACCGTCCTTCAGACTTTAGGGGGGCCGGACTGTGGCCATCAGAAGTAGAAAATGTCCAAGCATCAGTTGGCGTAAACAATACCCCATCTTTGATGTCAGTGAGTGGAATTGTGCCCCACCGTTGGTGTCATTGTGCCGCACCGTTGGTGTCGTTCTCCACCGTTGGTGTCGTTCTCCACCGTTGGTGTCGTACTCCACTGTTGGTGTCATTGTGCCCCATTGTTGGTGTCGTACTCCACGTTGGTGTCATTGTGCCCCATCGTTGATGTCGTACTACACCGTTGGTGTCATTGTGCCCCACCGTTGGTGACATTGTGCCCCACCGTTGGTGTCATTGTGCCCCACCGTTGGTGTCATTGTGCCCCACCGTTGGTGTCATTGTGCCCCACCGTTGGTGTCATTGTGCCGCACCGTTGGTGTCGTTCTCCACCGTTGGTGTCGTTCTCCACCGTTGGTGTCGTTCTCCACCGTTGATGTCATTGTGCCCCATTGTTGGTGTCGTACTCCACGTTGGTGTCATTGTGCCCCATCGTTGGTGTCGTACTCCACCGTTGGTGTCATTTTGCCCCACCGTTGGTGTCATTGTGCCCCACCGTTGGTGTCATTGTGCCCCACCGTTGGTGTCATTGTGCCCCACCGTTGGTGTCATTGTGCCCCACCGTTGGTGTCTTAGTTCCCCACCGTTGGTGTCTTAGTTCCCCACCGTTGGTGTCTTAGTTCCCCACCGTTGGTGTCCTTGTTCCCCACCGTTGGTGTCCTTGTTCCCCACCGTTGGTGTCCTTGTTCCCCACCGTTGGTGTCCTTGATCCCCACCGTTGATGTCCTTGTTCCCCACCGTTGGTGCCGTTGGTGTCTTAGTTCCCCATCGTTGGTGTCTTAGTTCCCCATCGTTGGTGTCTTAGTGCCCCATCGTTGGTGTATTAGTTCCCCATCGTTGGTGTCTTAGTGCCCCATCGTTGGTGTCCTTGTTCCCCACCGTTGGTGTCTTAGTTCCCCATCGTTGGTGTCTTAGTTCCCCATCGTTGGTGTCTTAGTTCCCCATCGTTGGTGTCTTAGTTCCCCATCGTTGGTGTCTTAGTGCCCCATCGTTGGTGTCTTAGTGCCCCATCGTTGGTGTCTTAGTTCCCCATCGTTGGTGTCTTAGTGCCCCATCGTTGGTGTCTTAGTTCCCCATCGTTGGTGTCTTAGTTCCCCATCGTTGGTGTCTTAGTTCCCATCGTTGGTGTCTTAGTGCCCCATCGTTGGTGTCTTAGTTCCCCATCGTTGGTGTCTTAGTTCCCATCGTTGGTGTCTTAGTTCCCCATCGTTGGTGTCTTAGTTCCCCATCGTTGGTGTCTTAGTTCCCCATCGTTGGTGTCTTAGTTCCCATCGTTGGTGTCTTAGTGCCCCATCGTTGGTGTCTTAGTTCCCCATCGTTGGTGTCTTAGTGCCCCATCGTTGGTGTCTTAGTTCCCCATCGTTGGTGTCTTAGTTCCCCATCGTTGGTGTCTTAGTTCCCCATCGTTGGTGTCTTAGTGCCCCATCGTTGGTGTCTTAGTGCCCCATCGTTGGTGTCCTTGTTCCCCATGGTTGGTGTCCTTGTTCCCCATCGTTGGTGTCTTAGTGCCCCATCGTTGATATCATTGTGCCCCATCGTTGGTGTCCTTGGGAGGAATTGTGCCCCTTCGTTAGTGTCAGTGAGTGGAATAGTGCCTCAAGGGCAATAAAAACAAGCAGGGGGCCGCAGTTTGGAGACCACTGCTTTAAGACGTTAAGTTATGGACATCAAATGTCTGATCCAAACAGAAGTGGCAGATATCTTGTGTCTGTGGACAGCCTTACAGCTACCTTTTAATCTGCTTATACTTTACCTTCCATGGTGCATTTCGGTCTTTATTTCAATGGACTTCCTTTGGTATGTAAAAAAAAAAAATGCAGCGGTGCGATTTTAAAAAAATGATACTGCAATGCTATATGGCCTTTAGCATGTGCGATCGCTAGATGCTTGGAGGTGCAAGTAGGTGCCAATACACATCTTCAAAACAGGGCGCATTTACGGCCTTTATTTTAACGGGCTTACTTGTGTATGTAAAACGCACAAAAAAAGGTGCCGGCGCGATTTTTTAAAAATGATACTGCGGTACCATGCCTTTTGGCAGGCACGATTGCACGTGCGTTTGCTAGATGCGTGGAAGTGCCATTTGGAATTAATGGCACCCACACATGCCTGCGTAAGGCGGCAGGTTTGTGTGCAGGACCGGAAAATGCGTGATTTTTGCACTCGTTGCTGCACCTGTGTAAGCAAGCACTTAGGCGTTGCACCTTTGATCGTTTTGTTTGGGGTTTTTTTTCCCCATCGCTTGTACGCATGTTTTTTGAGCGTTTTGTGTACAGCGTCGTACTCCACGTTGGTGTCATTGTGCCCCATCGTTGATGTCGTACTACACCGTTGGTGTCATTGTGCCGCACCGTTGGTGTCGTTCTCCACCGTTGATGTCTTACTCCACTGTTGGTGTCATTGTGCCCCATTGTTGGTGTCGTACTCCACCTTGGTTTCATTGTGCCCCATTGTTGGTGTCGTACTCCACCTTGGTGTCATTGTGCCCCATCGTTGGTGTCGTACTCCACCTTGGTGTCATTGTGCCCCATCGTTGGTGTTATTGTGCCCCACCGTTGGTTTCATTGTTCCCCACCGTTGGTTTCATTGTTCCCCACCGTTGGTTTCATTGTTCCCCACCGTTGGTGTCTTAGTTCCCCACCGTTGGTGTCCTTGTTCCCCACCGTTGGTGTCTTAGTTCCCCACCGTTGGTGTCTTAGTTCCCCACCGTTGGTGTCTTAGTTCCCCACCGTTGGTGTCTTAGTTCCCCACCGTTGGTGTCCTTGTTCCCCACCGTTGGTGTCCTTTTTCCCCACCGTTGGTGTCCTTGTTCCCCGTTTTTAAAGCTTTGGCCTTTTTTATTTAGCCAATAGAGAAAAATATCATCTGTTTCATCATTTGTTGCCACGTTTTTCAGCTTTTTCATCTGGTTTTATTTATTTATGTTTTTTTTTTTTTGTTTTTTTTTTTTATTAGGGGTTAAGGGTTAGGTGTTTAAAGGGTAGGGTCTAATTTGTTTATATATTTATTTGCTTTTTATTTATTTTGTTAGGTTAGGGCTTAATATTTGCGTTAGAGTTCAGGGTTAGGGGTTAATATTTTACTTTATTTTATTTATTTTTATTAATTTATTTTAGGGGTTAAAGTTTAGGGGCTTATTTATTTATATATTTATGTATTTAGTTTTTATTTATTTTGTTAGGTTAGGGCCTAATATTGGGGTTAGGGTTCAGGGTTAGGGGTTAATATTTTATTTGATTTATTTTTATTTATTTATTGTATTGTTTATTATTATGTATTTTCATTTAATTATTCCATGTGAGCAGAAAAACGCACGAAAATGCTCAAAAATGCTCGAATCAAGGTTTTCCATGCATTTTCTATGGAACACATAATCGCTTCAAAAACGCACCAATCCGCCCGATTCAAGCTACAAACAAAAGCCTCCAGAACACTTGTTTGAGCTTCAGGCGACTTTGAGATGTGAAGCGGTTGGTGTGACTGGGGCCTTAGGCTCGGCTCACACTGGTGCGACTCTACAATTTGACTTTGACGTGACTTTCGTGCGACTTTATCTTCTCTGGCACTGCAAGAAAGTCGCATCAGGCTCGGCTCACATATATACGCGAATCGGATGCATTTTTAACTGCATCCGATTCACACAACATGTGAACTCAGACCAGCTTTTGATGGAGCAAGTTCACACACATCCAGGGCAGCTGCGGATCCGGATCGGTTTTTTTTTTTATATGTCCTGTGCGATTTTGGGTCCGGTTTTCGCACCTGAACCGGTGGACAAAACCGCAGCCGGACATGTGTGACCCTAGCCTCAGAGTAGTACAGGAGCCTAGTACAGTCGTTGCATCTTGAAGTCGCATAGACTGGAACGGGTGCCATTGAAATCAATAGGCTGCGACTTGTCCGCATTTTTGCTCCATTTTATTAATTAGTCCAAAGTCGCATGAAAAGTCGCACCGGTGTGAACGGAGCCTAAATATTTCAATTGTACCTACAGAAATCGAAGCGCGTTATTATTATTATTATTTTTTTAGTCGTTTTTATATGACGGATAAAACATTTTTGGTCCATTTTATAGATATCATGGGGATGAAATTTGATGATTTTTCTCTATGAATTCTTTTTTGAAACTTTTAAGGGGGAAAAAAAAAAGAAAAATCATAGAAATGGTTACAATGTAACAACGATCAGTCAAAATTGCGCAGCAAACCCTCGCACTTTAGCAATAAAATATTTATGAATGTGATGGTAGATTTGCGATCGCTGCGTGCGTTTGGCCCCCCCCGATTGGCGTTTTCTCGCCCCCCCCCCCCCTCGGCGGTCGGAGAGGACGCGGGTTTCATCATGTATGAAGTTCTGTCGGCGAGGAATCTCTAGGAACTCTCAGCCCCGCATTGTCTGGTTATTAGGAGGCTTAAGACGTCTTTGTGTGCGGTAATTGGACGCCATGGGATCGCCGGCGCACAGACGGATCATGTGGGAGCGCGCTGTACATCCCCGGTAATTACATGTTCGGGAAGCAGGCTGGTTGCCGGGGAGAATCTCCCGAGCGTTGTACATGTTGAACCCACACCAGAACCTTTCCCCTTATCCTCCGGTTCTGCCGGTCTCATCGGGGGGGGGGGGGGGGGTCAGTCCGGACGTGCCAAGGACGATGTGCCGAGCGCGGTGACCTTGGCGAGTGCTGGCTGGTTGCTATGGGTTACTGCATTCTACAGACTGCCTGAGTGTGAAGAAATACAATATGTTCCCTACATTGTTACATTGTTGTTGTTCCCTCTTTAACCCCTTCGATACCAGCCACTTTCACCCTCTTCCTGCCCAGGCCAACTCTCAGCTTTCAGTGCTGTCGCACTTTGAATGACAATTGCGCGGTCATGCAACACTGTACACATATCAATTTTTTTTTTTTTTAATTTTCACACAAATAGAGCTTTCCTTTTGGTAATTTTTATTTTTTGCTAAAAAAAATGTGAAGAAAAAATTGTGTTTTTTTTTTTTTTTTTTCCTCGTTTTTGTTATAAAATTTTGCAAATAAATAATCTTTCCTCATAAATTTAGGCCAAAATGTATTCTGCTCCATTTCTTTGGTGAAAATAACTCAAATCGGTGTCTATTATATTATATATAGTAAATTATGGGATATATATATGAAAATGGATCAATCCTGATGTACTGACGGACGATCTCTTTTCTTGAGACCCAAAAACGCAGAACAGTACAAATACCCCTAAAATGACCCCTTTTTGGAATGTAGACAGTCCAAGGTATTTAGTAAGAGGCATGGCGAGTGTTTTGACAGTTTTAACTTTTGTCACAATTTTTTTGAAAATTCAAAAAAGTTAAAAAATAGTTTATTTTTTTTGATCAAGGTTTTTTTTGTTTTTGTTTTTTGTTTTTGTTTTTTTACATATTGTCACCAGTGCAGTAAAGCATCATCATATGACTGGTGTGGCGGTGATCAGGGATACTGACTGGTCGACAATGTGTTTAAAAAAAAAATAAATAAATAAAGAATTTTTTTTTTTTTTTTTTAGACATCATGATTGCTTATTGCAGTGAATTTCATTGGTATAAGCAACCGTTTTACTGAATGAAATAGATTATTATTATTTTTTTTACATACTGTCACTAGTGCATTATAGCGTCATTATATGACTGGTATACCAGAGATACTGACTGGTCGATAGTATGTAAAAAAAAAAATAATTTAAATTTAAAAAAAAATTACAAAATTGCACAAAAATTATTATTATTAACACACTGTGACCAACCAGAGAAATAAAGTGTTATTTTTTTATTTATTTTTTTTTTTACACATCAACATGATTGCTTATAGCAGTGAATATCATTGATATAAGCAACCATTTTTACTGAATGAATTTTTTTTTTTTTTTTTTTAGATATGGTCTCTAGTGCAGTACAGCGTCATCATATAACTGGTGTATCAGTGATCAGATATGGTGACAGTATGTAAAAATAATAATAAAAATTTTTTTGCAATTTTGTAATTTTTTTTTCTTACAATTTCTTTTAACACACAAACCAGAGCAATACAGTGGGGACGGAAAGTATTCAGACCCCCTTAAATTTTTCACTCTTTGTTATATTGCATTCATTTGCTAAAATCATTTAAGTTCATTTTTTTCCTCATTAATGTACACACAGCACCCCATATTGTACACACAGCACCCCATATTGTACACACAGCACCCCATATTGTACACACATCACCCCATATTGTACACACAGCACCCCATATTGTACACACAGCACCCCATATTGTACGCACAGCACCCCATATTGTAAACAAAGCCCCCCATATTGTACACACAGCGCCCCATATTGTACACACAGCACCCCATATTGTACACACAGCACCCCGTATTGTACACACAGCACCCCATATTGTACACACAGCACCCCATATTATACACACAGCACCCCATATTGTACACACAGCACCCCATATTATACACACAGCACCCCATATTGTACGCACAGCACCCCATATTGTACACAAAGCCCCCCATATTGTACACACAGCGCCCCATATTGTACACACAGCACCCCATATTGTACACACAGCACCCCATATTGTACACACAGCTCCCCATATTGTACACACAGCTCCCCATATTGTACACACAGCCCCCCCATATTGTACACACAGCCCCCCATATTGTACACACAGCCCCCCCATATTGTACACACAGCACCCCATATTGTACACACAGCACCCCATATTGTACACACAGCACCCCATATTGTACACATAGCCCCCCATATTGTACACACAGCCCCCCCATATTGTACACACAGCACCTCATATTGTACACACAGCACCTCATATTGTACACACAGCCCCCCATACTGTACACACCGCACCCCATATTGTACACACAGCACCTCATATTGTACACACAGCCCCCCATACTGTACACACCGCACCCCATATTGTACACACCGCACCCCATACTGTACACACCGCACCCCATATTGTACACACATCACCCCATATTGTACACACAGCCCCCCATATTGTACACACAGCCCCCCATATTGTACACACAGCACCCCATATTAACAGAAAAACACAGAATTGTTGACATTTTTGCAGATTTATTAAATAAGAAAAACTGAAATATCACATGGTCCTAAGTATTCAGACCCTTTGCTGTGACACTCATATATATATAACTCAGGTGCTGTCCATTTCTTCTGATAATCCTTGAGATGGTTCTACACCTTCACTTGAGTCCAGCTGTGTTTGATTATACTGATTGGACTTGATTAGGAAAGCCACACACCTGTCTATATAAGACCTTACAGCTCACAGTGCATGTCAGAGCAAATGAGAATCATGAGGTCAAAGGAACTGCCTGAAGAGCTCAGAGACAGAATAGTGGCAAGGCACAGATCTGGCCAAGGTTACAAAAAAATTTCTGCTGCACTTAAGGTTCCTAAGAGCACAGTGGCCTCCATAATCCTTAAATGGAAGACGTTTGGGACGACCAGAACCCTTCCTAGAGCTGGCCGTCCGGCCAAACTGAGCTATCGGGGGAGAAGAGCCTTGGTGAGAGAGGTAAAGAAGAACCCAAAGATCACTGTGGCTGAGCTCCAGAGATGCAGTCGGGAGATGGGAGAAAGTTGTAGAAAGTCAACCATCACTGCAGCCCTCCACCAGTTGGGGCTTTATGGTAGAGTGGCCCGACGGAAGCCTCTCCTCAGTGCAAGACACATGAAAGCCCGCATGGAGTTTACTAAAAAATACCTGAAGGACTCCAAGATGGTGAGAAATAAGATTCTCTGGTCTGATGAGACCAAGATGGAACTTTTTGGCCTTAATTCTAAGCGGTATGTGTGGAGAAAACCAGGCACTGCTCATCACCTGTCCAATACAGTCCCAACAGTGAAGCATGGTGGTGGCAGCATCATGCTGTGGGGGTGTTTTTCAGCTGCAGGGACAAGGACGACTGGTTGCATTCGAGGGAAAGATGAATGCGGCCAAGTACAGGGATATCCTGGACGAAAACCTTCTCCAGAGTGCTCAGGACCTCAGACTGGGCCGAAGGTTTACCTTCCAACAAGACAAAGACCCTAAGCACACAGCTAAAATAACGAAGGAGCGGCTTCACAACAACTCTGTGACTGTTCTTGAATGGCCCAGCCAGAGCCCTGACTTAAACCCAATTGAGCATCTCTGGAGAGACCTAAAAATGGCTCCATCAACGTTTACCATCCCCCCTGACAGAACTGGAGAGGATCTGCAAGGAGGAATGGCAGAGGATCCCCAAATCCAGGTGTGAAAAACTTGTTACATCTTTCCCAAAAAGACTCATCAAAAGGGGCTTCTACTAAATACTGAGCAAAGGGTCTGAATACTTAGGACCATGTGATATTTACGTTTTTCTTTTTTAATAAATCTGCAAAAATGCCAACAATTCTGTGTTTTTCTGTCAATATGGGGTGCTGTGTGTACAATATGGGGTGCTGTGTGTACAATATGGGTGCAGTGTGTACAATATGGGGTGATGTGTGTACAATATGGGGTGCTGTGTGTACAATATGGGGTGCTGTGTGTACAATATGGGTGCAGTGTGTACAATATGGGGTGCTGTGTGTACAATATGGGGGTGCTGTGTGTACAATATGAGGTGCTGTGTGTACAATATGGGGCGCTGTGTGTACAATATGAGGTGCTGTGTGTACAATATGGGGTGCTGTGTGTACAATATGGGTGCTGTGTGTACAATATGGGGTGCTGTGTGTACAATATGGGGGGCTGTGTGTACAATATGGGGTGCTGTGTGTACAATATGAGGTGCTGTCTGTACAATATGGGTGCTGTGTGTACAATATGGGGTGCTGTGTGTACAATATGGGGGGCTGTGTGTACAATATGGGGGGCTGTGTGTACAATATGAGGTGCTGTGTGTACAATATGAGGTGCTGTCTGTACAATATGGGGTGCTGTGTGTACAATATGGGGTGCTGTGTGTACAATATGGGGTGCTGTGTGTACAATATGGGGAGCTGTGCGTACAATATGGGGTGCTGTGCGTACAATATGGGGTGCTGTGCGTACAATATGGAGTGATGTGTGTACAATATGGGGTGCTGTGTGTACAATATGAGGTGCTGTGTGTACAATATGAGGTGCTGTGTGTACAATATGGGTTGCTGTGTGTACAATACGGGGTGCTGTGTGTACAATATGGGGTGCTGTGTGTACAATATGGGGAGCTGTGTGTACAATATGGGGTGCTGTGTGTACAATATGGAGTGATGTGTGTACAATATGGAGTGCTGTGTGTACAATATGGAGTGATGTGTGTACAATATGGGGTGATGTGTGTACAATATGGGGGGCTGTGTGTACAATATGGAGTGCTGTGTGTACAATATGGAGTGCTGTGTGTACAATATGGGGTGCTGTGTGTACAATATGGGGGGCTGTGTGTACAATATGGGGAGCTGTGTGTACAATATGGGGTGCTGTGTGTACAATATGGGGTGCTGTGTGTACAATATGGGGGGCTGTGTGTACAATATGGGGTGATGTGTGTACAATATGGAGTGCTGTGTGTACAATATGGAGTGATGTGTGTACAATATGGAGTGCTGTGTGTACAATATGGAGTGATGTGTGTACAATATGGAGTGCTGTGTGTACAATATGGGGTGCTGTGTGTACAATATGGGGGGCTGTGTGTACAATATGGGGAGCTGTGTGTACAATATGGGGTGCTGTGTGTACAATATGGGGTGCTGTGTGTACAATATGGGGGGCTGTGTGTACAATATGGGGTGATGTGTGTACAATATGGGGTGATGTGTGTACAATATGGGGGGCTGTGTGTACAATATGGGGGGCTGTGTGTACAATATGGGGTGCTGTGTGTACAATATGGGGAGCTGTGTGTACAATATGGGGTGCTGTGTGTACAATATGGAGTGCTGTGTGTACAATATGGGGAGCTGTGTGTACAATATGGGGTGCTGTGTGTACAATATGGGGTGCTGTGTGTACAATATGGAGTGCTGTGTGTACAATATGGGGGGCTGTGTGTACAATATGGGGGGCTGTGTGTACAATATGGGGTGCTGTGTGTACAATATAGGGTGCTGTGTGTACAATATGGGGTGCTGTGTGTACAATATGGGGTGCTGTGTGTACAATATGGGGTGCTGTGTGTACAATATGGGGTGCTGTGTGTACAATATGGGGTGCTGTGTGTACAATATGGGGTGCTGTGTGTACAATATGGGGCGCTGTGTGTACAATATGGGGAGCTGTGTGTACAATATGGGGTGCTGTGTGTACAATATGGGGTGCTGTGTGTACAATATGGGGAGCTGTGTGTACAATATGGGGTGCTGTGTGTACAATATGGAGTGCTGTGTGTACAATATGGGGTGCTGTGTGTACAATATGGGGGGGCTGTGTGTACAATATGGGGTGCTGTGTGTACAATATGGGGGGCTGTGTGTACAATATGGGGTGCTGTGTGTACAATATGGGGTGCTGTGTGTACAATATGAGGTGCTGTGTGTACAATATGGGGTGCTGTGTGTACAATATGAGGTGCTGTGTGTACAATATGAGGTGCTGTGTGTACAATATGGGGGGCTGTGTGTACAATAATGAGGGAAAAAAAAGAACTTAAATGATTTTAGTAAATGGCTGCAATATAACAAAGAGTGAAACATTTAAGGGGGTCTGAATACTTTCCATCCCCACTGTACAATATTACCAAAGTAACACTGTACTACTCTCTCTGGGGAGGTGATCAGGATTTATTTTTTTTGCACATTATGATTGATTATGGCAGTGAATTTCATTGGTATAAATCACCATTTTTACTGAGTGAAAATTATTAATTCAGTGTGTATTGTTGTGATTTACTGTGATTGGCTGATCTGTACTATGTAATCACTGTGACCAATCACAGCTAGCAACACAATTGTAAACAATCAATGACACAATGTGTATACCCCCCCCCCAATCGGCAAGCAGATGCATGTTTTTTGCCGTGTGCAAAATTGTGCAACGAACATGGCGAAATGCGTTGGGCGGGAAGGCAAAACTGAAGAGGGAAATAATGTGCTACTTTGTTGCATTTGTCGCATGTAGGGCAGCCCTTCAAATGAATGGGCGGCCATATGCAACGAAATGCATGTAGAGGTGTGAATAGTGGGCCTTGGGGGACTTCATTTCTCACATGTAGGGCTGTCTGTTGGAATGAAGGGGCTGCTCTACACGCCATGAGCGGGAACGCTCTGAAAACGTTCGGGCGCACACTTGGTCGCTCCTTTATGGGTAGAATCAAAGCCTTGAGAAACTTTTTTTTTTTCATCCTATCTTGAGTGACGGGACCAGTGCGGCTCCTCCGCTGCAGAATCGCATGTCTGAGGGCCGTAGTGGTCTTGAAATAAAGGGGAACTCCGTTGTCATCCATTGTCAGGAAGCTGGTCCATAGAAATGATATGAGGCCACCTCGACAGGAAGTGACTGAAAAAAGACCACAGGAGATCAGCAGCACTGAAGAATGAACACAGAGCAAACTAAATGCCATTCACTTGGAGTTTACATTTGCTTTAAACTGCATTCATTTCAGCCCCCCCCCCACCCACTGTCTAAACATATTCTGTTGCAGCCCCCAGTGCTTGAAACATGTTAGTGTAGCTGCACTGCGTAGTGTTGTAGGCCCCGGTGGTGTCGCAGGGCTGGCTCTTCTATAATGAGTCCGATGTGCCGGGAAGGTTTAGATTATAGGTGAGGATGACGGGAATAATTTGATGGTTCTTATGGAACACGTAGGTGGAGCGGAGGTGGGGTGGAAGTGGTGTCCGGAGTTCCTCTTTATGGTAGCGCTCAGCTGCGCTCTGATTGCCGTATATTTTCGGGTTGGCGGCTCTCATTGTCTTGGAGCTGAATGGGGGAAATGATGATCGGAGTCAGAATTAGTAAGTGGTAATCACACGCTCGCTCTGTGTACTAATTATCGTGTCATGGCGATCGGAGCCAGAGATAATCGCATTCTTCTTCTCCCTCCCGCAGAACTCAGACCCTGGCTGAGCAACTTCACCTACGGGGACGTCCAGGACTTCTCCCAGCTGGCCCTGGACCCCAACCGCAACCAACTCATCGTAGGAGCAAGGTAACCACGTGTGTATGTGCCTTCTCTCCATCCATCCATCCATCCATCCATCCATCCGTCACTCCCTCATCCATTGGTCTGTCCATCCATCTGTGAGTCTGTCCATCCATCAGTCTATCCATCACTCCTTCATCCATCTGTCTGTCCATCTATCCCTTATCAATCCATCCGTCACTCATCTCATTTCTTAACTTATCCACCTTGCACCTATCTGTCAATCTACCCATCCCTCCTATGCCATTCATCCATCTGTCCGCCTATGTATTCATCCATCCCTCCTCCTTTGATCAGCCCATCAATCCCTCCCCTCCCTCTTCCTTCCATCAATCCATCCATCCATCCATCCATCCATCCATCAATCCATCCATCCATCAATCCATCTGACCATCAATCCATCCATCAATCCATCCGTCCAGCAATCTATCCATCAATCCATGCATCCATCCATCCATCCATCCATCCATCCATCCATCTATCAATCCATCCATCTATCCATCAATCCATCTGACCATCCATCCATCCATCCATCAATTCATCCATCCATCCATCCATCCATCCATCCATCCATCCATCCATCTATCCATCAATCCATCTATCCATCAATCCATCCATCCCTCTATCAATGCATCCATCCATCCATCCATCCATCCATCCATCCATCCATCCATCAATCTATCCATCAATCCATCCATCCATCCCTCTATCAATCCATCCCTCTATCAATCCATCCATCCATCCATCCGACCATCAATCCATCCATCCATCCATCCATCCATCCATCTGACCATCAATCCATCCATCAATCAATCCATCCGTCCATTAATCTATCCATCCATCCATCCCTCTATCAATCCATCCATCCATCCATCCGACCATCAATCCATCTGTCTCTCTATTCATCCTTTAGTCCTTCAATCCATCCCTCTTCCTTCATTCCATGTGTCAGTCCCTCCATCCATCTTTCCATCCATCCATCCATCCATCCATCCATCCTTTCATTTATCAGTCCATCAATTCATTCATCTATCAGTCCACTCCTTGTTCATTTATCTTACGATCCATGTATCCATCCATCCATCCCTCTTTTTTCCACTTGTCTGTTAATTCATCCATTAATCAATAAATCCATTATTCTGTCAATCCACCTATACATTCCTCTTTCTTTAATTGATCCATCCATCCATTTGTCCCTTATTCATCCACCTGTCCATTCACTGATCAATTCATCAGTCCATCTATCCATTCATCAATCCATCCGTCTTCCTTCTATCCATTCATCTGTCAGTCCATCTTCATTCTATCAATCAGTTCATCCATCTGTCCCTCTTTCTTATATCCATCCCTCCTTTTTCAGTACCTGTATCCATCCATTTGTTTGCCAGTCTATCCATCCCTCTTCTTTTATCCCTATTCCATCCATCCATTCATTCATCCATTCATCAATCCATCCATCAATCCATCCATTAATCCATCCATTCATCAATCCATCCATCCATTCATCCATTCATCCATCCATCCATCCATCCATCCATCCGTCCATCAATCCATCCGTCCATCAATCCATCAATCCATTCATCAATCCATCCATCCATTTATCAATCCATCCATTTATCAATCCATCCATTCATCAGTCCATCCGTCCATCCATCCATCCATCCATCCATCAATCCATCCATCTAGTGTCCTTGTGTGTGGCTTCTCATACATCTAATATCTATCGATATATATCTTTATCTAGATATATCTATGTAGATGTATATCTATATAGATATTTATATAGATAGATATATGGTACATTGTATATTCTATATACTGTATATATGTTATATTGTATCTTCTATATACTGTATATATGTTATATTGTATCTTCTATATACTTTATATGGGTTACATTGTATCTTTGATATACAGTGTGTGTGTATATATATATATATATATATATATATATATATATATATATAAACATTGTATCTTCTACATACTGTATATGTTGTATCTTGTTTAGTATTTCCTTCAATGATGTCAGAGCAGTGACACTGATATACCAGCTAATATTAGTCTTGGGTCCCACTCACATCGCCGCATTTCTGATCGTGTGGCAATCCACGCAGAGAATGCGCGCTTTGCTGCGCGTTTCAGAAACGTGCATGGTGCTTGTGTTGCCATTAAATATTGATGGAGCCCCACGTTTGGGTAGCTCATGTTTTCTGCATGACAAACATGCTGCAAATCGCCAAAAAGCACGGTAAAAAAAAAACCCAGTGCCACGCTCTGCTCCAAACACAGTACAGGGGCGTTTGTCATGCGTAGGGCCGCCCATTCACAAGTGCGTTGCGCTCGTTAACACGTCAAAAACGCGCTAAAAAACATGCATGCAGCGTTGGTGTTGGAGGAAGAGTTCGTCCGCCCTCCATGTGCGCGCCCCGGGTGTGGCGGCCATCGCTCTGTTGTTGTTTCCTCGCCCCGATAACAGATGCATCCTGTGCGGTTGGATTTAATTGGCCGGCTCTTCCTTCTGCGCCGCGGATGACTTGTCAGTGTGACAGTTTGCTGACAGATCTTCTTATTGCGCTGTCAGAGTGCTCCCTGCAGGGAAGTCACGCTGTCATTTATTGCTGTATGCGGGGGTGTACGTGTCCACGTGCGGCGGCACGGTTGCTGAACGAGCATCTCTGGCCGTCCCGCTATCTGCCTCCTGTAATGTTAAGTAATATTCGGCGCTGAGCCAGCGAAGATTATCCCCAATCCCATGAGCCCAACGCCCGCTGACTCTTGTGACTCCCCCGGACTAATCGCATAATCTGCACTTTGCTGAGTCAGCGCAGCTCGTCCTGTGATCATCGGTGGAGAGCCGGACCAGCCAAACGCTACCGACAGGACCGTGCCCGCTGGCAGGATGGCAATTACCGGAGGGGGTGGTGGGCGATCGCTCATTGATTTGTCAGCTGGGGACACTTCGGGGACTTCGATGGAGAGAACAGCCCGCGAGGCAGAAAACAATCATCTGTCGTGGATTAAAGTGGACCTGTCATTAAAATATACACGTCAGATCCATCAACAGGGCTCAGCATCAGCAAATCACAGTGTTGTATGGAGGAAAAACAAAAATACGGCTCACTGGTCGTGTATAGAAGTACCGATCACTGGTCGTGTATAGAAGTACCGATTACTGGTCATGTATAGAAGTACCAATCACTGGTCGTGTATAGAAGTACCGATCACTGGTCGTGTAAAGAAGTACCGATCATTGGTCGTGTATAGAAGTACCGATCACTGGTCATGTATAGAAGTACCAATCACTGGTCGTGTATAGAAGTACCGATCACTGGTCGTGTATAGAAGTACCGATTACTGGTCATGTATAGAAGTACCAATCACTGGTCGTGTATAGAAGTACCGATCACTGGTCGTGTAAAGAAGTACCGATCATTGGTCGTGTATAGAAGTACCGATCACTGGTCATGTATAGAAGTACCAATCACTGGTCGTGTATAGAAGTACCGATCACTGGTCATGTATAGAAGTACCCCTCACTGGTCTTGTATATAAGTACCGATCACTGGTCTTGTATAGAAGTACCGATCACTGGTCTTGTATAGAAGTACCGATCACTGGTCATGTATAGAAGTACCCCTCACTGGTCGTGTATAGAAGTACCGATCACTGGTCGTGTATAGAAGTACCGATCACTGGTCGTGTATAGAAGTACCGATCACTGGTCATGTATAGAAGTACCCCTCACTGGTCGTGTATAGAAGTACCGATCACTGGTCTTGTATAGAAGTACCGATCACTGGTCTTGTATAGAAGTACCGATCACTGGTCTTGTATAGAAGTACCGATCACTGGTCTTGTATAGAAGTACCGATCACTGGTCGTGTATAGAAGTACCGATCACTGGTCGTGTATAGAAGTACAGATCACTGGTCGTGTATAGAAGTACCGGTCATTGGCCGTGTATGGAGGCACCGATCGCTGGTCATGTATAGAAACACCGATCACTGGTCGTGTATAGAAGTACTGATCACTGGTCGTGTATAAAAGTACCGATCACTGGTCGTGTATAGAAGTACCGATCACTGGTCGTGTATAGAAGTACCGGTCATTGGCCGTGTATGGAGGCACCGATCGCTGGTCATGTATAGAAACACCGATCACTGGTCGTGTATAGAAGTACCGATCACTGGTCGTGTATAGAAGTACCGATCACTGGTCGTGTGTAGAAGTACCGATCACTGGTCGTGTATAGACGTACCGATTACTGGTCGTGTTTAAAAGTACCGATCACTGGTCTTGTATAGAAGTACCGATCACTGGTCTTGTATAGAAGTACCGATCACTGGTCATGTATAGAAGTACCGATCACTGGTCGTGTATAGAAGTACCGATCACTGGTCGTGTATAGAAGTACCGATCACTGGTCGTGTATAGAAGTACCGATCACTGGTCGTGTATAGAAGTACCGATCACTGGTCGTGTATAGAAGTACCGATCACTGGTCGTGTATAGAAGTACCGATCACTGGTCGTGTATAGAAGTACCGGTCACTGGTCGTGTATAGAAGTACCGGTCACTGGTCGTGTATAGAAGTACCGGTCACTGGTCGTGTATAGAAGTACCGGTCACTGGTCGTGTATAGAAGTACCGATCACTGGTCATGTATAGAAGTACCGATCACTGGTCGTGTAGAGAAGTACCGGTCACTGGCGTGTATAGAAGTACCGATCGCTGGTCATGTATAAAGGTACCGATCACTGGTCGTATATAGAAGTACCGATCACTGGTCGTGTATAGAAGAACCAATCACTGGTCGTGTATAGTAGTACCGATCACTGGTCGTGTATAGAAGTACCGATCACTGGTCATGTATAGAAGTACCGATCACTGGTCGTGTATAGAAGTACAGATCACTGGTCGTGTATAGAAGTACCGGTCACTGCTCGTGTATAGAAGTACCCCTGACTGGTCATGTATAGAAGAACCGATCACTGGTCGTGTATAGAAGTACCGATCACTGGTCGTGTATAGAAGAACCGATTACTGGTCATGTATAGAAGAACCAATTACTGGTCGTGTATAGAAGTACCGATCACTGGTCATGTATAGAAGAACAGATCACTGGTCGTGTATAGAAGTACCGATTACTGGTCATGTATAGAAGTACCAGTCACTGGTCATGTATAGAAGTATCGATCACTGGTCATGTATAGAAGTACTGGTCGTTTATAGAAGTACCCCTCACTGGTCATGTATAGAAGTACCGGTCACTGATAGAAGTACCGGTCACTGGTCATGTATAGAAGTACCAGTCACTGATCGTGTATAGAAGTACGGGTCACTGGTCATTTATAGAAGTACCCCTCACTGGTCGTTTATAGAAGTACCGGTCACTGGTCATGTATAGAAGTACCGGTCACTGGTCGCGTATAGAAGTACCGGTCACTGGTCGCGTATAGAAGTACCGGTCACTGGTCGTGTATAGAAGTACCGGTCACTGGTCGTGTATAGAAGTACCGATCAATGGTCATGTATAGAAGTACCGATCAATGGTCATGTATAGAAGTACCGATCAGTCATCGTGTATAGAAGTACCGATCAGTGGTCGTGTATAGAAGTACCGATCACTGGTCATGTATAGAAGAACCGATCACTGGTCATGTATAGACGTACCGATCACTGGTCATGTATAGAAGTACCCCTCACTGGTCATGTATAGAAGTACCCCTCACTGGTCGTGTATAAAAGTACCCCTCACTGGTCATGCATAGAAGTACCCCTCACGGGTCATGTATAGAAGTACCGGTCATTGGCCGTGTATGGAGGCACCGATCACTGGTCATGTATAGAAACACCGATCACTGGTCGTGTATAGAAGCACCGGTCACTGGTCGTGTATAGAAGCACCGATCACTGGTCGTGTATAGAAGTACCGATCACTGGTCGTGTATAGAAGTACCGATCACTGGTCGTGTATAGAAGTACCGATCACTGGTCATGTATAGAAGTACCGATAATGGTACCGATTATTTACCATTATTCAGGATTTATATAGCGCCAACAGTTTGCGCAGCGCTTTACAACATGGGGGCAGACAGTACAGTTACAATACAATTCAATACAGGAGGAATCGGAGGGCCCTGCTCATTAGAGCTTACAATCTAGAAAAAATGAATATATCTGATGACAGGTCCACTTTAACAGTCCTCTGACCTCAGTCTCCCAAGCTTCTCTTTATTGGCATTGATGGAGCAGTACTGCACACATACTGCAATAACCAAACAGCCTGATAAGAATACCGAAATCTTACAACCAGAATGGGAGGCTCCATTCACACCTGAGCACTTTGTAGATCGAAGCTCCAAAACACTGGAGGAGAAAAACCAATTATCCTCTATGGAGACGGTTCACATCTCCGAGTCACCTGAAGCCAAATGCCTGGAGTTCAAAAAAGTTCTGAAGCTCGATTCGGGCAGATTAGTGCGATTTTGAAGCATTTTTTTTTTTTACATAGAAATGCATGGAAACGCTTGATTTGGGTGGTTATAAGTGTTTTAGCAC
Organism: Lithobates clamitans; assembly: GCA_037952925.1. Classification (NCBI taxonomy): domain Eukaryota; kingdom Metazoa; phylum Chordata; class Amphibia; order Anura; family Ranidae; genus Lithobates; species Lithobates clamitans. The sequence continues at coordinate 123,730 of JBBGZY010002330.1, forward strand.
ATTTTGCAATAATTGTATATTTGGAAAATAATTAAAAATAAATAAAATACATAAATTATAAATTAAATAAGTAGAAAATAATAATAATAAATCCTAATATTAACCCTAATCGACCCCTAATCCTAACCCTAATATAGACCAGTAACTCTAATAACCCCTAATCCTAACACTAACCCCTAACTCTAATCCTAATATTGACCCCCCTAACCCTAATCTAGACCCCTAATCCCAACCCCTAATCCTAATATTAACCCCTATTCCTAATTCAACCCATAATCTTAATATTGACCCACCCCTAATATTAACCCTATATCCTAACCCTTAACACTAATATTATCCCCTAGCCCTAATAACTCCTAATCCTAACCCCTAATATTAACCCCTAACCCTAATCCTAAACCCTAATATTGACCCTTAACCTTAATATTGACCCCTTATCCTAACCCTTAACACTAATATTAACCCATAACCCTAATATTAATGCCTAGTCCTAACCCCTAACCCTAATATTAACCCCTTATTTTAACCCTTAACATTAATTTTAACCCCTAGCCCTAATTTTGACCCCCAATCCTAACCCCTAACTCTAATATTAACCCCTAATCCCAACTCCTAACTGAAATCTTAACCCCCTATTCCTAAACCCTAATATTAACCCTTTTCCTAAAACTTAACACTAATATTGACCCCTAACCATAATCCCAACCCCTAACCGTAATATTAACTCGTACCCTTAACATTAACCTCTAACCCTATTTGTGATCCCAACCCCTAATATTGACCCCTAATATTGACCCCTAACCCTAATATTGACCCCTAACCCTAATATTGACCCCTAACCCTAATTATAAAAACCCCTAACCCTAATATTAACCCCTAACCCTAATTATAAAAACCCCTAATCCTTATCCTAACCCATCATATTGACCCGTAACTCTAATCCTAACCGCTAATATTGACCCCTAACCTAACAGAATAAATTTACCCCTAACTATAACCTTTATCCCCTAACTTTTAGCCCCTTAAAAAGAAAGTTAAAAAAAATAAATAATGAAGAATAAAAGCAGATGAAAAAGCTGAAAAACCTAGCAACAAATGATGAAACAGATGATATATTCTCTATTGGCTAATAAAAAACGCCAAAGGGCAAAAACGCTTTAAAAACGCCAATACAAGCGCTAAAAGAAATGCCCGAAAAAAAACACTCAAAACCGCGACGCTCAGGTGTGAATGCCGCCTAACAAAGTAAAGTATCTCCGTGCGATCTGATTATGAACGTTTCTTCCCTCCGTCCTGCGCTCTCCTCTCACCGGCAGATGAGCCTGATGATTCACCGCTGGGTTCATCTCTTTTTTTTTTTTTCGCTTTCGGCGGTCTCACCATCCCGCGTCGCTCCACGGCGAGTTCACAGCCCGTCATGTAAAGACGTCTGATTAAAGGCAGCGCCTCCCGCCGAGACCGCGACGCCGGAGATCACAGCACTCAAATTGCTCTGTAAAATATTCATCGTCCCGAGGGGCTTGTTCCGGCTTTATTATACATCCCGCTAAACGCCGCGTCTTTACGAATGATCTGCCGCACGTCGAGCAGCCTCATCTCCATGACACCGCGCCTCCTTCCAATGAGGCTGGGAATTGTACATTCGCCCCGTTCTTGGTTTACAGATGTCACAGGCGGGTCACGCCGTCGTCGTTCGGCGAGGTCGGTCTCGTATCTGTAGGCGCATCCTCAGATTTCCCGTATTCCCAGTATTCAGGACCACGAGGGGCTCAACCTTAGAGAGGCCGGGGCCCGGCACATTCTTCCAGAACCTTCCACAACTCCAGAATGTTTCTACTCTTACAATAAATGTATCGGAATGTAAAATGTGGATCTAAAATGGATTAAAAAAGGATGAAAACGAGTTACTGTTTTTTTAAAGCTTTATTTTTGGTAAACGCCAAACATCACCTGCTGGACCCAAACAATATATTGTAAAGGGGATTTGAGATTGTGGGCCCCAGGGGAAAATGGTCCCCATAGCATTCGTGTCAGTGGGATATTGGCCCTCAGGATGGCATAGCCCCTCAATTCACTGGGGATAGTGGCCCCCATGTTGGAATAGCCCCTCAATTCACTTGGGATAGTGGCCCCCATGTTGGCATAGCCCCTCAGTTCACTGGGGATAGTGGCCCCCATGTTGTAATAGCCCCTCAATTCACTGGGGATAGTGGCCCCTATGTTGAATTACCCCTTAAATTCATTGGTGATAGTGACCCCCATGTTGGATTAGCCCCTCAATTCACTGGGGATAGTGGCCCCCATGTTGGATAAGCCCCTCGATTCACTGGGGATAGTGGCCCCCATGTTGGATTAGCCCCTCACTTCACTGGGGATAGTGGCCCCCATGTTGGAATAGCCCCTCAATTCACTGGGGATAGTGCCCCCCCATGTTGGAAAAGCCCCTCAATTCACTGGGGATAGTGGCCCCCATGTTGGATCAGCCCCTCAATTCACGGGGGATAGTGGCCCCCATGTTGGAATAGCCCCTCAATTCACTGGGGATAGTGGCCCCCATGTTGGAATAGCCCCTCAATTCATTGGGGATAGTGGCCCCCATGTTGGATTAGCCTCTCAATTCACTGGGGATAATGGCCCCCATGTTGGATTAGCCCCTCAATTCACTGGGGATAGTGGCCCCCATGTTGGAATAGCCCCTCAATTCACTGGGGATAGTGGCCCCCATGTTGGATTAGCCCCTCAGTTCACTGGGGATAGTGGCCCCCATGTTGGAATAGCCCCTCAATTAATTGGTATAATTGGGATAGTGGCCCCCATGTTGGAATAGCCCCTCAATTCATTGGTATAATTGGGATAGTGGCCCCTAGGCGGGAATAGCCCCTAAATACATTGGTGTCTGTGGGATAATGGCCCCCAGTTCATTGGTGTCAGTGGAACATTGGCCCACAGGAGGGAAGAGCCCCTCAATGCATTGGTGCCAGTGTCATAATGGCCCCCTGTTCATTGCTGTCAGTTGGATAGTGGCATCCGGGGGGAAATAGCCCCTTATTTCATTGGTGTCAGTGAGATAGTGGCCCCCATGGGGAAAAAAAACCCTCACATCAGTTGTGTCAATGGGAGTGTAGCCCCCAGAACAATATAACCCCTTGTTTAATTGGTGTCAGATAGTGGCCTCTGGGGGGGAGGGGGGTGTTGGAATAGGCCCTAAATTCACTGGTGTCAGTGAGATAGTGGCCCCCCAGGGGGAAATAGTCCCTCAATTTACAGGTGTCAGTGGAATAATGGCCCCTCAGGACAGAATAACTCCCTCATTTCATTGGTGTCATTGGGATAGTGGCCCCCAGGATGGAGAATAGCCGGTCAGTTCCTAGGTGTCAGTTCGATAGTGGACCCCCAAGAGGGTAATAGTCCTTGGGTGGGTATCAGTCTGGAGGGTGTTCCTAGGCGGGCTATATTTACATAGATAATGCCCACATGTGATGCTGAGCCTCCATGAATGTAAGAACCAAAACCCAACAAATGAAAGGGATGGGGCCAGGGACAGTCAGGCTGGTGAAAGGAAAGGGCTAAATGATGCTGGAAATCCTCCAGCCAGGAAGTGAGGCGGGTCTGTCTGACTTGCAGCAGCTTGTAATGCACATTGTGAAAAGCTCACAGTGTGCAGTGAAATCAGAGGAAGCCGTTTCAGTCCAGGAGAGGAGCCTGTACAACTGTGCAAGACTGAAGGGGAGGCCGGAGGGAGGATTTAATAATAAATGAACAGATGTGTCATCTCCACGCTGTGCTGAGCTCTCTCCGGCTCGGCGAGTTGGCTTTTTTTTGCTTTGTTTGTTAGGGTTGTTTTCTGTCCGTTTTTACTTTTCTGTTTGGGAGAAGCTGACAGATATGGAATACACAATCAGCGGCGCGGAGTTAGAATGCGCGGCGCGGAGTTAATGTGTACCTACAGCTCACACACAGCTGTTCCCGGCTCAGGATAAAATATAGAGTCTGATCTGAGCTCTGAGAGTTCCAGAGGTAAATTAAAATTCTTTTTACTTCAAGTTCTCATGAACACTTTCTGCGGCATCCCGCCACACGGCTCCAGTACCAGGGACCAATCCCCATTCCAAGGCCATTCCGAGGACAAATCCCCATTCCAGGCCCTTCTGGGGGCGAATCCCCATTCCAGGGCCATTGCAAGGACAAATCCCATTCTAGGGCCACTCTGGGGACCAATCTCCATTCCAAGGCAACTTTGGGGACCAATCTCCATTCCAAGGCAACTTTGGGGACCAATCCCCATTCCAAAGCCTCTCTGGGGACCAATCCCCATTCCAAGGCTACTCCGGGGACCAATCCCCATTCCAGGCCCTTCTGGGGGCGAATCCCCATTCCAGGGCCATTGCGAGTACAAATCCCATTCCAGGGCCACTCTGGGGACCAATCTCCATTCCAAGGCAACTTTGGGGACCAATCTCCATTCCAAGGCAACTTTGGGGACCAATCCCCATTCCAAAGCCTCTCTGGGGACCAATCCCCATTCCAAGGCTACTCCGGGGACCAATCCCCATTCCAAGGCCACTCCGGGGATCAATCCCCATTCCAAGGCCACTCTGGGGACCAATCCCCATTCCAAGGCCACTCTGGGGACCAATCCCCATTCCAGGGCCACTCTGAGGACCAATCCCCATTCCAAGGCCACTCTGGGGACCAATCCCCATTCCAAGGCCACTCTGGGGACCAATCCCCATTCCAAGGCCACTCTGGGGACCAATCCCCATTCCAAGGTCACTCTGGGGACCAATCCCCATTCCAAGGCCACTCTGGGGACCAATCCCCATTCCAAGGCCACTCTGGGGACCAATCTCCATTCCAAGGCCACTCTGGGGACCAATCTCCATTCCAAGGCCACTCTGGGGACCAATCCCCATTCCAAGGCCACTCTGGGGACCAATCCCCATTCCAAGGCCACTCCGGGGACCAATCCCCATTCCAAGGCCACTCCGGGGACCAATCCCCATTCCAAGGCCACTCCGGGGACCAATCCCCATTCCAAGGCCACTCCGGGGACCAATCCCCATTCCAAGGCCACTCTGGGGACCAATCCCCATTCCAAGGCCACTCTGGGGACCAATCCCTATTCCAGGGCCACTCCGAGGACAAATCCCCATTCCAGGGCCCAATCCCCATTCCAAGGCTACTCCGAGGCCACTCCAGGGACCAATACTCATTCCAGGGCCACTCCGGGGACCAATCCCCATTCCAGGGCTACTCCGGGGACCAATCCCCATTCCAGGGTCACTCCAGGGACCAATCTCCATTCCAGGGCCACTTCCGGGACCAATCCCCATTCCAGGGCCACTCCGGGGACCAATCCCCATTCCAGGGCCACTCGGGGGACAAGTCCCCATTCCAAGACCACTCCCCCACAAGTGACTTAATTTATATATATTCCTTAATAGCCACAAAGCCTATAAATCCACTTTGAGAACCAAATGCCTTTAGAAACCCAGATATTACCCCCCCCTTCCCCCAGGTGTCTGCATGTAGCCCATTCAGGCACAGTGACTGGCTCCTTTGTTCATGCTGGAGGGTTTAGCAGCAAAAACTCTGACTCAGCATGATGTTATCTCTCACATTCCAACAGTAAATCAGCTGAAGGTTGACTGACTTGCGGAAAGAACATCTGGTTCCAGGAACAGGGGAAGGCTTTGCAAATAACAGAAAATCTCTGAGCTATCCCATAATACACCTCTGTATGTGTGACGTCAGGCTGTGTTTGGAGTGATGTTATTTCTCGGCTCTCTCGCACTCACGGTATGTTTTCTCTGTTGCAGGAACTACCTCTTCAGGCTCAGTCTCTTCAATGTCTCCCTCATGCAGGTAAGTCCTCCTCACTCACCCGGCTCCGCTGTATAAACTTTGTCTTCAGCTGCAGGAAAAGCGTTTCTGAAAATAAAGTGATTTGCAAATATTTGTCTCTGTTAATGCCGGTGATAAGACGGGTTTTGCATGAGCTTTGCCCATGTGATTGTCTGAACCATCGCTGCTTATCAGACATCCATTCCTCTCCTTAAATCCATTCATCTATCCAGCATTCTGCCTATCCATTCATCCATTCTTTCTCCTTCCATCCATCCATCCATCCATCCCTTAATCAGTCCTTCCAAGCATCCATCCATACTCCTTCCCTCAATCAGTCCGTCTGTCCATCCACCCATCCCTCTTTCTTAAATAATTTCATCCATCCATCTTTGTTCAGTGCATCCACATATCCATCCTCCTTTGATCAGTCCATCTGTTGATCAATCCATCCCATCATCAACCACTCCATTCATCCATCCCTCTTACTTTAATCAAGCCACCTGTCCATCTGCAATCAGTCCATCCACATATCTATCTGTCCTTTTTTGATCAGTCTGTCGGTCCATCCATCCCTCTTCCTTCAATCGATCTACCTATCCTTCTTCAATAATTCCATACAAATATCTATCTATCCTTCCTCCATAGATTAATCCAAAAATCCACCCAAGAATCCATCCTCCTCCTTTCAATCAGTCAATTCACATATCTATCTGTCCTTCTTTGATCTGTCCATTGGTTCATCCATCCCTCTTCCTTCAATCAATCCACCTATCTTTCTTCGATAATTCCATACAAGTATTCATCTAGCTTTCCTCCATAGATCAATCCAACCATCCACCCAATAATCCATCCTCCTCCTTTCAATCAGTCAATTCACATATCTATCTGTCCTTTTTGATCTGTCCATCGGTCCATCCATCCCTCTTCCTTCAATCAATCCATTTATCCTTCTTCAATAATTCCATACAAGTATCCATCTATCCTTCCTCCATAGATCAATCCAACCATCCACCCAATAATCCATCCTCCTCCTTTCAATCAGTCAATTCACATATCTATCTGTCCTTTTTGATCTGTCCATCGGTCCATCCATCCCTCTTCCTTCAATCAATCCACCTATCCTTCTTCGATAATTCCATACAAGTATTCATCTAGCTTTCCTCCATAGATCAATCCACCCAATAATCCATCCTTCTTTTAATCAGTCCATCTGTCTATCTGATATCCATTTGTCCATCCATCCCTCTTCCTGAAATCATTCCATCCATCTTTAATAAGTCTATTCACATAGCCAACCTCCTTTGTTCAAGTTATCTGTCCATCCATCCGTTAATCGATCATCCAATCATCTGTCCAGTTATCCTTCCTCATTCCTCTTTCATCAATCAGTCCATCCAACCATTCCTCTTCATTCAATCATTCCACCCATCCTTCTTCAATCAGCCTATCCACGTATCCATCCATCCTCTTTTGATCAGTCCATCCCTCTTCCTTCAATCATTCCATTTATCCTTCCACCATCGATCATTTTAACCATCCATTCACCCGTACGGGTCTCTTTTATTTCCAATGGCGGCCTTGGATTGGAGTTCATGTGACTCCACACAGATATTCTTGCACTTTGGTCTCCATGTATTGTCTTATTGTATCGTGTGTGGACGGCTTTAAGTTGGGAAAACTTCCAAAAGGCCAACCTGTCCGTTTCCTGCCACCATCTTTTTTTTTTTTTTTTTCATTTGGAAAAGCGCCCCAGTCGCCTTCTGTAAATTCTGCCGGCACACTGGATTGCCGTGATTGCCTCTCCTAATCTTTGCCGTTTTCCTCGTTTTTCAAGTATTTTTTATGTTATGTCAGAATTCAGATAATCCCCCACCAACGCGGCGGCCACCGAGGACGCTTCTCATAATGGGATCGGCGCTAATTGGCACGGGAAGATTAACAGAAGCTCGCGGCCTTCCTCATAAATTCGTTTTGGGCCTTCAGGCATGCTGGGAGGATGGAAAACGAGCGCCATAAATTCTCCGGCACTTTTTGCTCGCTTGGCCCTCCGAAATAATTCTCTCTCGCAGAGCTAACACGTCAGAGGGAAATGAGCGTTGAAATAACACAGAGAGAGCGCGTTAGAGGCCCGGCGGCCTGCTGCGCGGCGCTGCATTGACTCCTTCGGTTTGCCTGGTGGAAACGGGTCGGAGTACCAGCTCGACGCTCGGCACGTGATGCTTTATCCTTGGCCGGCGAACAATTCGATCGGGAATAACTGGAGATATAAAGAGCGATGGAGGCCTCGGGGGTCGAGCGGATTGTGCTTTGCATCTTAAGAGTTGGCTGACCTCGGCGTTCCTGAAATAAATCCGCCTATAGATCTTCTGTGAGCGCGATGTGTGTAAACATTGCGCCCGGATGGTGGGAACCGGCAGCGAACGGGCAGGAATGCAGCAAATCCGCTCCCAGAAACAGATCTTCAGATCTTTGTCCTCCGGTGTGCCGCCGCGCATACATATAGAGGGATTTATATGTCCCCGGGGTCTGTACGCGTACAACGCGCTGTGCATTGTCATTCCGTCTATCCATTACCGCGCTAAACGTATGCGGAATGGGGCACTGGAGGGGATTTGCATATTTTGTACTGTTGTTACAATGTATAACTTTTCATGTGACTTTGTTACATTTGCTGTTTCATATTTTCATGGGGGTACTTGTCAAACCCCCCTCCCCCCCGCACCCTGTCTGTTCTACAATTCTGCTGAAATAAGATCACTTTACGGATGGAAACTTTCAGGCCCTACTTTGTTGGAATGTTGAGAGAAGTTGAGCTTGCTTTGGGTGGGGCTGGTTACCATGTACCCCCATTAAAACCATTGACCATCGCTGCACTAAAAAACACCTGCACTAATTTAGGTAACACGCAGCAGCAGCATGATTGAAAATAATGGCAGCGCTGGTGACACCAATGATGGGGCAGTATTCCTTCCACTGACACCAATGATGGGGCACTATTCCTTCCACTGACACCAATGATGGGACACTATTCCTCCCACTGACACCAATGATGGGGCACTATTCCTCCCACTGACACCAATGATGGGGCACTATTCCTCCCACTGATACCAATGATGGGACACTATTCCTCCCCCACTGACACCAATGATGGGGCGCTATTCCTCCCACTGATACCAATGATGGGGCGCTATTCCTTCCATTGACACCAATGATGGGGCGCTATTCCTCCCACTGATACCAATGATGGGGCGCTATTCCTTCCATTGACACCAATGATGGGGCGCTATTCCTTCCACTGACACCAATGATGGGGCGCTATTCCTTCCATTGACACCAATGATGGGGCGCTATTCCTCCCACTGATACCAATGAATGGGACACTATTCCTTCCACTGACACCAATGATGGGGCACTATTCTTCCCACTGACACCAATTATGGGGCACTATTCCTCCCACTGATACCAATGATGGGACACTATGCCTTCCATTGACACCAATGATGGGGCACTATTCCTCCCACTTACATCAATGATGGGGCACTATTCCTCCAACTGACACAAAAGACCAATGTTTACTCCCTCTGACACCAACAATGGGGCACTATTCCTCCCACTGATACCAATGATGGGGCACTATTCCTTCCATTGACACCAATGACACCATGCGATCCCTGAAAACTTTCCTCTTCAGAGAAGCCTATCCTGCCTCCATCTAACAACTGCACTATTTTCTCCATTAGCTCATCCCCCACAGCCATTACCCTTTTGTATAACTTGACCCTCCCTCCTAGATTGTAAGCTCTAACGAGCAGGGCCCTCTGATTCCTCCTGTATTGAATTGTATTGTAACTGTACTGTCCTCCCTAATGATGTAAAGCGTTGCGTAAACTGTTGGCGCTATATAAATCCTGTATAATAATAATGATGGGGCACTATTCCTCCCACTGACACCAATGATGGGGCACTATTCCTCCCACTGACATTGATGATGGGGCACTATTCCTTTCACTGACACCAATGATGGGACACTATTCCTCCCACTGACACCAAAGACCAATATTTACTCACACTGACACCAGGGCATTTTCTAATCCCACTGGTCACAGTCCGGCCCCTCTAAAGCCTGAAGGACAGTTACCTGGCCCTTTGTTTAGAACGTTTGGAGACCCCCGGCTATAGAGCATTCGCTAAACTGCGCCAGAGGCAGTTGAACGACAGCCCCAGATTTCTGCACCTGCAGCGTTTTGTTCTGCAGGAAACCTGGCGGCAGCTTCTTCTCCGTTGCGTCCGGCTGAGCGCGGCGCAGTCATGCGGAGGAGATTTGCATGTGATTGAGGATTGACCTGCTCCATCTAACGATCTGCGGCCGGGATTATGGGCTCGTCGCTCAGGGAACATTGAGCAGCCACCGGCCAGCTAACAGGATAATACCTCCCGCTGGTCCACGCTCATCGCCTCTCTGATGAAGCTGCGCCTCCTCGACAGGCTGGAACAGGTCCAGAGAGCCGACACGTGTACAGCGCGTTCCTCCCAGACCCAGATCCGTCTGCGTCAACCAGGTGACCGTCAGAGGCGAGCAAGCCGGGACATGAGGGACCCCCCGAATAACAATTCTCCAGACATTCCTGAGGTGGGACAGGCGCTGCCGAGAAATCCCAACATCACAGAGATGTCCCACCGCGGTCCCTACAGAGGGGCCTCTCACCCGACAAAACGCCACTTTTATCTATTTGCTACAAAGAATCTTTTATCTTCAAATAGATAATCCAAATGTAACATTGTGATGTCAGAGAGAAGAAAATATTTACACAATGTTCTTTTTTTGTTCTTTTTTATTATTTTTTTTTTGTTTTTGTTTTTAAACTAGATTTACAATTTATTTTTTATATATTTTTTTTATCTTTTTCTACAAAACACCGATCTGTACCTGGTGCGCCTGCACGGCTCTTGGCTCTTTAAAAAAAACAATAAATGACTATTACATTTCTAGTTTTTTTTTTTTTTTAACACCCCCCACCCTGCAAAAATATTTAAAAAAAGAGAAGAAAAAAAAAGTTTTTTTCTTCTATAGTGTTATCGACCACCATATTAAATATTGATATTTCGGAATATATTTTTTAAATAATATCAATAGCAGTGGCAGCTACACATGTGCACTGCCGAAAAATTTGTTTTCGTTTTTTTGTTTGTTTTTCGGGTCACTCGTTATGATCGCAATTCATGAATTCGTAAATTCGAAGATTCATAAATTCGAGAATTCGAAAATAAGAAAGAAAAACCGAAAATTCAAAAGAATAACTAACTAATAATAAGTATTAAATTATAGGTGTTGGAATTTCCTTTCAAACTTGGCTGAAGTTTCCGAAGTTACGAATGCTGCATCTAAACAAATGGAACAGAACTCATTATTAATAAATAATATTTTTTATTATTATTATTGTTATTTATTATTAAATTCATTACGTTCCATTCGTTTAGATGCGGCATTCATTATTTTTGGATAATTCGTAACTTCGGATAAATTCGTCTTTATTACGTTCACTAACAGCCAAGTTTGAAAGGAAATTCCAATACCTATAATTTAATAGTTATAGTTAAGTTATTATTAGTTATTTTTTCGGATTTCCAAATTAGCAAATTTGTGAATTTACAAATTTACGAATTTTTGAATATTAGAATTTAAGGGGGGGGGGGGCAGGTTAGGACATTGTGCTGGAGGCATATGGGGAGAGGAAGGATTTAAGCTGGGGAGGGGGGAGAAATGTGCCAGGAGGGGGGATTTCAGCAAGGGGTGGACTTGTACTGGGGGGAAGGGTGGTCTAATACTTAGGGGGGAGCATTCAGCTTATTATTCATACATCTTGAGGGGGGGGAGGGTGCAATTTAGCTCTAGATGACCTTGTCCTGGCACTGAGGATGATATTCAACGTAGGCGTCCTCGATGCCTACAGCTACGTTTATATGTATGTGGGGGGCATCCACATTTTTTGGGAAGTGATCGGGTCTAACTTAAATTTTATTTACAATTTTTCTGTTTTTTTTTTTTTTTACAATATACAATGAGGCCCCCATACTGGAGACCCTCCTATAGAGGAATGGCGGACCATCCTCAGTAAACATTGTCAAACATTCCTGACAATATCAGCCTCCGTTCTATAGAGAGGCCCCTATATGCTGCCCAGCCCCTCCCCCCGCTCCCCCTGCCTCTCCATTGTTCAGTACTGGGGGGGGGGGGGATCAATAACACACACATCGCACCCGTAGTGAATCGATTGTGTTGTGAATTTCGCAGTTTGGCTCATTGTTGTGGTAGAATCTCTCTAAAGTTCATGGCGGTGAAATCGGAGGGGCAGAGGTCACTCCGCGCTTGTCGGCCATCAGTAGGCGGTTTGAGGATATTTGCCCGCTGGAGACCGGGGGAAGGGGTGAACGATCGGTGATCTCCTGCCAATTGTTCGCTGATGTGATTGATAAAGTGCGGTGACCCGTTGCTGCAGCTTCTAATGCACGTTGTGAGAAGCTCACAGTGTGCGGTGAAATCAGAGGAAGAAGTTTCAGTCCAGGAGAGGAGCCGGTACACCTGTACAAGACTGGAGGAGGGGAGGCCGGAGTTCTGCTTTAAGATCAAACTAAATTCTGCTCATTACTGAACTTGTGTTCTGAGAAAACCAAAAAATCAAACGTATTTCTGAGTGTAATCAGCTTCAGTTGTGTCACCGAGAACAGCTTGTGATTATGTGTGATTTCTACTGATTCAAGAAATATGTTGTCAATATGTTCAGGAGAGGAGTGTCAGAGGAAGGAGCAGAGTCCCCCCACAGTGCAAAGTATTTCAGGAGAGGAGAGTTATAGAGGAAGGAGCAGAGTCCTCCAGCAGTGCAGAGTATTTCAGGAGAGGAGAGTTATAGAGGAAGGAGCAGAGTCCTCCAGCAGAGCAGAGTATTTCAGGAGAGGAGAGTCATAGAGGAAGGAGCAGAGTCCTCCAGCAGTGCAGAGTATTTCAGGAGAGGAGAGTTATAGAGGAAGGGGCAGAGTCCTCCAGCAGAGTATTTCAGGAGAGGAGAGTTATAGAGGAAGGGGCAGAGTCCTCCAGCAGAGTATTTCAGGAGAGGAGAGTTATAGAGGAAGGAGCAGAGTCCTCCTGGAGAGGAGAGTTATAGAGGAAGGGGCAGAGTCCTCCAGCAGAGTATTTCAGGAGAGGAGAGTTATAGAGGAAGGAGCAGAGTCCTCCAGCAGAGTATTTCAGGAGAGGAGAGTTATAGAGGAAGGAGCAGAGTCCTAAAGCAGAGTATTTCAGGAGAGGAGAGTTATAGAGGAAGGAGCAGAGTCCTCCAGCAGAGTATTTCAGGAGAGGAGAGTTATAGAGGAAGGAGCAGAGTCCTCCAGCAGAGTATTTCAGGAGAGGAGAGTTATAGAGGAAGGAGCAGAGTCCTCCAGCAGAGTATTTCAGGAGAGGAGAGTTATAGAGGAAGGAGCAGAGTCCTAAAGCAGAGTATTTCAGGAGAGGAGAGTTATAGAGGAAGGAGCAGAGTCCTCCAGCAGAGTATTTCAGGAGAGGAGAGTTATAGAGGAAGGAGCAGAGTCCTCCAGCAGAGTATTTCAGGAGAGGAGAGTTATAGAGGAAGGAGCAGAGTCCTCCAGCAGAGTATTTAAGGAGAGGAGAGTTATAGAGGGAGGAGCAGAGTCCTCCAGCAGAGTATTTCAGGAGAGGAGAGTTATAGAGGGAGGAGCAGAGTCCTCCAGCAGAGTATTTCAGGAGAGGGAAGGATTTCCTGGTTGCTCAGGGTGGTTATATAGTTACATAAAGTCCATCCAGCTCTATTTACAGTTGTATCATTTTTTTTATTGTATCCATTTATTTCCCTTTCCTCTTTGATTTGTTGTAATAGAAGGGTTGATGTTTCCTCCTCGGAGAAGGAATATTGCTGTGTGTGGGACGCGGGTCGGTAATAAATACGGAACAATTAGCTCTCCACAGCAAACGGCCACTTGAACCTTCCTCTAATTGGCTGAGCACTTCTCACAATGGACCCCGGGGGGATGTTTTGGGCCGCACAATATGGCCGCTTCTTTGTCTCCCGGGAATCACCAGCCAGTCATTGTGCGGCGGGGCTCGTAAAATGTAATTAAGATATTAACCCCTTTGGCGGAATTCTGGCGCGGTCCCTCAGGATTACTGCGAGAGCGTATTAAGGAAAAGAAAAGAATTTATTAAAAATGAGTTTTGCCGTGATGAAGAAATCTCATGGGCGGCAGGTCCAAGGTTTGAGGGGCTCATTATTGGAATGTTAATGAGTTTATTTTATTCCCCTGATGAATGAATGAATTGCTTCCTTTGTTATCTGAAGGTATTTACTATCGGAGTGGGAAGAGCCCGGCCCCCTCCGCCCCTCACTCTGCTTAGGAATCGCATTATCCCACCATGCCAGCTGGGCCATCTGGACACGACGTTAGGCGAGGACTCGTTCCCATTATGAGCCGTAATTTACCAAATGGACGCTGTCTATGATGGGAAGTGTCCCAGCGTGCCTTGTGTGCCGCCGAGCCATTCCTGGCCAACGTCGCATGAGAGCGCCATCCCCCTGCCAGCGCCGGACGCAGATTGTGGGACAATGCGGATAAATTTCCACCTGTCAGGAAGTTTTCCTTTAGAACATGTTAGACACAAATACTGAATAGAAGAGTGTTAGACCCTCTGCAGCCTTGTCCTGTATAAGTCACTGACCATCCCTGTGCTGAGTTCCTGGGTCTGTACACCCGCTGTGCCCATAATGAGAGGTTCCCACCATCCCTGTGCTGAGTTCCCGGGTCTGTACACCCGCTGTGCCCATTATGAGGGGTTCCCACCATCCCTGTACTGAGTTCCTGGGTCTGTACACCCGCTGTGCCCATTATGAGGGGTTCCCACCATCCCTGTGCTGAGTTCCCGGGTCTGTACACCCGCTGTGCCCATTATGAGGGGTTCCCACCATCCCTGTGCTGAGTTCCCGGGTCTGTACACCCGCTGTGCCCATTATGAGGGGTTCCCACCATCCCTGTGCTGAGTTCCCGGGTCTGTACACCCGCTGTGCCCATTATGAGGGGTTCCCACCATCTCTGTGCTGAGTTCCCGGGTCTGTACACCCGCTGTGCCCATTATGAGGGGCTCCCACCATCCCTGTGCTGAGTTCCCAGGTCTGTACACCTGCTGTGCCCATTATGAGGAGTTCTCACCATCCCTGTGCTGAGTTCCCAGGTCTGTACACCCGCTGTGCCCATTATGAGGGGTTCCCACCATCTCTGTGCTGAGTTCCCGGGTCTGTACACCCGCTGTGCCCATTATGAGGAGTTCTCACCATCCCTGTGCTGAGTTCCCAGGTCTGTACACCCGCTGTGCCCATTATGAGGAGTTCCCACCATCCCTGTGCTGAGTTCCCGGGTCTGTACACCCGCTGTGCCCATTATGAGGAGTTCTCACCATCCCTGTGCTGAGTTCCCAGGTCTGTACACCCGCTGTGCCCATTAT
This sequence comes from Lithobates clamitans, assembly GCA_037952925.1. Taxonomy (NCBI): domain Eukaryota; kingdom Metazoa; phylum Chordata; class Amphibia; order Anura; family Ranidae; genus Lithobates; species Lithobates clamitans. The sequence continues at coordinate 139,082 of JBBGZY010002330.1, forward strand.
GAGGAGTTCTCACCATCCCTGTGCTGAGTTCCCGGGTCTGTACACCCGCTGTGCCCATTATGAGGGGTTCCCACCATCCCTGTGCTGAGTTCCCGGGTCTGTACACCCGCTGTGCCCATTATGAGGGGTTCCCACCATCCCTGTGCTGAGTTCCCGGGTCTGTACACCCGCTGTGCCCATTATGAGGGGTTCCCACCATCCCTGTGCTGAGTTCCCGGGTCTGTACACCCGCTGTGCCCATTATGAGGGGTTCCCACCATCCCTGTGCTGAGTTCCCGGGTCTGTACACCCGCTGTGCCCATTATGAGGGGTTCCCACCATCCCTGTGCTGAGTTCTCGGGTCTGTACACCCGCTGTGCCCATTATGAGGAGTTCTCACCATCCCTGTGCTGAGTTCCCAGGTCTGTACACCCACTGTGCCCATTATGAGGGGTTCCCACCATCCCTGTGCTGAGTTCCCGGGTCTGTACACCCGCTGTGCCCATTATGAGGAGTTCTCACCATCCCTGTGCTGAGTTCCCAGGTCTGTACACCCGCTGTGCCCATTATGAGGAGTTCCCACCATCCCTGTGCTGAGTTCCCGGGTCTGTACACCCGCTGTGCCCATTATGAGGAGTTCTCACCATCCCTGTGCTGAGTTCCCAGGTCTGTACACCCGCTGTGCCCATTATGAGGAGTTCTCACCATCCCTGTGCTGAGTTCCCGGGTCTGTACACCCGCTGTGCCCATTATGAGGGGTTCCCACCATCCCTGTGCTGAGTTCCCGGGTCTGTACACCCGCTGTGCCCATTATGAGGGGTTCCCACCATCCCTGTGCTGAGTTCCCGGGTCTGTACACCCGCTGTGCCCATTATGAGGAGTTCTCACCATCCCTGTGCTGAGTTCCCGGGTCTGTACACCCGCTGTCTTTTATCTTAGTTCAGACTTCTGGGAAGATCAGTGAGCCAATCACATATGCAGAAATTACATTTTTGGGGAGTCCTGTACATGGGGGATACATAAAACACATCAATTCTAAATGTATTATTATTATTTTTTTTTTATTTGTTATATATTTTTTTACACCAAAGTGAAGTTACTCTGTAAAGATCAGCAAATCTTTTATCCAGTTTCAAAACAGTAAAGCGGCGGTCATGTATCGGTCTCCTCCGCACCACCCTGTACTCATCAGATCAAAGAGAAGGGCAACTTGTAAGGGGAGAACATTTTATTAACATTAAAACTAACATGTAAAGTAAAACCTCACATTTGTAATTGATATAACCAGCACAGAGTTTTCAGCTTCCTATTGACTTCCTTTTGGAGTGTCTGTGAAGTCTCTAGCCCCGCCCTTTGATGTCTCTAGCCCCGCCCTACACAGCTCTTGCAAGGGACTTCCTCAGGAAGCTACTTCTGAAGAAGTCCCTAACGCTTTCCTTTTGCTGTTAAGGTCCAACATATAAACATTGAACAAACTTGTTTTTTTTTTTGTTTTGTTTGTTTTTTTTCACCACACAAGGCAGTAATCTGGGTTCTTCTACAACAAGAATCTTGTCTATTATGTTCCATCCATCTCTCTTCGCACTTCTCAAATCGCACATACATCCCCAGGCACCTCTGTACTCTCTCTGATCATGGTCCTCCTATCTGATCCTGATCATGATCCTCTATACTCTCTCTGATCATGGTCCTCCTATCTGATCCTGATCATGGTCCTCTATACTCTCTCTAATCATGGTCCTCCTATCTGATCCTGATCATGGTCTTCCTATACTCTCTCTGATCATGATCCTCCTATCTGATCCTCATCATGGTCCTCCTATCTGATCCTCATCATGGTCCTCCTATCTGATCCTCATCATGGTCCTCTGTACTCTCTCTGATCATGGTCCTCCTATCTGATCCTGATCATGGTCCTCTGTACTCTCTCTGATCATGGTCCCCCTATCTGATCCTGATCATGGTCCTCTGTACTCTTTGATCATGGTCCTCCTATCTGATCCTGATCATGGTCCTCTGTACTCTTTGATCATGGTCCTCCTATCTGATCCTGATCATGGTCCTCCTATCTGATCCTGATCATGGTCCTCCTATCTGATCCTGATCATGGTCCTCCTATCTGATCCTGATCATGGTCCTCTGTACTCTCTCTGATCATGGTCCTCCTATCTGATCCTGATCATGGTCCTCTGTACTCTCTCTGATCATGGTCCTCCTATCTGATCCTGATCATGGTCCTCTATACTCTCTCTGATCATGGTCCTCCTATCTGATCCTGATCATGGTCCTCTGTACTCTTTGATCATGGTCCTCCTATCTGATCCTGATCATGGTCCTCCTATCTGATCCTGATCATGGTCCTCTGTACTCTTTCTGATCTTGGTCCTCCTATCTGATCCTTCACACAGCTACACCGTCAGATAATTATCTGCAATGGTTGGAATTTTCTTTTACTAAATGTTTTTGCCTCTGTGTATGAACAATTGTAAATCGGTAGAAGACAATCCGCAACTCCATACATACTCTTCAATAGGTCCAAATTTATTGTAACTCCATAAAAGATGATGTACACAGCAGATGTTAACGCGTTTCAGCCATAATGGTCTTGTTGTATGTAGTAATTTGTGGGGGGGTTTTTTCAGCATGTGCACAGTGAAAGGAGACGATGTACTATGATATGGTGTTTGACTCTGGAGTGTAACGTGCGTTGAATTTTGTCTTTCAGGCGTCGGAGTGGAGTTCGGATGAAGATACCCGCCGGTCCTGTCAGAGTAAAGGGAAGACGGAGGTAAGATCAGGTCACCAGTGAACGCACATTTTATGGTCGCCCCAATAAGAATGCTGTGACCCCCATTAGAAAATGTAGAGTGCCTCTCCAAGGTTCTACTCCAGTGATCCACTGCGTCTGGGTGCTGGCGTCTGTAGTACTCCAAGCCCTCTGAGTAATGTTTATCGGCGTGCTTCCCAAGCCAATTCTGACACTTCTCACATAAGTGTAAAAATCTGCATTTTGTGCTAGAAAATAATTTAGGACCCCCAAGCAGTATATATTTTTTTAGACAGAGACCCTAGAGAATAGAATGGTGGGTGCTGTATTTTTTTTTTTTTTATGTCGCACAGTGTTTGCGCAGCCTTTTTCAAAGCAGTTTTTTTGTAAAAAATACACTTTAGTGATTTTTAATGCACAAAAACACAATAAAATACCCAATTGTTTGGTAAAATATAAAAGATGATATTACGCCGAGTAAATGGATACCTAACATGTCATGCTTTAAAACAGCGGTACTTAGTCCATAGGCAACGCTTTATAAGCCTTGAAAGGGTAACTAGTTTAGAGTTACACAGGAAGTCTAGCGCTAGAATTATTGAATTATTGCTCTCGCTATAATCGCTCCTAGACGCGCACTGCCGAAAAATGTGTTTGTTTTTGTTTCCATCATTCATTTTTTTTTTTTTTTTTTTTTTTTTCATTTTTCGGGTCATTGGTTGTGATCACAGTTCGAAAATTAGCTAATTCATAAATTCGAAAATTCGTAAATTTTAATTTCGGTAATTCGTAGATTTGAAAATTCGAAAATTAGAAAGAATAACTAACTAATAATAACTAACTATTAAATTATAGGTATTGGAAATCCCTTTCAAGTTTGGCTGTTAGTGAACATATCAAATAAGAATTGATCCGAAGTTACCAATCATCCGAAATAACGAATGCTGCATGTAAACAAATGGAACGGAACAAATTAATAATAAATAATATTCATAAAAAGTTTTTATTATTATTACTTCCGTTCCATTAGTTTAGATGCGGCATTCGTTATTTCGAATAATTCATAACTTCGGATAAATTCGAATTGGTTACATTCACTAACAGCCAAATTTGAAAGGAAATTCCAATACCTATAATTTTAATAGTTAAGTTATTATTAGTTATTTCAGATTTTCAAATTTTCGGATCTCCGAATTTACGAATTTTCCAATTTACGAATATTCAGAAAAATTTGTTAAATGGGCTTTCGTTAATTCGAGTATTTCCGAATTAATGAAATTGTCGAAATTCATTAAACAAATTCATAACAAAACAAATTGCACGTTTAATCGCTGCAATACCTCCTGAATACTGTTTACATATGCCTGCGCAACCTACGTATGCCGTCACCTTTGCGTGCAAGGACGGGGGGACAGGGGCGCTTTAAAAAAATGTTTTTCATTTTTATTATTTATTTTATTTTACTTTTTTTTTTTTTTTACACTGTCTCTTTAATTTTTTTAGTTTCTGATGAACCTTATAAACATAAAAACCGCAGAGGTGATCAAATACCACCAAAAGAAAGCTCTATTTGTGGGAAAAAAGGACGCCAATTTTGTTTGGGTACAACGTCGCACGACCGCGCAATTGTCAGTTAAAGCGACGCAGTGCCGTATCGCAAAAAATGGCCTGGTCATTAAGGGGGCATTCACTCAAAGACGACTGTGCACTTTGGTCCTGCACGCACGCAAACAGCGATCGTTCCCACACGTGTGAGGTATCGCCGCGAACGTCAGACCATAGCCAGTAATTCTATTACCAGACCACCCCCTCTGTAGATATAAAGTGGTCACCTGTAAAGACACGTTTAAAGCTTCGCCTATGGATAGTAAAATTTTACGTAATTTGTCGCTTTGCACAATTTTAAAGCGTGACATGTTGGGTATCTGTTTATTAGCGAAACATTTACGCAATTGTCAGTTAAAGCGACGCAGTGCCGTATCGCAAAAAAATGGCCTGGTCATTAAGGGGGCATTCACTCAAAGGCGACCGTGCGCTTTGGTCCTGCACGCACGCAAACAGCGATCGTAACATTTACGCAATTGTCAGTTAAAGCGACGCAGTGCCGTATCGCAAAAAATAGCCTGGTCATCAAGGGGGCATTCACGCAAAGGCGACTGTGCGCTTTGGTCCTGCACGCACGCAAACAGCGATCATCCCACGAGTTTGAGGTATCGCCGCGAACGTCAGACCATAGGCAGTAATTTTATTACCAGACCCCCTCTGTAGATATAAAGTGGTCACCTGTAAAGACACGTTTAAAGCGTCGCCTATGGATAGTAAAATTTTACGTAATGTGTCGCCGTGCGCAATTTTAAATAGTGACATGTTGGGTATCTATTTACTTGGCGTAACATCATCTTTTTATATTTTACCAACAAATTGAGTTTTTTATTTTTGTATTTTTGTATTTTTTTGCATTAAAGCGGGGGTCCACCCACACCGCCAAAAAAAAAAAATATTACAAGCCAGCAGCTACAAATACTGCAGCTGCTGACTTTTAATACATGGCCACTTACCTGTCCCAGGGTCCAGCGATGTTGGCAGGGGACGCCGAGAACCCGCTCGGTTCTCGGCAGCTGCCGCCGCCATCCTAGGTGAGGGAATCAGGAAGTGAAGCGTTGCGGCTTCACTTCCTGGTTCCCTACTGCGCATGCGCGAGTCGCGCTGTGCGTCCCTAGTGGTCCCCGCTCTTTCCTGGGAGCTGTGTGGTCCCAGGAGACAGCGCGGTCGGGACGGGAAGAGGCGTAGACTCCCATGGGAGTCTATGCCGGAAGTGGGTGCAAATACCTGTCTTAGACAGGTATCTGCACCCCCCTCCCCCCTGAAAGGTGCCAAATGTGACACCGGAGGGGGGGAGGGTGGAACTCCGCTTTAAAATTGCGTTTAAAAAAAATGGCTACAAAAATACTGTGTGACATACAAAATTGCAAAACCAATCTTTTGATTCTCTAGGGCCTCTGCTTTAAAATATATATATATATAATGTTTGGCGGCCCAAGTAATTTTCTAGCAAAAAAATACCGATTGCTACATGTGAACAAAAAGTGCCAGAAAAGGGCCAGACTGGAAGTAGTTAAACATCAGCCAATGAGGATGCGATGTACACGGCTATAGTCGCCTACGCCTGTAGCGGGCGTGGCTGTCATGGGGACATGGCCAATAGAGGGGACAGTTTCTGTGCTCGCGCGCAGAAGCAAACACATGTGTATGTCGCACCCATGAAAACACTGTTCAAACCACACATGTTTGGTATCGCCGCGATCGTTAGAGCGAGAGCAATAATTCTAGCACCAGATCTTCTCTGTAACTCGTAAACTGTAGAGATTTTTAAAGCGTCACCTTTGGAGATTTTTTAAAATATAGCAGTAAAAAAGGTCGCTGGTTCGAATCCCGGACCATGACACTACCTGCCTGGAGTTTGCATGTTCTGGCTGTGCCTGCGTGGGTTTCCTCCGGGTACTCCGGTTTCCTCCCACACTCCAAAGACATGCTGGTATATGAATGTGAGTTAGGGATCTCATGTGAATGTACAATGTATATGTAAAGCGCTGTGTAAATTGACGGCGCTATATAAGTACCTGAAATAATATTTAAAAAATAAATAAATGTATTTGGGTGGGTAAAATGCGTCCCCGATATAAACGCATCGGCCGGGTATCTCCCTGTTTGGAGGGAGTTTCCCTTTTTATTTTGCCCTGGTTAATCTCTCAGATCCTGCAAGCTGCGTTGCGCAGTGGGCGTCGCGTTCGCTTTTCAGCGTTTGCAGCAGCTGAGCGTTTAATAGGCAGTTTTGGAAAGTTCATAGAAGCGACAATTTGGGTCCCCTCGGCGGCTGTTATCAGATGCTTCCCTGCGAAGCCGGGGGAGGGGGGGGGGGGTCCACAAACCAGAGATCTATCATTTCAGACACGTTTCGCCCGGTGAAGTTCCGGTTATATTGTTCCGCCGCGGCGTTGGATCAGCCTTTTTTTTTTTTTCTTTTTCCAGTTCCTGGCCGGCAGCCATAGAGCTGTTTGGAGATTTAATTGCAGACAAGAGCAACTGTTGCATAAAACACTTTAATAATCGTGTTGCTGTGGTGAGAGGTCCCCGCTGAGCCGGGCGAGATGCTGCGGCGGATTTAGGTGGGACTCCGCATAATACATCACCTCTGCTGTCACCTGGGGGACCAGGGGGGAGGGGAGGGGGGGTAGAGAACTATCAGCTGCCGGAAATCCATTAATACTCCCTCGCTAATCTGCTCAGAGCAACAAAATGACGGCTACCGAGCCAGCCGGGCAATGAGTGACAGCGTTGTGCTGCAAACGCTCTCCAGCAAATGCCGCAGCTGTGCTCAAGTCAGAGAAGTCCGCACAATGCAATTGGTGACCTTGGGGTGCAGAGAAGGCCCCCCGATTCACACCAAGACTCTCCAGTTTTTGGCCTTTTCACACCGAATGCGTTGAGCTGCGTTACTCAGTGCAGACCCAATGCTAAAATAAGAGACTTCTTATTAGTGGTGGCAGTTTACACCAGAGCCCTGCGTGTGCCCGGAGTACAACACTGATACATTGTTACAAAGTTATACAATTACATTGTTACGCTGTTTCATATTTACATTGTTACATAGTTACACAAGTGCATAGTTACACTCAGTGGCTGCTGATGGTATACTTTCGGGGTGGGGGGAGTTGGGGGTGGCAAACAATGCACCCCTAGCCACCCAGTCGGCCAGGTCACCTGCTTTCTGATTGGCCGGGAGGAGAATCAGTGTGATAACAGGGAATATTTATTCACTATTGTCACACAACTGGGTGGGCTCGGGGCGCAGTGCTCTGAGCCCTGAGCCCACCCTTTTTTAAAGCCTATGAGAGCCTCAGGCTCTGATCATGTGCTTCCAGAAAAGAAAACCCCATTGGAAGCCATGCGTCCGGTGCCCTGCATGTAGATTAGGGGGCCGGACTCCCTGTGTGCCCTGCATGACGTGCTGCCACTGGTTACACTGCTACATAGTTATACATTTGCATAGTTACACTGTTCTATAGTTACACATTTCTGTAGTAACACTGTTACATTGTTACCCTGTTACATAGTTACATTGTTGCTCAGTTACATAGTTACAGGTTGAAATAAGACACAAGTCCATCTAGTTGGGGGGTCAGCAACCAATAGATGGCGGAGAAGTGACTGGTAGATCGCGGTGCGGGCTTGCTGACCCGCCACCCCACACAGAGTGTAATGCAGTTGGAGGTGTAGTAGGGAGCGGGAGCGTCATCAGATGCCTCCTCCGTAGTGCCGGCTCCTGTGCCATGCGGAGTGATACCACCTGCACTCAGTGGCGGCTGGTGGGTTTTTTCTTTGGGGGGGGCGGCAAACAACCCCCCCCTCGGGGGGCCGGCAGGGCGGCACTACCATCCTACCAAACCGCCAATACACCCCCACCCCCCAGCCCCAGGGCAGTCGGCGGTCCGACACTTACCCGATCTATATGGCGAGCTGTGGTGTCCTCCAGCATGGTTCTTGCGGATGGCGTGGTGCAGGCAGCAGCTCCTGTGCCCGCTCCTCCAGTGGTTTCCTCCGCCATGTGTCTCCTCTCTCTTCTGCCTAAGTGCTAGGCATCCAATAGGATCGCCCTGACGCTTTGGCCAATCGGGAAACAGGTCTAAGACCTGCCTCCTGATTGGCGGGGAAGAACTTTAGTGTGAAAACAGAGAAAATTCATTGGCTATCGTCACACAACTATTGTTACCCTTTTTTTGAAGCCTATTAGAACCTCAGGCTTTGAGCAGGTGCTTAACAAATAACACCCCCACTGCATTGCAATCCATAGTCCGGCACCACTGATGTGTAGATCAGGGGGCCGGACTCATTGCGCCCATGCGCCCTCTATGGGCCGCCACTGCCTGTACGCCATCTCTTATCCCGACTAGTGGTCTCCAGAGTGGTGCCAGCAGCAGGAAAGCGGAGATCTTCAGGTCAGTGTGAAGCAATACACCGGCTATAATAGTACAGGGCTGCTTTCACACTGATGTGCTGCGGCTTACCCACACCGCGGGGGCAGTGCAGTGTACGGATTTGCTGCACTTGGCCATAGATTTCTATTGCTGTTTTGGTGCACCTTCTGAAAGCACACCACACCTGCAGGATAGAAGTCTATGGCAAACCGCAGCTAACCCAGGAAAGTCGCAGATAAAGCAGGCAGCGCTGTGTTGCTTTCTCATCATCTATCTTAACCCCTTGGACCCGGCAGTTGCGGGGCACTTGCTGCGTGGCCCCATTTACTTGAATTAGTCATGACGGGCAGGCGATGGCACCCAGCAAATGCGACATTGGGGGCTTTATTCCTGCTGTACACCTTGGCTGCTGCCTTAGCAGCTAAAGGGGGGGGGGCGGGTTGGGGGGCGGGGAGGGATTGGGGGGGGGGGGAAACACAATTCAACCAAAGGCTTTTACAGCCCCCCCCCCACCAACTTTACGTGTGAATGAGCCCTAAGGGTGCTATTGCCAAATGCAACTGGGGGCACATTCAAAAATGCAGGAGGCACTGCTGCTCCTCTGAAAAGCGATATCCGGGCATGTGGTGAGGAGGCATATCACAGGTGGTGAGGAGGCAACATGATTGGCGGGTAATGCATGCGATTGCAACGCGGTAGTGCGGCAATTCGAAGTTTAAATCGGGTGTGAGGAGGCGGCGCGGTGCCCGGGGATCTCCGACTTCTCCCATATTGTTCAGGAAGATCTCCATTACTTTAAAGCTGCCAACCCCAGATCTAGTTCATGGCGGATTTTGTTGCAGCGTTTTGTTCCGGCTTCCCAACGCGTTGCCACCTGCGATAGGCAAAAACATTTCCTCGTGTGCCTAAAAAAAAAAAAAAAAAAAAAAAAAAAAGCTCCAACAATCGCCCCTTCATAGGTGGGAAGAGAAGCCGCTGCTCTGATTCCCCTCCCCCGAGGCTGCTGTGAGCTGCACTGTGTATGAGCACCTTGTAGGGTTGGGTTGGCCCATCGCTGTGCTGTGTGCGGAGGACCCCCTATGTACAGAATGACACTCCGCTCTCCCTCCATCCCAGCCGGGTTAGTAAGCCGCCTCCATATTTCTTATCTGCGAGCGAGCAGAAGAGTGCGGAAGATCGCAGCCCGGCGTGCCGCTAATTATTTGTTCTGCTTCACCAACGTTTCGGCATCAGTGAAGCAGATAATTGTGCGGCACTCAGGAATGAGTCTCACTTTAGAGTGATAAAAATATTCTGCAGGTGACGCTCCCGACTGCCGCAGAGATACGAATGGCGATGTTTACGGTGAAAATCTCATCCTTACCCAAAACTGAAACATTTCCTCCTCCTCCTCACCTTATTAGGTTAAATATCTGAACTCCAAACTGGGGCCTGCGGGACAGAGGCAACCCTTTATTATCCCCTTGGGGCACTATTCCCCCCAATGACACCAATGATGGGGCACTATTCCCCCCACTGACACCAATGATGGGGCACTATTCCCCCCACTGACACCAATGATGGGGCACTATTCCCCCCACTGACACCAATGATGGGGCACTATTCCCCCCACTGACACCAATGATGGGGCACTATTCCTCCCACTGACACCAATGATGGAGCACTATTCCTCCCACTGACACCAATGATGGGGCACTATTCCTCCCACTGACACCAATGATGGGGCACTATTCCTCCCACTGACACCAATGATGGGGCACTATTCCTCCCACTGACACCAATGATGGGGCACTATTCCCCCCACTGACACCAATGATGGGGCACTATTCCCCCCACTGACACCAATGATGGGGCACTATTCCCCCCACTGACACCAATGATGGGGCACTATTCCTCCCACTGACACCAATAATGGGGCACTATTCCTCCCACTGACACCAATGATGGGGCACTATTCCCCCCCACTGACACCAGTGATGGGACACTATTCCCCCCACTGACACCAATGATGGGGCACTATTCCCCCCACTGACACCAATGATGGGGCACTATTCCCCCCCACTGACACCAATGATGGGACACTATTCCCCCCACTGACACCAATGATGGGACAATATTCCCCCCACTGATACCAATGATGGGGCACTATTCCCCCCACTGATACCAATGATGGGGCACTATTCCCCCACTGACACCAATGATGGGGCACTATTCCTCCCACTGACACCAATGATGGGACACTATTCCCCCCACTGACACCAATGATGGGGCACTATCATTGACACCATTGTTTTTCCAAATGCAATTCTTTTAAAAAATACACTTTACTGAATTTGAATGCAAAAAAAAAAAAAAAACACAGTACATAACACATTTTTTTGAAAATATGAAATATGATGTTACGCCGAGTATGTAGATAGCTAACATGTTATGCTTTAACATTTGTGGCGATACCTCACATGTGTGGTGTGAACGCTGTGTACATATGCGTGCGTGACGTATGCATGCATTCGCTTCTGCGCACAAGCACGGGGGGGTGGGGGCGCTCTCACTTTTTTTTCTTATTTAATTTATTGGGGGGGTTTTCTTTGTTTTATTTACACTGTACTTTGCATTTTTTTAATATCACTTTTATTCCTATTACAAGGAATGTAAACATACCTTGTAATAGAAATAAGGGATGACAGGTCCTCTTTATGGAGAAATCTGGGGTCTGCAAGACCCCAAATCTCTCCTCTATCTTCAAAAGCAAAAGATCAAAAACATATTTTTCCTTCTGACCTAGCCGGGAAGTAACGTCATGACGTCACTCTGGTCCTCCAAGATCATAGAGGTGATCAGAAGTGGCCTCTATGGTCAACCACACGAACCATCGGATCATTTCCCGGGCGCACCGGTAAAAACGATAAACCAGAGAAACACTGGCGAGTGCTGGAAGGGGTGGGGGGAGGGGAGGACCCCTCCTCCTGCTGCTTCTGAAAGCGATCCGGAGGCTTATTAGCCGCTCGGACCGCTTTTATGAAAAAGAGATTTGCTGGCTGAAAACAAATATCCCCGGGTTATGGCTGATGGCCTAATCTATAACCCCGGTAAAATCACTTCAAAGCCGCAACGTATATTTACGCCTTGCCGTCGGGAAGTGGATAAGATGAAGATAGTCGCAATGTAGCGATCTGCTACGGTTGTTACATTGTAATTCCCCGGCGCCCCATAATAGGCGCGATCTCGGGTAATTGTATCGGCTTGTCAGATTTCTCCACCTCTCGCGGTGAACACGGCCGCGACTAATATCACCTTCCAGTGCGCCGTCCATCTTTATCTCTGGGCCGCGGCCTTCTCGGCGTTGCGTCATTCTCGGATTTCGTGCGTTGCGCGTATTAGTCACCCCGCAAGAATAAATGTAGCGGGTTAAACGCTGTAATGCCACGGGGCCCGTTTTCACTTAATAATAATGATAGCTTCCTCCAGCCTTTTCATCGGCGGTGGAAGGCGCCCCCTCCCCCCCCCCCCACCATACTTAGTCATTTCATCCTATTTCCGAACGTGTGCGGAAAGCCGAAAGCAAACAAGAACGCGGGAAGAAATTAAAGAGGGGAATGTGAGCGCGACGTAATAACACTCTTCAAATTGACAACAAAATTACAGGGAAGGGAACAATCAGCGCGGGAGAGGGTTTTATTTTTTTTCTACGGGACAATAAGACGCGTATTTTTACTCCGGGGTCGCGGGAGGCGCCGATGGCGAATTGTTAGAAAGGTCGATGGGAATTGCTGTTTTCTTAATGGAGTTGACGCTTTAACCCTCGTAGGGAACAGACGCGTTATGGAATACATAGGGGACTCGTCGTGATGAGAGCGAACGTCTGTCCGTGCGCGGCGGGCCGGTGGCGTCTTCGTGGCGCTTCACTAATATTAAAACCGTCCAATCATCACTTAGCACCAGCAATACAACAATCGGCCAAATGTCCCCCATTATTATCTATTGTCTCCTAACATGATATTACCTGTCCCTGCGTCTGTATAACGCATTGGGAGGAGCAGCATCCGGATTAATGTGCAACACTTCCACCTATATACAGTGCCTTGAAAAAGTATTCATACCCCTTGAAATGTTCCACATTAGCTGGTGAACCCTGTGTGGTGCCCGAAGAAAGATGGCGCTGTCCTTCTGGGGAAGAAAAGCAGATGAAGTCATTGTCAGGGGGGGAGTCCTGTGATCTCTATAGTGCCTTGAAAAGTATTCATACCCCTTGAAATTCCCCACATTTTGTCATGTTACAAACAAAAACATAAATGTATTTTATTGGGATTTTATGTGATAGACCAACACAAAGTGTCACATAATTGTGAAGTGCAAGGAAAATGATACAAATAAATATGTGAAAAGTGTGGGGGGGGGGGGGCATTTGTATGGCGCCCCCGGAGTCAATACTTTGTAGAACCCCCTTTCTCTACAAGTCTTTTTGGGGGTGTCTCTACCAGCTTTGCACATCTAGAGAGGACATTTCTGCCCATTCTTCTTCTTTGTAAAATATCTCAAGCTCTGTCAGATTGGATGGAGAGCGTCTGTGATCAGTAATTTTCAAGTCTTGCCACAGATTCTCAATGTGATTTAGGTCTGGACTGTGACTGGGCCATTCTAACACATGAATATGCTTTGATCTAAACCATTCCATTGTAGCTCTGGCTGGATGTTTAGGGTCGTTGTCCTGCTGGAAGGTGATCCTCCGCCCCAGTCTCAAGTCTTTTGTAGACTCTAACAGGTTTTCTTCGAAGATTGTCCTGTATTTGTCTCCATTCATCTTCCCATCAACTCTGACCAGCTTCCCTGTCCCTGCTGAAGAAAAAGCATCCCCACCACACGATGCTGCCACCACCATGTTTCACGGTGGGGATGGTGTGTTCAGGGTGATGTGCAGTGTTAGTTTCCCCCACACATAGTGTTTTACTTTTAGGACATAAAGTAGAATTTTGGTCTCATCTGACCAGATCACCTTCTTCCACATGTTTGCTGTGTCCCCCACATGGCTTCTCACAAACTACAAACAGGACTTCTTATGACTTTCTTTCACCAATGTCTTTCTTCTTGTCACTCTTCCATAAAGGGCAGATTTGTGGAGAACACGACTAATAGTTGTCCTGTGGACAGATTCTCCACCTGAGCTGTGGATCTCTGCAGCTCCTCCAGAGTTACCATGGACCTCTTGGCTCTTCTCTGATGAATGTTCTCCTTGCCCGGCCGGTCAGTTTAGGTGGACGGCCATGTCTTGGTAGGTTTGCAGTTGTGCCATACTCTTTCCATTTTCTGATGATGGATTGAACAGAGCTCCGTGAGATGATCAAAGCTTGGGAGATTTTTTTTATAACCTAACCCTGCTTTATACTTCTCCACAACTTTATCCCTGACCTGTCTGGTGTGTTCCTTGGCCTTCATGATGCTGTTTGTTCACTAAGGTTCACTAACAAACCTCTGAGGGCTTCACAGACCAGCGGTATTTATACTGAGATTACATGACACACAGGTGGACTCTATTTACTAATTAGGTGACTTCTGAAGGCAATTGGTTCCTCTAGATCTTAGTTAGGGGTATCAGAGTAAAGGGGGCTGAATACAAATGCCCCCCCCCCCACACTTTTCACATATTTATTTGTATCATTTATCATTTTCCTTCCACTTCACAATTATGTGCCCCTTTGTGTTGGTCTATCACATAAAATCCCAATAAAATACATTTACATATTTGGTTGTAACATGAGAAAATGTGGGAAATGTCAAAGGGGTATGAATACTTTTTCAAGGCACTGTAGAGGTCACAGGACTCCCCCTGACAATGCCTTCATCTGCTTTTCTCTCCAGAAGGACAGCGCCATCTTTCTTCAGGCATCACACATTTTTACCAGCTACTTTCTGGTGTTCTCAAATGTCTAACGCAGATCAGCTCCTCTCATCCTTCTGACTTGCTACAGAGTTACAATGTTGCAGTCTGATTACTGGGGAGGGGAGACTAAAGACATGCTTCTTCATGGCTGCAGCAGATTGATGACATATTTACACTGTTCCAGAGATATCTTATATCTGGAGAGTGGTGATGTCACTCCTGTATAATATATCTTATATCTGGAGAGCGGTGATGTCACTCCTGTATAATATATCTTATATCTGGGGAGCGGTGATGTCACTCCTGTATAATATATCTTATATCTGGAGAGCGGTGATGTCACTCCTGTATAATATATCTTATATCTGGAGAGCGGTGATGTCACTCTGTATAATATATCTTATATATCTGGAGAGCGGTGATGTCACTCCTGTATTATATATCTTATATCTGGAGAGCGGTGATGTCACTCCTGTATTATATATCTTATATCTGGAGAGCGGTGATGTCACTCCTGTATAATATATCTTATATCTGGAGAGTGGTGATGTCACTCCTTTATAATATATCTTATATCTGGAGAGCGGTGATATCACTCCTGTATAATATATCTTATATCTGGAGAGCGGTGATGTCACTCCTGTATAATATATCTTATATCTGGAGAGCGGTGATGTCGCTCCTGTATAATATATCTTATATCTGGGGAGCGGTGATGTCACTCCTGTATAATATATCTTATATCTGGAGAGCGGTGATGTCACTCCTGTATAATATATCTCATATCTGGAGAGCGGTGATGTCACTCCTGTATAATATATCTTATATCTGGAGAGCGGTGATGTCACTCCTGTATAATATATCTTATATCTGGAGAGCGGTGATGTCACCCTTGTATAATATAATGGTGTTGCTCTTATCTGGTTGGTGTGTTTAGTTCTGTGTTTAGGTTTCCTATAAATAAAGCTTTTATCATAGTCGGGCCCCGGGGCCCTGCACTCCTTTTATCCCCATATATGGAGCACACATGCAGTAAACACGTCTGGTTCCTGGCAGAGAGATTACAGGGCAGTCTGTGTGTTCTGACACTTCAATGGAGAAATGTAAATCATGGCGGGTTAGTGAATATGAAGGGGGGCTGGGGGGGTCTATGGAGGGGGGGGGGCTGGAGGGTCTATGGAGGGGGGGGCTGGAGGGTCTATGGAGGGGGGGGGCTGGAGGGTGTATGGAGGGGGGGCTGGAGGATGTATGGAGGGGGGGGTCTATGGGTGGGGGCTGGAGGGTCTATGGAGGGGGGGGGGCTGGAGGGTGTATGGAGGGGGGGGTCTATGGGTGGGGGCTGGAGGGTCTATGGAGGGGGGGGGGCTGGAGGGTGTATGGAGGGGGGGGTCTATGGGGGGGGGGCACACATTTCCAGCTCCTGGGGACACAACACCTGATTATGATTTGGGGTTCACAGACAAACATTAGGGGGGGATGGGAGGGTCAGGAGATG
Organism: Lithobates clamitans; assembly: GCA_037952925.1. Taxonomy (NCBI): domain Eukaryota; kingdom Metazoa; phylum Chordata; class Amphibia; order Anura; family Ranidae; genus Lithobates; species Lithobates clamitans. The sequence continues at coordinate 155,176 of JBBGZY010002330.1, forward strand.
TAAATATCAATCAGAGAAAACCTTCACAAGGCTCATGAACACTAATAAAGAGGACCTGTCTCCTCATTGTAGAAGATATTCCTGCAGAGTGATGTGGAATGTGAGCGCCATCCGCTGGTTGCATCGAATTTCTGAGAATGATTTGTGGTGTTTCTCTGTCTTCTTGTTCCAGGAGGAATGTCAGAACTACGTCCGAGTCCTGATAGTGACGGGGAAGAGAGTGTTCACCTGCGGGACCAACGCCTTCTCACCGGTGTGCACAAGTCGCCAGGTAATCCCTACGTGATGTGTCCGCGCCATGACAGGAAGGAGGAAGGCTTTTGTTATACTCCCCATACATTGTCCTATAATGGAGTCACCAAAGTATAGTATTATGAGGGGTTCCCACCATCCCTGTGCTGAGTTCCCGGGTCTCTACACCCGCTGTGCCCATTATGAGGGGCTCCCACCATCCCTGTGCTGAGTTCCCAGGTCTGTACACCCGCTGTGCCCATTATGAGGGGTTCCCACCATCCCTGTGCTGAGTTCCCGGGTCTGTACACCCGCTGTGCCCATTATGAGGGGTTCCCACCATCCCTGTGCTGAGTTCCCGGGTCTGTACACCCGCTGTGCCCATTATGAGGGGTTCTCACCATCCCTGTGCTGAGTTCCCGGGTCTCTACACCCGCTGTGCCCATTATGAGGGGCTCCCACCATCCCTTTGCTGAGTTCCCGGGTCTCTACACCCGCTGTGCCCATTATGAGGGGCTCCCACCATCCCTGTGCTGAGTTCCCGGGTCTCTACACCCGCTGTGCCCATTATGAGGGGCTCCCACCATCCCTGTGCTGAGTTCCCGGGTCTGTACACCCGCTGTGCCCATTATGAGGGATTCCCACTATCCCTGTGCTGAGTTCCCGGGTCTGTACACCCGCTGTGCCCATTATGAGGGGTTCCCACCATCCCTGTGCTGAGTTCCCGGGTCTGTACACCCGCTGTGCCCATTATGAGGGGTTCTCACCATCCCTGTGCTGAGTTCCCGGGTCTGTACACCCGCTGTGCCCATTATGAGGGGTTCCCCCCATCCCTGTGCTGAGTTCCCGGGTCTGTACACCTTCTGTACCCATTATGAGGGGTTCCCACCATCCCTGTGCTGAGTTCCCGGGTCTGTACACCTTCTGTACCCATTATGAGGGGTTCCCACCATCCCTGTACTGAGTTCCCGGGTCTGTACACCCGCTGTGCCCATTATGAGGGGTTCCCACCATCCCTGTGCTGAGTTCCCGGGTCTGTACACCTTCTGTACCCATTATGAGGGGTTCCCACCATCCCTGTGCTGAGTTCCCTGGTCTGTACACCCGCTGTGCCCATTATGAGGGGTTCCCACCATCCCTGTGCTGAGTTCCCGGGTCTGTACACCTGCTGTGCCCATTATGAGGGGTTCCCACCATCCCTGTGCTGAGTTCCCAGGTCTGTACACCCGCTGTGCCCATTATGAGGGGTTCTCACCATCCCTGTGCTGAGTTCCCGGGTCTGTACACCCGCTGTGCCCATTATGAGGGGTTCCCACCATCCCTGTGCTGAGTTCCCGGGTCTGTACACCCGCTGTGCCCATTATGAGGGGTTCCCACCATCCCTGTGCTGAGTTCCCGGGTCTGTACACCCGCTGTGCCCATTATGAGGGGTTCCCACCATCCCTGTGCTGAGTTCCCGGGTCTGTACACCCGCTGTGCCCATTATGAGGGGTTCCCACCATCCCTGTGCTGAGTTCCCGGGTCTGTACACCCGCTGTGCCCATTATGAGGGGTTCTCATTATCCCTGTGCTGAGTTCCCAGGTCTGTACACCCGCTGTGCCCATTATGAGGGGTTCTCACCATCCCTGTGCTGAGTTCCCGGATTTGATATGATGTCAGAAGGAGGTCGGGGTGGGCAATGAGTGAAGATGATGGGGGACTTTGCCTCTGATATGATGTCAGAGGAGGAGGTCAGGGGGGAATGACGAGCGGAGGTGAGTGGGGACTTAACCTTTGCTATGATATCGGGGGGGGAGTCGGGGCGGGTGATAAGTGGGGGTGATCGGGGACTTTGCGTTTTCTATGATGTCATTAGAGGTGATCGGGGACTTTGCCTTTGATATGATGTCAGATGAGGTCGGGGCGAGCGATGAGGGGGGGTGATTGGGGACTTTGCCTTTGATTTGATGTCGGATGAGGTCAGGGCGAGCGATGAGGGGGGGTGATCGGGGACTTTGCAGGAACATTTCTCGCCTCTGTTGAAGGTCCTCGAGTCGCTCAGATTGGTGGTTCTCAGCCTCGGTCCTCAAGTACCCCAAACAGGCCATGTTTTGGGAATTTCTCTTAGATAAAATAGCTCTCCAATATACCAAGCCACGGGCTCTGATTTAAAGCACCTGTGAAAGATGAAGGAAAACCTGCAAACATGGCCTGTTGGGGGAACGAGGACCGAGGTTGAGAACACGGAAAGCTCTGTCTGCGCGCGTCTTCTGCGTATATCTGACAAAACAGCTGCATCCATTTAAACGTTCATCGCCCCCCCCCCCCCCCACGCAGCATAAACAGATCACCGATAAGAATATTCGCTATCGTCACCGCACATGGGGGGGGAGGGGGGCAGCCTTTCCATATAAAAGGATATTAAACCCTTTGTGGCCCCCGGGGAGGAGAGTTGGCAGATTTTCCTGCCAGAGCCGCGCCCCCCCCCCCCTCCGCTCTGGGCGGTACGGGGTCACTTTAAGGGCGTTGCACCACCTGAGCGATCGTTCTTGAGTCGGCGCCAGCCAGAGAGCGTGAAGCGAGATTGCAGCGATTCGCACATTCCTCGGCTCTCCTGGCACAAGAGGGGCGGCGGCTCGCTTACAGAACGGGGGGGGGGGGGGGTGCGCTGCGGGAGGGGGGGGGTCCAGGGAAAACTTTAATAAGAATATGAAGAAGTTTTGTTGGATACATTGATTTCCTGAGCACATGACATACAATGTAACATTCAGATATTGGATCTTTATGTTACAGTCAGAAGCTCGCTGCCACTTTCTATGATACAAATATATATATATACATTTCTTTTTTGTAATCCTGGCAACGGTACTCTCCTAAAATCCTACCCCCCCCTTCTGTGATTGTGAAAACTTAGCCCATCGGAGGTGCCAGATTTGCATTATTGTAGGTTGGCACTCCGAGGACCCCCTGTCTACTATCATAGGAAAGTGTACTGGACCCCCACAGCAAGTCAGATGGAGCCCCCCCCCCCAGTGGGACTCCCCCTGGCCCACCCCTTTCATTCACTGGATTTTCTTCCTTTAAAAAATGAAGGCTCAGTGTCACATGTGGGCGTTGCTTATGCAAATGCTGCCGGCCTAGGAACACCCACATTTCCAGAACCCACCCATTATGAGATGACTCCTCCCACTGCTTGCATCAGTACTGGGGGGTCTTGAGAGGGGGTACTGAGGCGGGGGGGGCTGTGATGTTTTCAGGAAGCTATGTACAGCCCCCCTGCTGGCCCCTCCCACTAGCCATGATCTGCCTGAATTGCATAGATAAGTACAGAGACCCGGTGATGACATCACTGTGTCTAAAATAAAATATGTAATGAAAACTGAATTTTTATTTTTTTAGAAGGGGGGAAAGAAGAACCAGGGAAGGTAAAATCTGAGCAGAGTAAACTTAAAAACCTTAAAATGTGGGTGACAGGGCCGGGACCGGGGGGGCGGGGGGCAGGAGAGGCGGCATCCCTGAGCCCTGTGGTATCATGTGAGGTGGGGGGGGGGAATGCCAGGATATTGGGGGAGGGGGGATTTGGGGGGGGGGGCAGCAGGGGGTAGGAATTGTTCTAGGAGGGAAAACGTGGTTTTGTGTGCTAGTAGTGGTGTTATAGGGGGATTTGTGTTGGGAGGGGGGAAGAGGATTTGTCCTAGGAGGGGGATTCGGCTGGGTTTGGGCTTGGAAGAGGTGATATGGCAGAGGAGAATTGTGCTAGGAGGGGACATTTTTTTGGTGGGGGGCGGGATTTGTGCTTGTAGAGATGATTGGGGGTACTGTATTTGTGCTAGGAGGGCAAATTTGTGTTCATAGGCTAGTAGTGGTGTTTTGGAGGATTTGTGTTGGGAGGGGGAATGAGGGGAGAGGCTTTGTGCTAGGAGGGGGGGATTTGGGGGGTTTGGGGGTTGGAAAAGGTGATATGGCAGAGGGGTGGAGGGGAATTGTGCTAGGAGGGGCCATTTTTTTTTTGGGGGGGGGGATTTGTGCTTGTTGGGGTGAATGGGGGGCATTTGTACTAGGAGAGGATTTTTTTTGTGGGGGAGGGGGGGGCCGCAAGGGAAGAGGATTTGTACTAGCTGGGATGTATTTGTGCTAGGAGAGGATTTTTTTGGGGGAGGGGGGGGGATTGGTGTTGGGAGGAGAGATGGGGGAAGTGGATTTTTGCCAGGAGGGGGGATTTGGGGGTATGAGGTTGGAAGAGGTGATATGTCGGAGGGGGGAGGAGATTTGTGCTAGGAGGGGAACTTCTTTTTTTTGGGGGGGGGGGGCACGCAAGGGAAGAGGATTTGTACTAGCTGGGATGTATTTGTGCTAGGAGAGGATTTTTTTTTTAGGGGGGGGGGGGGGATTGGTGTTGGGAGGAGAGATGGGGGCAAGGAGGGGGGGGGGGAGTTTGTGGGTATGAGGTTGGAAGAGGTGATATGGCGGAGGGGGGAGGAGAATTGTGCTAGGAGGGGAACTTCTTTTTTTGGGGGGGGGTGGGGGATTGGTGTTGGGAGGAGAGATGGGGGAAGTGGATTTTTGCCAGAAGGGGGGATTTGGGGGTATGAGGTTGGAAGAGGTGATATGTCGGAGGGGGGGGGAGAATTGTGCTAGGAGGGGAACTTCTTTTTTGGGGGGGGGGGCACGCAAAGGAAGAGGATTTGTACTAGCTGGGATGTATTTGTGCTAGGAGAGGATTTTTTTTGGGGGGGGGGTGGGGGATTGGTGTTGGGAGGAGGGATGGGGGAAGTGGATTTTTGCCAGGAGGGGGGATTTGGGGGTATGAGGTTGTAAGAGGTGATATGTCGGAGGGGGGAGGAGAATTGTGCTAGGAGGGGAACTTCTTTTTTTTTGGGGGGGGGGGGGGCACGCAAAGGAAGAGGATTTGTACTAGCTGGGATGTATTTGTGCTAGGAGAGGATTTTTTTTTTAGGGGGGGGGGATTGGTGTTGGGAGGAGAGATGGGGGAAGTGGATTTGTGCCGGGAGGGGGGGGATTTGTGGGTATGAGGTTGGAAGAGGTGATATGGCGGAGGGGGGAGGAGAATTGTGCTAGGAGGGGAATTTTGGGATGCAGAGGGGGAGATTTGTGCTTGAAAAACTTGGGGGATGGGGGGGACCAAAGATTTATGCTGGGAGGGGGAGATTTCAACCGTTGGGGGCAGATTGGTACCAAGGTGGGTGGCACTGGTGGGTGGGGCCTGAGCACGATGATGTACAGAACAATGGAAGGAAGAAAACTTACTTAAATATTACTGAGGCAATGTGCAGCAAATGTGTAGATAATGTCAATTTGGCCATCACAATCTGATTGTACAATCTCCTGTAGATTCACTAATCCTATGTGGGAAATTAAACAATCCAGTCAATGTGTATTCAGTCAGGCCGGTCCTTCCACTATATGGTTGTTGGTAAATCTAAAGAAGATTGTAACATGTGTGGTCAGATTTGCAGCGGCGGTGCGTCCATTAAGAGCGCACGGGCGCCGCCCCCTCTCTCCAGCCACCCCCTATGTGTAGTATGGATAGACCTATCCATGGCTGCTGTAGCCACCCCCTATTTAGGCATCCGGCCCCGTTTCGGACATCTGAATTCCAGCGGCGGAGGGGGGGGGGGTCGGGGGGGTGTTTGTTTTTGAAGCACCTGATTGGAGCCATAGGCTCTAATAGGCTTCAAAAAAGGTGAACTCGGAGTGCAGAACATTGCGCTCGCAGTTCACACCCAGGTGTGTTAGAACAGCAAATGAATATTCGCTGTTCTAACACTGAACCGCCACTCAGCTAATCAGGAGGCGCGGATCTAATACCGGTCACCTGATTGGCTGAAGGCAGAGGCGATCCCATTGGCCGCCTAGCAGAACAGGAAGAAGAGACACAGGGAGGACACAGGAGCCATCGTCTGACCCACACTACCCGTCCCACAGCTCGCCGCTGTCCCCCGCTGCGTTACCCACCACCATGATGGGGTAAGTGCCGGGCAGACGGCGGGCAATCGGGTGGGGGGAGCACAGTGGCTGAATATGATGGGCGCAGTTGTTTGCATTTGATGGCACAGTGGCTGCCATTGGATGTTTTTGTTTCAGTCTGCTTGCTGTGCACAGTGGCTGCATATTTTGGGAACTGTTGGCTGCATATGATGGGCACAGTGGCTGCATATGATGGACATAGTTGGCTGCATATGATGGGCACAGTGGCTGCATATGATGGGCACAGTGGATGCATATGATGGACATAGTTGGCTGCATATGATGGGCACAGTTGGCTGCATATGATGGGCACAGTGGCTGCATATGATGGGCACAGTTGGCTGCATATGATGGGCACAGTGGCTGCACATGATGGGCACAGTGGGCTGCATATGATGGGCACAGTTGGCTGCATATGATGGGCACAGTGGCTGCATATGATGGGCACAGTGGCTGCATATGATGGGCACAGTTGGCTGCATATGATGGGCACAGTTGGCTGCATATGATGGGTACAGTGGCTGCATATGATGGGCACAGTGGCTGCATATGATGGGCACAGTGGGCTGCATATGATGGGCACAGTGGGCTGCATATGATGGGCACAGTGGGCTGCATATGATGGGCACAGTGGGCTGCAAATGATGTGCACAGTGGGCTGCATATGATGGGCACATTGGGCTGCATATGATGGGCACAGTGGCTGCATATGATGGGCACAGTGGCTGCATATGATGGGCACAGTTGGCTGCTTATGATGGGCACAGTGGCTGCATATGATGGGCACAGTGGCTGCATATGATGGGCACAGTGGGCTGCATATGATGGGCACAGTGGCTGCATATGATGGGCACGGTGGGCTGCAAATGATGTGCACAGTGGGCTGCATATGATGGGCACATTGGGCTGCATATGATGGGCACAGTGGCTGCATATGATGGGCACAGTGGCTGCATATGATGGGCACAGTGGCTGCATATGATGGGCACAGTGGCTGCATATGATGGGCACAGTGGGCTGCATATGATGTGCACAGTTGGCTGCATATGATGTGCACAGTTGGCTGCATATGATGGGCACAGTGGCTGCATATGATGGGCACAGTTGGCTGCTTATGATGGGCACAGTGGCTGCATATGATGGGCACAGTGGCTGCATATGATGGGCACAGTGGCTGCATATGATGGGCACAGTGGCTGCCATTGATGTTTTTGTTTCAGTATTTTTCAGAATTTTTCATTTCGTTTGCGCCCCCCTCCCCAAAAAAAAAATTTTGAGCACCAGCCACCACTGTTGCCCATTAGGGTGAGGGTGGGGTCTCTGTTGTTGCCAATGAGGACCCTCATGAGCTTTGGATTGTCCAACAATCTGTGTTTTTTGCTTTATTTCAGGTGGGGAACATCAGCCGAGTCATTGAGAAGATAAACGGTGTAGCGCGTTGCCCGTACGACCCTCGCCACAATTCCACCGCCGTCATCACATCCAGGGGCGAGCTGTACGCCGCCACCGTCATCGACTTCTCCGGCCGGGACCCGGCCATCTACCGCAGCCTGGGGAGCGTCCCTCCGCTCCGCACCGCGCAGTACAACTCCAAGTGGCTGAATGGTGAGCTCATTAAAGAGTACCTGTCACCCGGGGGGAAAGGATCGGATTCTGATTGGACGGCCAGGAAGGACTCTGAGCCTTAAGGGGCCAATTCACACTATGTGCGGTGACAAGACGTTATACCGCAAGGGGGTACCGCATGGTAAAACTTCTGTCACCGCAGGAACAAATCGGAAATTATTGTTTCCTGTGTGTCCCAGCAGGCATGCTGCAGACATTTTATCGCAGCGCAGCGGCCCAAATCGCTCTGCAATCTCAGGCAGTGGAGCATGACGCCCCAACATTGCAGTGAATGAAGTGTATGTTTTGTACGCCTTGAATAAAGCTTGTACAAACAAAAAAAAAAGGGGGGGAGCAGTGCAATGCGCCAAATCACAGCCACATCCTGTGAGCAAAGTCCGCACACCTACTTACACTTTGTTAGGCACACAGTTAACCCCTTGATTACCCTTCTGATCACCTCTGTCACCCATTAGTGTCACTAATACATTATAATCACTAGCAACATCAGTGTCAGTTAGTGTCACTAATACATTATAATCACAAGCAACATAAGTGTCAGTGTCACTCCCTACCAGCGTCAGTTAGCACCAGATTGTCCGCCACACTATCACAGTCCCACTATAAGTCCCCTTTCACACTGCGGTGCTTTTCAGGCGTTTTAGCGCTAAAAAATAACTTCTGAAAAGCGCCTCTCAAGCCACCCAGGTGTGAAAAGCCCGAGTGCGTTCACACCGGGGCGGTGCGCTTGCAGGACAGGGAAAAAGTCCTGAAAGCAGCATCTTTGGGGCGCTGGAGGTGCGGGGCGTATACAGCGCTCCTAAACTGCCCCCCTGCCCATTGAAATGAATGGGCAGCGCTGCCGAAGCGCATGTAAATGGCTTCAAAACGGGCGCTATTAACCCTTTTCTCAGCAGCTAGCGGGGGTTAAAAGTGCCCAACTAGAGGTCGAAAAGTGCCGCCATAACAGAGGTAAAGTGCCGGTAAAACTAGCGCCGCTTTACCGCTAACGCCAATACCGCCCCAGCGTGAAAGGGGTCTACACCGCTGATCATCACCATTACTAGTATAGTGTCTAAAGCTGCGGAAATTCCGGTTTCTATTGTTTGGAGACTCTACAATTTTCACACAAACCAATCAATATAATCAATATTCACTTATTGGGATTTTCTTATATTAAAGAAATGTAGCAGAATACATATTGGCCAAAATTTATGAAGACATTTGATTTTATTGGAGACCTTTTTGTAACAGAAGATAAAAAAATATTGTTTGTTTTTTTTTTCTACATTTTTTTCCCTTTTTTCATTTATATAATAAAAAAATAAAAAAAACCCCAATGGTGATCAAATCCCACCAAAAGAAAGCTCTAGTTCTGTGGAAAAAATATAAAAATGTCATTTGGGTACAATGTTGCATGACTGCGCAATTGCCAGTTAAAGTAGCGCAGTGCTGAATAGTGGAAAAAAGTCCTGGTCATTAATAGGTGCTTTGTATCTCTCTATCTCCTGTCGGATCAATGTTTATAAACAATGTTACTTTGTATCTCTTTAACTCCTATCTGAGCAATGTTTATAAACAATGTTACTTTGTATCTCTCTATCTCCCGTCTAATCAATGTTTATAAACAATGTTACTTTGTAGCTCTCTATCTCCTGTCTGATCAATGTTTATAAACAATGTTACTTTGTATCTCTCTAACTCCTATCTGAGCAATGTTTATAAACAATCTTACTTTGTATCTCTCTATCTCCTGTCTGAACAATGTTTATAAACAATCTTACTTTGTATCTCTCTCTCTCCTGTCTGAACAATGTTTATAAACAATCTTACTTTGTATCTCTCTCTGTCCTGTCTGAACAATGTTTAAAAACAATCCTACTTTGTATCTATCTCCCATCTAATCAATGTTACTTTGTATCTCTCTATCTCCTGTCTGAACAATGTTTATAAACAATGTTACTTTGTATCTCTCTATCTCCTGTCTGAACAATGTTTATAAACAATGGTACTTTGTATCTCTCTATCTCCTGTCTCAACTATGTTTATAAACACTGTGTCAGATGGTCCATTTATATGACAGCTGCAGCTTCTACTGCTTTTGCATTTACACAGCAACTGCCAACTGTCATTTTGACAGCTTGAGCTTCTGAGAAATGTTGGGTTAAAGGTTGTCACATGAACAGGTGTCCCCATCGGAAGATGCCCCCTCACTTCCTGTTTTGGTGGCAACTGTAAACGTTTAGATAACTGTATACATTTTTGGAACTTCCATCACTTTCTGTCCTGGTGGCAAAGTTCACCAGAATAATTGGAGAAGGTGACTCTGGATCCTTCAATGTAATAGCTCATCCTCATTGACCAAAAAACGAGGCCAGGAAGCAGGAGGGGGTTAGGACCGACCTTGACTGAAATACCCGAATAGTGAAAGTTTTTTTTGTGGCAGGAGGAAAATTTTAGGTCCCCCTAAACTCACTGCCTGTTTCTTTCAGAACCCAATTTTGTGGCCGCCTACGACATCGGCCTGTTCACCTACTTCTTCTTCCGGGAGAACGCGGTGGAGCACGACTGCGGCAAGACGGTGTACTCGCGGGTGGCGAGGGTCTGCAAGAACGACTTCGGGGGGCGCTTTCTGCTGGAGGACACCTGGACGACGTTCATGAAGGCGAGGCTGAACTGCTCCCGCTCGGGAGAGATCCCCTTCTACTACAACGAGCTGCAGAGCACCTTTCTTCTCCAGGAGCAGGACCTCATCTATGGTGTCTTCACCACCAACGTGTGAGTACCCAGCCCCGCCCTCAGTGCTCTACACCAATGAGGGTGAGCTAAGGGTCCACCCAAACCCTTCCAACACATTCTATCCAGAATTACAGTCTCTCTTTTTCGGCTGGAGTTTGTGGTAGGGGAACTACAAGTCCCAGCATGGTCTGTGCAGCAGAGGAAGCCAATTCCTTAAACACAGACCATTATGGCCTACAAATGGGTCTTCTTCAGGACAGAGCACTCAATATACACCTGGCAAAGGATTTGTGCTCCTGTCCATCCAGACCTGGGATTTACACAGCTCTACCAAACAACATACAGCCCTGTATGGCAGGCAAGGAGACCTGATCCTCCTCTGCTGCAGTTTAGTGACACCGGTCTTGTCCCTCCCAAAGCATGTGATTGGACAATGAGAGGAGAAGCAGCAGACTGATGAGCTCATCTCTTCACCACTCTGCTCTCTCTTCAGCACAACAGATCTGACACCTTGTGCTGCTTCTTTCTCCCCCAGCCTGAGCCCTGCTGTACAGGGACTGCAAAAGTTTGGTGCCGGATTAAATCCAGTTTCCTACATTGTCTGTATTTAAAAAAAATATATATTTAAGGGTGTATTAATACAGATCTGCATTCATTTATATTATTTTTATAGCATGGGAAAGACACATATAGGAGAGGTATAGAGGCTGCACACCCCAAAACAAATCATAAAATATGGGAAGGTTCCCCCAGGGGGCTTTTAGACAGAAATACAGGCAAATTCAAAGGGAATTGTATAAAGTATTTTATTTGGGAACACGTAGAGGTCAATGGCATGTTGCCGTTAAAAAAGTAGACTCTGGTTAGGGGATAACAAAAACATTCCACATTACAGAAATGCAAACACAAAATTACAACATCACACATCATTAGTTTGTTGTGATGATGTACCGACGCGTTTCGACCCATGTGGTCTTCTTCTTTATAGCAAACCAACCCCCCTGAAGAAGACCACATGGGTCGAAACACTGAAGAAATGACACTTTGCTACAATGTAAAGTAGTGAGTGTACAGCTTGTATAACAGTGAAAATTTGCTGTCCCCTCAAAATAACTCAACACACAGCCATTAATGTCTAAACCGCTGGCAACAAAAGTCAGTACACCCCTAACTGAAATTGATCAAATTGGGCCCAAAGTGTCAATATTTTGTGTGGCCACCATTATTTTCCAGCACTGCCTTAACCCTCTTGGGCATGGAGATCACCAGAGCTTCACAGGTTGTCACTGGAGTCCTCTTCCCCTCCTCCATGATGACATCACAGGGCTGGTGGATGTTAGAGACCTTGTGCTCCTCCACCTTCCGTTTGAGGATGCCCCACAGATGATCAATAGGGTTTAGGTCTGGAGACACGCTTGGCCAGTCCATCACCTTTACCCTCAGCTTCTTTAGCAAGGCAGTGGTCATCTTGGAGGTGTGTTTGGGGTGGTTATCATGTTGGAATACTGCCCTGCGGTCCAGTCTCTGAAGGGAGGGGATCATGCTCTGCTTCAGTATGTCACAGTACATGTTGGCATTCATGGTTCCCTCAATGATCTGTAGCCCCCCAGTGCCGGCAGCACTTATGCAGCCCCAGACCATGACACTCCCACCACCATGCTTGACTGTAGACAAGACACACTTGTCTTTGTCCTCCTCACCTGGTTGCCCCCACACACGCTTGTCACCATCTGAACAAAATACGTTTATCTTGGTCTCATCAGACCACAGGACATGGTTCCAGTAATCCATGTCCTTAGTCAGTTTGCAGACAGTTTGCTGAAGACAAGCATTCTTTTGCATCATCTTTAGAAGAGGCTTCCTTCTGGGACGACAGCCATGCAGACCAATTTGATGCAGTGTGTGGCGTATGGTCTGAGCACTGACAGGCTGACCCCCCCACCCCTACAACCTCTGCAGCAATGCTGGCAGCACTCATACGTCTATTTCCCAAAGACAACCTCTGGATATGACGCTGAGCACGTGACCTCAACTTCTTTGGTGGACCATGGCGAGGCCTGTTCTGAGTGGAACCTGTCCTGTTATACCGCTGTATGGTCTTGGCCACCGTGCTGCAGCTCAGTTTCAGGGTCTTGGCAATCTTCTTATAGCCTAGGCCATCTTTATGTAGAGCAACAATTCTTTTTTTCAGATCCTCAGAGAGTTCTTTGCCATGAGGTGCCATGTTGTACTTCCAGTGACCAGTATGAGAGAGTGAGAGCGATAACACCAAATTTAACACACCTGCTCCCCATTCACACCTGAGACCTTGTAACACTAACGAGTCACATAACACCAGGGAGGGGAAATGGCTAATTGGGCTCAATTTGGACATTTTCTCTTAGGGGTGTACTCACTTTTGTTGCCAGCGGTTTAGACATTAATGGCTGTGTGTTGAGTTATTTTGAGGGGACAGCAAATTTACACTGTTATACAAGCTGTACACTCACTACTTTACATTGTAGCAAATTGTCATTTCTTCAGTGTTGTCACATGAAAAGATAGAAGAAAAGATTTACACAAATTTGAGGGGTGTACTCACTTTTGTGAGATACTGTGTGTATATATTGTATTATGTTTGACTTTTTAAATAATATTATGAATTTAAATGAATATGAATTTAATTATTGGCACCCTTCTACTGGCAAAACACCGATAACCCTATTTTTGGACGATAATTTTCAGCACCCGATATATCGGTGTATCTCTACTCCCTTTGCCTCCTGGGATAAGCACGTCACATATCCCAGGAGGCAGAGCCCTTTCATTTAGGAAACGAGGAGGGGGCGGTCCTAGTGTCCCATCACCGGGAGGGGTGTCGGCTGCCTGTCAATGACATCACAGTGCAACACGACCAAGCACTACCAGAAAAGAAGAGGATCTCGGTTGGATCCGCTGGGTGGATGAGTATCTAAACTTAGCAGAACTCACCACCAGGTAGGTAGGGGTTTTAAAAATAAAATGGGGGGGGGGGGGGGGTGAGAGGGTCAAAATTCTTTTTAACACGTTCCGTCAGTCAGTGTTGGTTCTTTGCAGAGACCGGGCTCGGGAAAGTCATTGTCTTCTTACACTTCAAAGACTGGAAAGACTGTCTGTACTGCAATTATTTCTAAAGTAAAATTGCATTGGATTTAACTTTTGTGTCTTATTGTATAGTTTAGCTGCCTGTGGATGGTGACATCTAATGGTGGGTTTGGGCCACTGAAACTTGTTTACTATGTGATTTTGGTATCTTCCTCTGTCCTCCCCTCCTGTTTAAGACTAGTTAGTTCAATCCAGCTAGACCCTCCCCACTTCTTTCCCTTAGTGAGTGTGTGAGTTATTTGCAGAGAAGGGATTTTGGAAAGTCATCGTCTTCCTACATTTTAAAAGACTGGAAAACATCCTCTGTACTGCAATTACAGTGCCTTGAAAAAGTATTCATACCCCTTGAGATTTCCCACATTTTGTCATGTTACAACCAAAAACGAAAATGTATTTTATTGGGATTTTATGTGATAGACCAACACAAAGTGTCTCATAATTGTGAATTGGAAGGAAAATGATAAATGATGCAAATAAATATGTGAAAAGTATGGGGGGGGGGGGGGGTATTTGTATGGCGCCCCCCGGAGTCAATACTTTGTAGAACCCCCTTTCTCTACAAGTCTTTTTGGGGATGTCTCTACCAGCTTTGCACATCTAGAGAGGGACATTTCTGCCCATTCTTCTTTGTAAAATATCTCAAGCTCTGTCAGATTGGATGGAGAGCGTCTGTGAACAGCAATTTTCAAGTCTTGCCACAGATTCTCAATGTGATTTAGGTCTGGACTGTGACTGGGCCATTCTAACACATGAAGATGCTTTGATGTAAACCATTCCATTGTAGCTCTGGCTGGATGTTTCGGGTCGTTGTCCTGCTGGAAGGTGAACCTCCGCCCCAGTCTCAAGTCTTTTGCAGACTCTAACAGGTTTTCTTCTAAGATTGTCCTGTATTTGTCTCCATCCATCTTCCCGTCAACTCTGACCAGCTTCCCTGTCCCTGCTGAAGAAAAGCATCCCCACCACATGAAGCTGCCACCACCATGTTTCACGGTGGGGATGGTGTGTTCAGGGTGATGTGCAGTGTTAGTTTTCCCCACACATAGCGTTTTGCTTTGAGGCCAAAAAGTTGAATTTTGGTCTCATCTGACCAGATCACCTTCTTCCACATGTTTGCTGTGTCCTCCACATGGCTTCTCACAAACTACAAACAGGACTTCTTATGACTTTCTTTCACCAATGTCTTTCTTCTTGTCACTCTTCCATAAAGGGCAGATTTGTGGAGAACACGACTAATAGTTGTCCTGTGGACAGATTCTCCCACCTGAGCTGTGGATCTCTGCAGCTCCTCCAGAGTTACCATGGACCTCTTGGCTCTTCTCTGATGAATGCTCTCCTTGCCCGGCCGGTCAGTTTAGGTGGACGGCCATGTCTTGGTAGGTTTGCAGTTGTGCCATACTCTTTCCATTTTCCGATGATGGATTGAACAGAGCTCCGTGAGATGTTCAAAGCTTGGGAGATTTTCTTACAACCTAACCCTACTTTAATCTTCTCCACAATGTTCCACTTTGTGTTGGTTTATCACACACTAATGGGCAGACGCGGCCAGGACAGTGAGACTTGGGGCTCTGGATGTAGACAAGAACAGGAACAGCTGTTGCGGAGGTGAGTATGTTGGGGGGGGGAAGGGGCACAAAGGATATAACACTGTGTCTGCGCATTAGTCCCCCATAGACTTCTATTGGCCTGTCTCTAACCATCTCTGGCCTTGGACACAACCATATAGAAGTCTATGGGGCACTAATGGGCAGACGCGGCCAGGACAGTGAGACCTACTGTGCCCCATTAGACATCTACTGGCCCATCTCTGCCTTGGACACAACCCTATAGAATTCTATGGGGTACTAATGGGCAGATGCGTCCAGGACAAAGAAAGAAGCAGCAATGGATGTAAACAAGCACAGGAATGGCGAATATGGGGGTGGGTTAGGTTAGGTCAACGAAAGGGGCACAAAGAATAAAATACCGCCTCTGCACATTAGTGCCCTATAGATCTCCATGGGACCGTCTCTGACCATCTCCGCCCTTGGACAAAACCCTATGGAAGTCTATGGGGCACTAATGGGCAGACGCGGCCAGGACAGTGACTCGGGGCTCTGGATGTAGACAAGCACAGGAATGGCTGTTGCGGATGTGAGTATGTTTGGGGTGGGGGGGTCTTAGGTTACCCCAGGGGAAGGGGCACAAAGGATATAACACTGTGTCTGTGCTTTAGTGCCGCATAGACTGTCTCTGACCATCTCTGGCCTTGGACACAACCCAATAGAAGTCTATGGGGCACTAATGGGCGGATGCAGCCAGGACAATGAGACCTGCTTTGATTGATATAAACAAGAATAGAAGCCGCTGCTGCGAGTATGGCGGGGAGGGGGGGGGGGGGTGTTAGGTAAGGGGAGGGGAAGGCTAGAACAATGTGTCTGCACATAGGTGCCCCATAGACATCTATTGGCCCATCTATTGGCCCATCTCCGGCCTTGCACACAGCCCTATAGAATTCTATGGGGCACTAATGGGCAGACGCGGTCAGGATAAAGAAAGAAGCAGCAATGGATGTAAACAAGCACAGGAATGGCTGCTGCAGAGGTGAGTATGTGGGGGGGGGTAGGTCAGGGAAGGGGCACAGGAGGGTAAAATGCCCTGTCTGCACATTAGTGCCCCATAGACTTCCATGCCCTGAAGTTTTCAAGTGCACTTAAGCCCAAAAAAGCGTTTGGTCGTTTTTTGCTTTTTTTAAACATCTCTCAGTGTTGTTCGTTTTGTCCCCCGGAAGTCGCATTCATTAGGACGGAGCGCATTTTTGTTCCATCGATTGCTTGGCGGTTTTATGAAGCCGGATTGCGTTGTGTGGGTGGATTTTATTCAACATCTCGAGGCCGGGGCTCTGCTCTTCATTCAGACGCATTTTCAGTGCTTTTAACCACGTACTACTCTCAGAAAAGAAAAAAAAAAAAGCTACAAAAATAATACTTTCATTTTTTTTAATGCATACGGAATACGCCATCGGCTCATCGGAAACAGCGGCAGTATTGCGTGCCATAAACGAACGATTCGGCATGTGTCTCGGCGTGGATCAGGGTCAGGTTCGGGGGTTGGGCTGAGGCTTATTCGTCATACCGATATGATCCACCAATCGATGCGACCAAACGGATCGAATCGCATTAGGACTGAACCCATGAGACGCAGTACCCAGCCAATAACGCAAAGAACCAATCAAGACACATCGATCGGCCAGTCTGGGAATGTATTGATCATTCCTTATCGATTGTATGTAGAGTCTGCGCTGTCAGAGAATTTATGGTAGGTACAGATTGATTATGTGAAGAAATGGCATGTTGATCGATTTTTCGATTGATATTAAAGATAGATTGGCAGCGAGGGGCGGATACGTCTGTGTGGAGTAGTTTGATCACCTAGCAAGGAATCTCTCTACTGCAATCGTAACTACCTGAATATAAATCACGAGACGTATAGAAGGCATCTGTTTGGTGATGGCCAACTTACTAGAGGGGACCTCAACTGTGGCCCTCTACATCCCCAGGGGCCCCACATAATATTCAGCAAATGTAGCCTTTAGAAGATTGTCAGAAGCTGAAAACCTGCTGAGGGAGATGGTCAGAGACTAAGGACATGCTGCAGGTAAGGACTGGAGATATATATATATAAATCCAGTGCACCCCAGAACATCCTGCTTCATCTAGTGACCCTATATGTGACCCTATATGTGATATGACCTCCTTGGACCCAAAAATATCCTGTCATCTAGTGACCCCAATAAACCTCTGTGTGCCCTGTGACTCCAGTACACCCCAGAGCATTCTCTGGAATCTTGAGACCTCAGTGTGCCTCTGTGCACCCCATGACTCCAGTACATCCTGTGCCATCTAGTGACCCCAATGTGCCCCTATATGTGATATGAATCCAATGAACCCCAGAACATCCTGTGTTTAGTGACCCCTCCAATTTACTCCTGTGTGCCCTGTGACACCACTGTGTGTACCCCATAGCATCCTGTAGCATCTAGTGACCCCAGTGTGTCCCTATACTGTATATGATATGACTCCCATGAATCTCAGAGCGTCCTGGGTCACCCAGTGACCCCAATGTGCCCCTATGTGATATGAACCCTAGAACACCCTGTGTCATCTAGTGACCCCAAAGTGCCCCTATATGTGATATGATGCCCATTGCATCCTGTAGCATCTAGTAACCCCAATGTGTCCTTATATGTGATGTGGCTCCCATAAACCCCAGAACATCCTGTGTCATCTAGTGACCCCAATGTGCCCCTATATGTGATATGAATCTTATGAACCCCAGAACATCCTGCATCATACAGTGACCCCAGTGCACCCCTGTATCATATGATATGACTCCCATAAACCCCAGAGCGTCCTGGGTCACCCAATGTGCCCCTTTTTTTCAGGTGGAATTTGGTGGAACTCAGTTCCACCACCTCTGGCTCAGACCCTTTGCGGGGGGGGGGGGGGCTGCTCACCACAATCACTTGTAAACACAGAAGTCCAAGTGACAGCTCTGCACTCTGTATGTAATGCAATCCTAATATTTAATGCCCCGTTAAGACCCTCCTACTGTTCGTGAAATTTGACTGGCCACACCCACTATTTGATGTGATTTGGAAGGTGTGTGTGTGGGGGAGGGGTTTTGGGGAGTCATGGTTGAGTTCCAGTACCTATTGTTTGAGAAAAAAAAGCCCTGCCTATATGTGATATGAACCCCAGAACATCCTGCATCATCTAGTGACCCCAATGTGCCCCTATATGTGATATGAACCCCAGAACATCCTGCATCATCTAGTGACCCCAATGTGCCCCTATATCATGTGATATGAACCCCAGAACATCCTGTGTCATCTAGTGACCCCAGTGTGCCCCTATATCATGTGATATGAACCCCAGAACATCCTGTGTCATCTAGTGACCCCAGTGTGCCCCTTTATCATGTGATATGAACCCCAGAACATCCCGTGTCATCTAGTGACCCCAGTGTGCCCCTATATCATGTGATATGAACCCCAGAACATCCTGTGTCATCTAGTGACCCCAGTGTGCCCCTTTATCATGTGATATGAACCCCAGAACATCCTGTGTCATCTAGTGACCCCAGTGTGCCCCTATATCATGTGATATGAACCCCAGAACATCCTGCATCATCTAGTGACCCCAATGTGCCCCTATATCATGTGATATGAACCCCAGAACATCCTGCATCATCTAGTGACCCCAATGTGCCCCTATATCATGTGATATGAACCCCAGAACATCCTGTGTCATCTAGTGACCCCAGTGTGCCTCTATATCATGTGATATGAACCCCAGAACATCCTGTGTCATCTAGTGACCCCAATGTGCCCCTATATCATGTGATATGAACCCCAGAACATCCTGCATCATCTAGTGACCCCAATGTGCCCCTATATCATGTGATATGAACCCCAGAACATCCTGTGTCATCTAGTGACCCCAGTGTGCCCCTATATCATGTGATATGAACCCCAGAACATCCTGTGTCCCCCTTGCAGCGCTGCCAGTGCCAGGATAAGGTTATCTGGTGACCGGGCAAAGATGCCAAACGGCGCTAAATTTTGGGTGTCTTTAGTTAGCCTAAAATACAGATTTCTTGTAAATATTCATATAATAACGGCTACATATATAATAACGGCTACATGCAGAATGCCCAAAATGATTTATACTGAGAGAGAGATTTTTAGACATTTTGTAACTGACCTCAAAGGATATATAACCGATCGCACGCTTGGTCAGAAATGAATTCTTGCAGACTCTCAACTCCTTTGCAATCAAGACATGTAGCCTTAAAAATGTCCATTCCAGATTTGTAATGAGCCTGGGAAGTAGTAGAATTGTCCTGGTCTGGGGTCTTATCAGAGTTGCTGGATACTGATAATTAAACAGTAATCTGCAAGCACTGATTACAGACAGACCAAGGCACAGAACAAGCCGACACTAACCCAGCTTGTTCTACAATTATAATTTAGCACTTCGCCTTAATGGCAGCTTCCATGGCTTGATTCAGGAACTTCTGGCCTGGGGTGAGCTCTGGTGACCAGGGTCAGAGTATGGGGTAGTGTGGCAGCTGGGCAAGTTGCTGAAGAGCTTCTCCTGAGTGTTATGAGCATAGTGCAGCTCACAATCTGGCACCACCTCTCCTCCCCGCCGCGCCTGCAAGGACTGCTCATGGACACCAGTGTCTGTGTGCAAACACCTTGCCGATTCCAGGGGGTGAGGTGGGGGGCACTTGACCCCCCTTGCCCCTACCTGTGGACGCCCATGCCCCATAGCATCCTGTAGCATCTAGTGACCCCAATGTGTCCTTATATATGATATGACTCCCATAAACCCCAGAACCTCCTGGATCATCCAGTGACCCCAGTGCACCCCTGTGTGCTCTATGACTCCATTGCACCCCAAAAAAATCCTGTGACATCTAGTGACCCCCTAATGTACTCCTGTTTGCCTTGTGACACCACTACACCCCATAGCATCCTGTAGTATCTAGTAACCCCAACGTTCCTCTACATATATGATATGATATGACTCCCACGAACCTCAGAGCGTCCTGCGATCTATATGCAGGGCTTTTTTTCAGGTGGAACTTGGTGGCTCAGACCCTGGAGGGTGGGGGTGGGGGGGGGGGCTGCTCACAACAAACACTTGTAAACACAGAAGTCCGGTTTCTGTGTTTACACATGACAGCTCTGCACTCTGTGTGTAACCCCCCTGAACTCTGCACTCTGTATGGAATGCAATCCTGGTATTTAATGCCTACTGTTTGTGAAATTTGACTGACCACACCCACTATTTGATGTAAATTTGGAAGGTGTGTGTGGGGGAGGGGTTATAGGGGGTCGTGGTTAAGTTCGACCACCTATTGTTTGAGGAAAAACTGCCTATATGTGATATGAACCCTAAAACATCCTGTGTCATCTAGTTACCCCAAAATGCCCTTATTTGTGATATGACTCCCATGAACCCCAGAACATCCTGCATCATCTAGTGACCCCAATGTGCCCCTATATCATGTGATATGAACCCCAGAACATCCTGTGTCATCTAGTGACCCCAAAATGCCCCAATATGTTATATGACTGTAATGACTCCAATGAACCCCAGAGCATCCTGTGTCTTCCAGTGACCCCGATGTGCCCCTTTATGACTCCCATGAACCCCACAATGTCCTGTGTCATCTGGTGACCTTAGTGCACCCCTGTGTGCCCTGTGACTCCAATGTACCCCAATACCCCCAACATCCATGACGCCTGTCTCCCCCCACAGTCTCTGGCATGCTCCACGGTTGTCTGGCCTCCTAAACTCCACTGACAGTCCCCTCTACTGACCCTAAGATCCCACCATTACCTGGACCGTCCAATGTGCCCCTATATGTGATATGAATGAATCCCATGAACCCCAGAACATCCTGTGCCATCTAATGACCCCAGTGCATCCCCGTGCACACTATGACTCCATTGCACCCCCAAACCATCCTGTGACATCTAGTAACCCCCCCCAATGTACTTCTGTGTGTCCTCTAACTCCAGTGCACCCCATAGCAACTGTATCATTTAGTGACCCCAATGTGTTCCTATATGTGATATGAATCCCACGTGCCCCAGAACATTCTGTATCATTTAGTGACCCCAAAATGCCCCTATATGTGATATGAATGTAATGACTCCCATGAACCCCAGAAAATCATGTTTCATCTAGTGACCCCCAATGTACCCCTATATGTGATGTGGCTCCCATGAACCCCAGAACATCCTAAATCATCTAGTGACCCCCAATGTACCCCTATATGTGATGTGGCTCCCATGAACCCCAGAACATCCTGTATCATCTAGTGGCCTTAAAATTGGCCTTAAAAAAATTGTCATTTAAAAATTTTTTTTTTTTAAATGGCCCATTAAGAGCTTATGGGCGGAAGTGATGTTTTGACGTCTCTTCCGCCCTGCATTGTTATGGAGACGGGTGGGGGGGGGCCATCCTCTCCTCACTCGTCTCCATGCCCAGCAAGGGTGAAGATCCGATCGCCTCCGCCGACGGATCCAGTGAGCGGCGGAGGGCACCGAAGCGCGGCGGGAGGGGGGGTGCCCTCTCCCACCGCCGATAAAAGTGATCTCGCGGCGAATCTGCCACAGAGACCAGTTTTATCTGAAACCAGACTGCTGCCCAAACAAGAGGATACCGGGGTTATGGCAGCTAGCTGCTGCCATAACAACGATATACCCCATCAAAGTTAGGATGTATATCGGCGTGCGGCGGATATCTAAGTACCTTTTTCTTATGTGATATCCAGCTGTCACATGACCCAGCTTTGCTTGCCCCTCAACCAC
The DNA here is from genome assembly GCA_037952925.1 of Lithobates clamitans. Classification (NCBI taxonomy): domain Eukaryota; kingdom Metazoa; phylum Chordata; class Amphibia; order Anura; family Ranidae; genus Lithobates; species Lithobates clamitans. The sequence goes on from JBBGZY010002330.1 coordinate 177,207, forward strand.
ACCTGTGAATGAGCCCTTAGGAAGACGAAAGACCTTCGTTATTATACATGTGCCCTGCCGAAAAATTAGTTAATTCGTTTTCTTTTTGTTTTGTTTTTTTCGGTCATTCGTTATGACCGCAATTCGTAAATTTGAAAGTTTGGAAATGTCAAAATTCAGAAATTCGAAAATGTGAAAATTCGAAAGAATAACTAACTAATAATAACTATTAAATGATAGGGATTGGAATTTCCTTTCAAATTAGTCTGTTAGTGAAAATAACGAATACGAATTTACGGATTATCCGAAATAACGAATGCCACATCTAAACAAATGGAACGAAACAAATTAATAATAAATAATAATAAAACGTTTTTATTATTGTTATTCATTATTAATAATTTGTTACGTTCCATTTGTTTAGATGTGGCATTCGTTATTTCGGATAATCCGTAAATTCGTATTCGTTATTTTCACTAACAGACAAATTTGAAAGGAAATTCCAATACCTATCATTTAATAGTTAGTAATAGTTAAGTTATTAATTCAGATTTTCAAATTTTCAGGTTTTCGAATTTCCAGATTTATGAATTTACAAATTTTCAAATTTACGAATATTCGGAAAAATTTGTTAAACGGGTTTTCGTAAATTCAGATAATTACGAATGAACAAATTTGGAATGAAACGAATTGTACATTGGTTATTTGTAATAAGGACCACCGCCATAGGGTCAATCCAAAATGTTATGGTTGTCACCAGCAGAGGTGGCTCTAGGCTTTGTGAGGCCTTAGGCAAAACTTACAAATGAGGCCCCACGGACTGGAACACTCCGTGATGAGGTCGCTATTCCTCAGGCTGCGGGCAGTATCCGATTTGCCCGTCAGCTCCTGGGCCACAGAGTCCCAGTGGGGGTAGGCGGAGCCGCCGGCGTCAACTTCAGTGATTGAGAACAGGTAAATTAAGCGGCCGCGAGGCCCCTGTGAGTGCAAGGCCTTAGGCGACCGCCTAATTTGAGAGCCGCCTCTGGTCACCAGACCATGTAGAGGAGATATCTGACAAATGAGACACTAGGCTAAGACTAAGTCAGAGCTGTTTAATTATCAGGTAGCATGAGCTTTACTGATTGGAAAGCTCCAGTTCTGGCTCAGTGGGGATGTGCTGAACCTCTGCAGAGAGACCACTGCTTCCTTGGAGAGGAAGCAAGGGTTTTTTTTTTTTTTTTTGCAATATGCTGGCAGGGGACAGGCTTTTCTTCTGAAGCTATGGCTGCTTTTTTTTAAAGAAAACCAACTGTAAGACTTTACTCACCTTTTGGTTTAATGCATTTGGCTGATTTAGATGAAAGTTCGATCCGGCTTCAAGCTCTTCTTGTATTTTTCAGATGTATTTTCTGTTTGTTATGCGCCTCTCTCATTCTTGTATTTTGACACCCAGAGATGGCAGCCAACATTTTTGATGGGTTATATATAAAAAAGTGTACAAATAGCGGCGAGCGAGCCGCGGGCCTGAGCGGTCGTATTCGGGTTTACGATGTTGAGCGGCACGCTCATTAGGAGCCGCGTTGGTGTGTCAGGGGGGGTTTTTCTTCAGCTTGAGCTGCAGTGCAAATCATGCCAGGGGTTCCAATGTACAAACAACTTCTCCTGATTTACAATCGTGTAAAATGAGGCCGCTGCCCGTATCGCCCTATCGTATCCGATACGCATTGCTGAAAATTGGCCTCGCTGGGACATAAAAAATAGTTGTCGGCCTCCCCTAACAGCGATTCAGAGGCAGTCGTCATGGTAATCTCCAAAACACAGGAAAATATTATATATCGTACACAGGACAAGTGCTCTGACTGCTAAAGAGAAGAACACCACCACCACTGGGGTGTTGATGGGTGGGGGCCCGTTTTATGTTAGGCTCATACAGGATTGTTCAGGAAGGCGTAGTTCAGTAGCCAATAGAAACCCATCAGCAGCTATTTTAAGTGACCACAGTAAACAGAAATGCGGTTGCTTGCTGGCCGTTGCGTGTTGAATTAACCATGTTGCTCATATCACTTGTGGTCTGAGGTGTGTACTGGTTGGGCCTTAGCAATGTTTCTATGAACTGCCACAGTGGTAAGGTAATGTCACCCATGTCTAAGGCTAGGCTTATGGGTGTGAAAATAGAAAAACACGCATGAGTGGTAGTGGGGCTGCACACCCCAGAGAATGTTACAAAATGGGATGATTCTCCCAAGGGTTTTTTTTAGCAGCAAGTTGAATTAGTCAAAATTAGTAGCGCTTATGGGTGTAGGCATTGGAGGCACTCCATATCTGTGACTGAGATTATGGGTGTGAGCACAATAGGTTCTCCATATCTATGGCTGGGTTTATTGTAGGCATCAGAGGTCCTCCATATCTGTGACTGGATTTATTGGACATCAGAGGTCCTTAATATCTGTGGCTGGGTTTATGGTTGTAAGCATCAGAGGTCCCCCATATCTCGGGCTGGATTTATTGGTGTAGACATCAGAGGTCTTCCATATCCGTGGCTGGGTTTATAGATTTAGGCATTGAAGGTACTCCCTATCTGTGGCTGAGATTATGGGTGTGAGAAATCAAAGGTTCTCCATATCCATAGATGGGTTTATTGGTGTAAACATTGGAGGTCCCCCATATCTTTGGTTGGGTTAATAGGTGTAGAATTTGGAGGTCCCCCATATCTGTGGCTGAACTTTTTGCTGTAGGCATCAGAGGCCCCCCATATCTGTGGTTGGGTTTATTGGTATGGGCATTGGAGGTCCCCCATATCTGTGGCTGAATTTATTGCTGTAGGCATCAGAGGTCCCCCATATCTGTGGCTGGGTTTATGGGTGTAGGCATTGATGGTACTTCCTATCTGTGGCTGAGATTATGGGTGTGAGCATTAGAGGTTCTCCATATCTGTGGCTGGCTTTTTTAGTGTAGGCATCAGAGGCCCCCCAAATATGTGCCTGGGTTTATGGGTATAGGTATCAGAGGTCCTCCCTCCATATCTGTGGCTGGGTTTATAGGTGTTGGCATCAAAGGTCCCACATACCTGTGACTGGGTTTATGGGTGTAGGCATCAGAGATCTCCCATATCTGTGACTGGGTTTATGGGTGTAGGCATCAGAGGTCCCCCATATCTGTGACTGGGTTTATGGTGTAGGCATCAGAGGTCCCCCATATATGTGGCTGGGTTTATGGGTGTAAGCATCAGAGGTCTTCCATATCTGTGGCTGGGTTTATAGATTTAGGCATTGAAGGTACTCCCTATCTGTGGCTGAGATTATGGGTTTGAGAAATCAGAGGTTCTCCATATCTGTGGATAGGTTTATTGGTGTAAACATTGGAGGTCCCCCATATCTGTGGTTGGGTATAATGGGTGTAGGAATTGGAGGTCCCCCATATCTGTGGCTGAATTTATTGCTGTAGGCATTGATGGTACTTCCTATCTGTGGCTGAGATCAGGGGTGTCGCTAGGGGGTGGCTTTTGGGGCTATAGCCCCGAATCTGGGGCCAATAGCCCCGAGTCTCTGATGGGGTCCCCAAGGGGAGGGGAGGCTCTCTGGGGACCCTTATGTAAATGGGGGGGCTCTCTAGGGACCCTGATGCAAGGGAGAGGTTCTCTGGGGACCCTGATTTTAAGGCAGAGGCTCTCTAGGGACCCTAATGTAAGGGGGGCTCTCTGGGAACTCTGATGTAAGTGGGTGGCCCTCTGGGTACCCTGATGAAAGGGGGAGGCTCTCTGAGGACTCTGATGTAAGGAGGAGGCTCTCTGGGGACCCTGATGTAAGGGGGGGCTCTGGGGACCCTGATGTAAGTGGGGGTCTCTCTGGGGATATATATACACATGCACGTATATTACTGTATATACATGTGTATGCCCGCCCAAGCGTATGACTTTCTTTACTACGCTGCTATGGGCTCTAGCCCCAGATCTTTTGTAGACCTAGCAACGCCCCTGGCTGAGATTATGGGTGTGAGCATCAGAGGTTCTCCATATCTGTGGCTGGCTTTTGTAGTGTAGGCATCAGAGGCCCCCCAAATATGTGCCTGGCTTTATTGGTGTAGGTATCAGAGGTCCTCCCTCCATATCTGTGGCTGGGTTTATAGGTGTTGGCATCAAAGGTCCCACATATCTGTGACTGGGTTTATGGTGTAGGCAGCAGAGGTCCCCCATATCTGTGGCTGGGTTTATGGTGTAGGCAGCAGAGGTCCCCCATATCTGTGGCTGGGTTTATGGGTGTAGGCATCTGATATGCTTAACATGAAAATAGGTCCAGTTTGATTTTATTCTGTAAATCTTATATTACACCAACTGTCCACGCCAAGTGCTGGGTACAGATCCGCCCCCGTTATAGAGGGGTAATCACAGCTTAGTTATAACAGAAAGGAGAACTTTCAAGTGGCTGATTGTCAGCCCCGGCAGAGATGTCACTCATCTGCTTTGTGTAAGGTTTATAGTCCTTAATATCAGGTGGTTTACTCAGACGATCGCTCACCATGTCAGCGCTCAATCAGACGCAGAACAGGAGCACGGGCCAGAAATAAACGTTTCTTATTGTTCTGTAATAGCGCCATGTGTCATGACACGAGGCGGTTTTGTGGCCTGGTGACAGGAACTCTTTGTCCCATCGTGTTAGTGATGTGAAAAGCCAGAAATTAAAGTGGGGCTTATTGGCGGAGATTGTGACAGGACTCTGTTTAATGCCGCACTTGGCGTTCACTTATAAGGCTGGCCCTCCTTTGTGTGTGTGGGGAGACGGACATTTCACATACAGCTTTTTTTGTGTTTATTTTTTTTATGTAACAAATATTACAACAAAAATAATACATCATAATGACGAGAGTGTGTAATAAGACGTGTTATCAGTTTCCAGCGCTTTTCTCTCTTCTGCCCTCTCCTCTGTCCTTTGCTCTCCTCTCCCCTTTACCCTCCATATTCTGTTATTCCCATTCTCTATGCTATCCTCTCTTTACCACAGCCCTCTGCTCACCCTGCTCTCTCCTCTTTACTCTCTTCTCTACCATTGGTCTTCTCTCTTTTGTACTCTCTGCTCTCCTCTATCCTCTTTTTACCTCATGCTTTTCTTTTCTTTTCGTTTTCTTTTTTCTCCCTTCATCTTCCTCCTCTTCGTCTCTCCTCTCCGCTTATCTCTTCTCTCTTTTCTTCCCTTCCCCTCTCCTCTCCTCTCCTCTCCTCTCTTCTCTTCTCCTCTCTTCTCTTCCTCCATCTTCACTTCCCTTCTTCTCCTTCATCTTCACTTCTCTTCTTCCTCTTCATCTTCACTTTTCTTCTTCTCCTTCATATTCTCTTATTCTCCTTCATCTTCTCTTCCATCTTCTTTTCCTCTCCTTCATCTTCTCTTCTTCTCCTTAATTTTCTTTTCTTCTCCTTCATTTTCTCTCTTCTTCTCCTTCATTTTCTCTTCTTTTCTTCTCCTTCATTTTCTCTCTTCTTCTCCTTAATTTTCTCTTCTTTTCTTCTCCTTCATTTTCTCTCTTCTTCGCGTTCATTTTCACTTCTCTTCTTTTTCTCCTTCATCTTCACTTCTCTTCTTTTACTTCATCTTATTTTCTTCTCCTTCATCTTCTCTTCACTTCTTCTCCTTCATCTTCTTTTCACTTCTTCTCCTTCATCTTCTCTTCTCCTTCATCTTCTCTTCTCCTTCATCGTCTCTTCTCCTTCATCGTCTCTTCTCTTCTTCTCCTTCATCTTCTTATCTCCTTCATCGTCTCTTCTCTTCTTCTCCTTCATCTTCTCTTCTCCTTCATCTTCTCTTCTCCTTCATCGTCTCGTCTCTTCTTCTCCTTCATCTTCTCGTCTCTTCTTCTCCTTCATCTTCTCTTCTTCTCCTTCATCTTCACTTCTTCTCCTTCATCTTCTCTTCTCTACTTTTCCTTCATTTTCTCTTCTCTTCTTCTCCTCCATCTTCTCTTCTCTACTTCTCCTTCATATTCTATTCTCTACTTTTCCTTCATTTTCCCTTCTCTTCTTCTCCTTCATCTTCACTTCTCTTCTTCTCCTTCATCTTCACTTCTTCTCCCTCATCTTCACTTCTCTTCTCCTTCATCTTCACTTCCTCTTCTCCTTCATCTTCTCTTCCTCTTCTCCTTCATCTTCTCTTCCTCTTCTCCTTCATCTTCTCTTCCTCTTCTCCTTCATCTTCTCTTCCTCTTCTCCTTCATCTTCTCTTCCTCTTCTCCTTCATCTTCTCTTCCTCTTCTCCTTCATCTCCTCTTCCTCTTCTCCTTCATCTTCACTTCCTCTTCTCCTTCATCTTCTCTTCCTCTTCTCCTTCATCTTCTCTTCTTCTTCTCCATCTTCTCTTCTTCTTCTCCATCTTCTCTTCTCTACTTTTCCTTTATTTTCTCTTCTTCTGCTTCATCTTCTCTTCTTCTCCTACATCTTCTCCTCTTTTCTTCTTTACCTTCATTTTCTTTTTTTTCTCTTCTCTTTTCTTCTCTTTTCTTTTTACCCTTCATCTTCTCTTCTCGTTTTACCCTTCATCTTCACTTCTCTTCTTCTCCTTCATCTTCACTTCTCTTCTTCTCCTTCATCTTCACTTCTTTTTTTTCTCCATCTTCTATTCTCTTCTTCGCCTTCATCTTCACTTCTTTTTTTTCTCCATCTTTTATTCTCTTCTTCTCCTTCATCTTCTCTTTCTCCTTCTTCTCCTTCTCCTCCTCTTTTCTATTTCTCTCTCTCTTTTCTCTTTCCTCTTTTCTCTTTCCTCTTCTCTACTTCTCCTTCATCTTCTCTACTTCTCCTTCATCTTCTATACACCTCCTTCATTTTCTCTTCTCTTCTTCTGCTTCATATTCACTTCACTTCTTCACTTCTTCTCTTCTTCTCCTTCATATTCACTTCACTTCTTCACTTCTTCTCTTCTTCTCCTTCATATTCACTTCACTTCTTCACTTCTTCTCCTTCATATTCATTTCACTTATCTTCTCCTTCATCTTCTCTTCTTCTCCTACCTCTTCTCCTCTTCTCTTTTTCACCTTAATTTTCTTTTCTCTTCTCTTCTCCTTCATCTTCACTTCTCTTCTTCTCCTTCATCTTCACTACTATTCTTCTCCTTCATCTTCACTTCTTCCCCTTCATCTTCACTTCTCTTCTTCTCCTTCATCTTCTCTTTCTCATTCTTCTCTTTCTCCTTCTCTTTTCTATTTCCTCTACTCTTTTCTATTTTCTCTACTCTTTTCTATTTTCTCTACTCTTTCTTTCGTTCCTGTTCTTTTTTCTTTTTCCTCTCCTCTTCACCAGCGTTCTTGTATACAATAGTCTCCTCATGTGCTATAATGCCCGGATTTCATGCCCAACATTAGGAGCGCCCTCATTAGCACACTCACCAGTACACAGATGATTAGTGCCATCTGCTAAATATCAGCAAAGCCTGTTCCTTAGGACCGCTGCATTTGGTAGTTGCAGCCCTAATACTCGGGGCACTTAGTAAAGAGACGTGGAGCCAGTGCCCTGAATGTCAGACCCAGGTGAGTACAGAGGTAGCCTGGACAGGGTTGTTGGAAAGAAATGTAACCTGTGAAGTGATGATCATTGCTGACTATGTAGTATTGGAAGATGACACCTGGCTTTTGTATAATTGCGGTCCTGCTGATCTCCATTTTCTGCTTTCTATTGTCCTCACGTTGGACTAGGAGGACTCTTCATTGTCATTCCAGCCGCCCATTCTGTATTATCGCCTCATAATTAGTGAGAACGGTTGTCAGATTTTCTGTGTAATGACCATTTTATTGTCTCTACTTCCAGAAATAGCATCGCTGCCTCAGCGGTTTGTGCCTTCAACCTCAGTGCAATCACACAGGCCTTCAACGGTCCCTTCAGATTCCAGGAGAACCCACGCTCCACCTGGCTGCCCACACTCAACCCCATCCCCAACTTTCAGGTGAGGTTGCAGAGAGGGACTTCATGGTTCCCGATTACCCCATTAATACCTGCCGTGTGTCCTGTCTTGTTTAACATAATATCTTGCGGTTCTTATAGACTGTCACCCTCACCAGTCCTTCACCATTACCCACTTTGCTGCCATTTGTCACACCACCTCTTCCTTTACCCACCATGATACCTTTTGTCACTTCACTCCATCGCCTTTACCCATCATGTCCCTGTCATATCACCCCATTCAACTTGACTCACTTTGCCACCACTTGTCACACCACCCAAAAACTTTTACCCATCCTGCCCGTTGTAACATCATCCCATTCACTTTTACCCACTGTGCCACCACTTTTTACACCACCCAATAAACCTTTACCCACCCTGCCAGACGTTCCATCATTTTTACCCAATTGTGCTCCCCCTTTCCACACCACTCTTTTTATTATCTTTACCCACTGTTGTCACACCACCTTGTTGACTGTCCATTTTTATACATATAAGTAAATAAAAAGTCCTTAGTCCATATAGACAAAGTTCCAATACTCAAAGCAGCGCTCCAATCCAATAAATGAAGTATGACCAGCATTCGCATGTAAAGACGTATGAGAAATCAGTAGTATGTTGATAAGTGACGAGACGAGTTCAATTGATAGGTGAAGGATTCTACTTAATGATCGATAGGCATATCCACCAGAGTCCAGACTCCACACCATGTGAAACACACTCCCCACCACGTGAAACACACTCCCCTCGGGGTTCACACTCACTGAAGAGATGTCATTCAAAAGCCTTGAACCCACCAGGTGTCTCCCGTTTGGTCCGGTTATCTCAGCAGCTCATCGCCCAGGATGGTTTAGTCAAAAAAAGGCTCCACATAGCGTATTGCCGTTTTAACCGTTTATTCAAAACGACCCCCCCCCTTAAAACCACACTTCCACAACATCAATTGTAACGGGCATTTGGTGGAATAATCAAGCTGTATGTTATAACCAATCAGTATGGAATGACGTCTGCCATCCACCGCGTTGAAAGCATCTGGCTGTTCCTTCCTGGTAATGACACACACACGTCATTTCCGGTCGCCGTAAGGTCGTGCCCTGACGCGTTTTGTCATCACGACTTCAACAGAGAGCGTAACCAAATGACGCAGCGTCCCGGCCTTTATAGGATAACCCAACATTTTTATACCCCCCCCCCCCCCAAGTGATCTCCGCCGTACTTTGCAACACTGCTCGTTAGTGGAATCACAATCACAGGGGAGACTCGTTCGATACACAGAGCTGTCCTGTTCTTCCTTAAAGCAAGCTGACATACTAGCAAACCCTACTAAAGCTTCAATGATGGATTTCTCCTGGCAATACTAGAGTTTGCCCTGTATGGTTATATAATCCGAACAGATAATGCATTTCAATTTTCACCTGATTAAAATGAATAGAATGGATAAAATTGTTCACATGAAATAACATTGTAAACTCCACTATGAGAAATATTATAGCTTAACTAATACCAAATATATACCAGCAAGTGAAACATATGTAATATAAACGCAATAACAACCTAGAATAAATCATTCCAAGTCTAAATTTCTAGCAAACTGACATACTAGCAAACCCAGATACTACCTAGTAAGTCTAAAATGTAAAAAATACCGTATTTATCGGCGTATAACACGCACATTCATAAGAGGGAAGTTTCAGGAAAAAAACTTAAATTTTAAATAAGGAACTTTGAAGCAAAATAGGGATCAGTGCCCATCTGCAGCAGCTTCACAAGTGCCATTAATGCAGCCTCATCAGTCCACATCAATGCAGCCTCACTATTGCCATCAATGCAGCCTCACTATTGCCATCAATGCAGCAGCCTCACCATTGCCATCAATGCAGCAGCCTCACCATTGCCATCAATGCAGCAGCCTCACCATTGCCATCAATGCAGCAGCCTCACCATTGCCATCAATGCAGCAGCCTCACCATTGCCATCAATGCAGCAGCCTCACCATTGCCTTCAATGCAGCAGCCTCACCATTGCCATCAATGCAGCAGCCTCACCATTGCCTTCAATGCAGCAGCCTCACCATTGCCATCAATGCAGCAGCCTCACCATTGCCATCAATGCAGCAGCCTCACCATTGCCATCAATGCAGCAGCCTCACCATTGCCATCAGTGCAGTCTGATCGATGCCTATCTGCAGCCTAGAGGGGACAGGGAGGGGGGCGGGATGAGCGCAGACAGATTACATACAGTGAGAATCTCCTATGATAGACAAAACAGGGGTCCAATGGCGGCCCAGGAGACGGGACTTCCTATTACATAGGCCGCCAAGTAAACAGGAGATTCTCACTGTATGTAATCTGATGGCGCTCGTCCCGCCCCCCTCCCTGTCCCCTACAAGGCAGCTAAAATTGAAGTATTGGTGTATAACACGCACACGCGATTTGCACCTGATTCTCAGAGTGAAAAAAAGCGCGTTATACGCCAATAAATACAGTATATAAGAGATATAAGAAAAGAGAAGGTCGAGGGGTTGTTGATTATACTAACTCCAACATTGGTAAATTATTAATTTACTATAACAACCATTAAAAAAAAAATGAAATTCATAAATAAAACCTATGTATCACTGATTACAGTTGATATCAAGTTCCACATTTATCCCTTTGGGCGAAAGGGTATCAGTGAGAGAGATTCATTTCATGTTTTGATAATTCTCTTACTATGCCCCAAAATTTCACGCCGGACGGATCCTGATTGTGGAAACATCTTTAAAGTGTAACGAAATACTATGATCCTTAAAAACGAATTTTATATTTTTAATATGCTCCGCAATCCTAATTCTTAGTAACCTCTTCGTGCGCCCGATGTACATCAGTCCACACGGACATTCTAAAGCGTAAACTACATGGGTCGTATTACATGTGATGAATTCACAAATTTTCAATTCTCTACCATTAGAAGGTGAAGTGAAACTCTCCGGTCCTCTCAATGGCCTGGTGACCTCTCTGCATGCTTTACATTTCCTACATGCAAAGAAGCCATCACGGTCACCAAAAGGATAGAGGTCTGGTGGGTGGGTGGGTTCAGAATTTTCTTCACCCCCCCCCATCACCAAAACTTAGGGCCTTCCTATATATATAAAAAAATTTAGGGGAAGCTGAAAGTACTGTTTTAATAATGTTTTTTGTCCAGACACAATATATGGGAGTGTTGATTAAAAATTGCTTCCACCTCTTTAAACTGTGGATGGAATCCTGATATAAAGCCCCATTCATGGCTATTGTCATTATTTCAGGGTATTCCATCTCTCAAAACGACTTCTCTGGGGAGCGTAGACGCTTCCCCCACCAAAGAGTCTAACTGCTAGGGGTTATAACCCTTTTCTACTAACCTTCTTTTAATAATCTGGGACTGGATGAGAAAGTCGCTTGCGGTTGAACAGTTTTTTTTAACCCTCATAATTTGGCCTTTCAGTATGTTCCTCAGTATGTTCTTCATACCTCCTCAGAATGTTCCTCAGTATGTTCTTCATACCTCCTCAGTATGTTCCTCAGTATGTTCTTCATACCTCCTCAGTATGTTCCTCAGTATGTTCTTCATACCTCCTCAGTATGTTCCTCAGTATGTTCTTCATACCTCCTCAGTATGTTCCTCAGTATGTTCTTCATACCTCCTCAGTATGTTCCTCAGTATGTTCCTCAGTATGTTCCTCAGTATGTTCCTCATAGTATGTTCCTCATAGTATGTTCCTCATAGTATGTTCCACATAGTATGTTCCTCGGTATGTTCCTCGGTATGTTCCTCGGTATGTTCCTCGGTACGTTCCTCGGTATGTTCCTCGGTACGTTCCTCGGTATGTTCCTTATAGTATGTTCCACATAGTATGTTCCTCGGTATGTTCCTCAGTATGTTCCTCAGTATGTTCCTCAGCCAGAGGGGATGGTGTCCACTCTGCAAAGGAAGATAACTGTTCCGATCGGTGGGGTTAAAATAGACCTTCGTCTCCAAACGGTTATTGTGTCGGTATACATTTACATCCAGGAAATTGATCTGATCCTTACTCCATTGACTAGATAGTTTGCAGTACTGGGCGCAAATTTTGCGCCCATAGCGACCCCTCTCTTTTGGGAGAAGAACTGGCTATCAAACCCAAAAATAATTATGAGAAAGACAAAAATCAAGTGCATTGCGTAAAAATATTATTATAGTATATGGTAAATCTTCTCTTTTGCTTAAGGCTCAATTGAGGGCTAATAAGACGTCATTATGTTGGATAACCGTGTATAAAGAGGACACATCAGCTGTTACCAGATTCATTATCACTTTAACCCACTGTGCTGCCCCTTTCCACAACACCCTTTTTATGACCTTTAACCACCGTGCCACCCTTTGTCACATCACTCAGTTCCATCACCTTTGCCCTTCATGTCAATCTTTGTTATACCCCCCTATTCACCTTTGCCTACTGTGCCTCCCTTTGTCATATTGCTCTATTCCTTTTTACCCACTGTGCCAAAACTTGTCACACCGCCCAATAACTTATACCTTCCTTGCAGGCCTTCCATCATTTCTGCCCCCTGTGTCGCGTCTTTCCACAAACTCTATTTCATGACATTTATCCACTGTGCTGCCCTTTTTCACATCACCCCATTTGCTTCTACCCACTGTGCCACCACTTGTCACACCACCCAGTAACTTATACCTACCCTGCTGACCTTCCATCACTTTAACCCCCTGTGCTGCCCCTTTCCACAACACCCTTTTCCGTGACCTTTACCCACTGTGCCACCCTTTGTCACATCACTCAGTTCCAACGCCTTTACCCACCATACCACCCCTTTTTTTTCACACCACCCCATTCACTTTTGCCACTGTGCCACCACTTGTCACACCACCCAATAAACCTTTACTCACCCTGCCATCATTCCATCACTTTATTTGACTATGCAGCCCCTTTCCACACCACGCTTTTCAAGACCTTTACCCACTGTGCCACCACTTGTCACACCACCCAGTAACTTATACCTTCCCTGCTGACCTTCCATCACTTTAACCCCCTGTGCTGCCCCTTTCCACAACACCCTTTTCCGTGACCTTTACCCACTGTGCCACCCTTTGTCACATCACTCAGTTCCAACCTTTACCCACCATACCACCCCTTTTTTTCACACCACCCCATTCACTTTTGCCCACTGTGCCACCACTTGTCACACCACCCAATAAACCTTTTACTCACCCTGCCATCATTCCATCACTTTAATTGACTATGCAGCCCCTTTCCACACCCCGCTTTTCAAGACCTTTACCCACTGTGCCACACCTGTGTCACCCATAAATGATGTCCTCTCTGATTTGGCAGTGCGGGATCCTGAACGATGACAGCCCCAACGAGAACCTGACGGAGCGCAGCCTGCAGGACGCTCAGCGCCTTTTCCTCATGAACGATGTGGTGCAGCCGGTGTCGGTGGACCCCTTGGTGACTCAGGACAACGTGAGGTTCTCCAAGCTGGTGGTGGACATCGTACAAGGCAAAGACACGCTGTACCACGTCATGTACATCGGCACAGGTACTCTTCACCCACCCAACCAACCAACCAACCAACCAACCAACCAACGAACGAATGAACCTGCCATCTTCTGCTGATCTGTGATCATTGTCTCTGTATAGCACCCCTGATCCCTTCTACACACATTTATCAGATCAGCCCCAATGTGACACCCCGATTTACCATTCTGAATCAGATGACATTGTTGTGTCCAATCCCCCCTCTGGCCACCCCTTCAGTCTTACACAGTTGTACCGGCTCCTCTCCTGGACTGGAACAGCTTCCTCTGATTTCGCTGCACACTGTGAGCTTCTCACCATGTGCATTAGAAGCTGCAGCAAGTCAGAGCCCCGCCCCATTTAGAGCCCCACCTCATTTCCTGGCTGGAGGACGTCCATCATTTCAGTTGTCACCAGGACGGAACTAGAGGGGAACCTTCCAATGACAGCTAAACATGTGTGATTTGTTTCATTTCAAATTCGTTTTGTTAACCAATTTCAACAAATTTGTTCATTCGGAAACATCCAAATTAACGAAAACTCGTTTGACAAATTTTTCCGAATATTCGTAAATTCGAAAATCCGAAAAGCTGAAATAATAAGTATTAAATTATAGGTATTGGAATTTCCTTTCAAACTTGGCTGTTAGTGAACGTAACGAATACGAATTTATCCGAAGTTACGAATTAACCCGAAATAACGAATGCCGCATCTCAACGAATGGAATGTAACAAATTAATAATAATTAAAAAAAATATTTTATTTTTTATTATTAATTCATTCCATTCCATTTGTTTGGATGCGCCATTCGTTATTTCGGATAATTCGTAACTTCGGATACATTTTGTATTCGTTGCGTTCACTAACAGCCAAATTTTAAAGGAAATTGGAATACCTATCATTTAATAGTTATTGTTCGTTATCCTTTAGAATTTTCGTTCTTTCAACTTTTTTGATTTTCTTCCTTATTTTCGGTTTTTCGAATTTACAAATTGCGATCATAACGAATGACCCGGAAAATAAAAAAAACAAAAAAAACCGAATGAAACGAAAACAAAATTTTTTCCGGCAAAATTCGTTCCGTTCCATTTGTTTGGATGCGCCATTCTTTATTTCGGATAATTCGTAACTTCGGATACATTTTGTATTCGTTACGTTCACTAACAGCCAAATTTGAAAGAAAGTTCCAATACCTATAATTTAATAGTTATTATTGGTTAGTTATTCTTTAGAATTTTCTGATTTTATTTCTTTTGAATTTTCAGATTTTCTTCCTTATTGTCAGATTTTCGAATTGTCAAATTGCGATCAAAACGAATGACCCAAAAAATGAATTAGAAATTAAATAATTAAAATTGAAAAAAATTTAAAAAAGAATGAAACGAAAACGAACACATTTTTCGGCAGTGCACGTGTCTAATGACAAGCATCTAAGCAGGGCCAAGGGGTGGGCAGGAGGGGCTGCTGCCCTGGGCACTGTGGTATCATGTGAGGTGGGGTGGGAGACCACAAGGAAATTGGGGAAAGGGAATTTGTGTTGGGAGGGCAAATTTGGGGGGGGGGGGGGGTGTAAGGGGTTAAGAATTGTTCTAGGAGGGTACATTTGGGTAGGTTTGCCTAGGAGTAGTGATTTGGGGGAATTTGTGTTGGGAGGGGGGATGGGTGAAGAGGATTTGTGCTATTAGGGGAGATTTGGGGGGGGGGGGTTTGCTAGAAAAGGTAATGGGGGGGGGGCTTGAATTTTTTTTTGGGGGGGTGATTGATGCAGGTAGGGATGACTGCTATGAGGAAGGGATTTGTAGTGGGGGGGGGATTTGTGCTTGGAGGGGAAATTTGAGGGGTAGAGGATCTGTGCTAGGAGGGGGAAGTTTTTTTTGGGGGGGGTGGGGAATTTGTGCTGGGGGCATATGGGGAGGATTTTAACTGGGAGGGAGGGGGCAAAGATGTGTGCCAGGAGGGGGGGATTTCAGCAGGGGAGTAAATTTGTACAGGGAGGAACGGGGGATTTATGCTTAGGGGGAGCATGCAGATTTTTTTTTGGGGGGGGGGGGATTTTTGCTGACACCCAATACTACATCTTGGGGATGGGGGGGGGGGGGATGGGCAATTTGGCATGTTTATCCTGAGTTCTAGATGACTTTGTCCCGGAGCTGTCTTAAGAGGTGATTTTTCCTCACTTCCTGTTGTGTCACTGGTTGCAGGAAGTGAAAGGAAATCTCCCCAGTGGGATTCAGTCAGCACCAACAAAAACTATCAGGGATGCCAACCCTCCCCCCCCCCTTCATTTTAAATTAAATTTTGCCTGCATATACGCTTTAATTAGCAAGTATTGAATGGATAAATCCAAATCTGGAAGGCACAGGTTGGAATATCACTGTGATGTAAACCTAAGCAGTGGGTGGAGTCTTGCTGTTGTAACATCTTTATTTTGCCCCTCCCCCGCAGAGCACGGCACCATCCTGAAAGCCTTGTCCACCGCCAACCGCAGCCTGCGCAGCTGCTACCTGGAGGAGATGCACATATTACCCAGCGGGCAGCAGGAGCCGATCCTCAACCTGCAGATCCTGCACAGCAACCGCTCCCTGTTTGTCGGCTTGAATCACGGCGTTCTGAAAGTACCGCTGGAGAGGTGCGGCATGTACCGCACAGAGGGGTGAGTACGCCGCGATGCGGACTGCTTCATTGAGTGGTAAATCCCAAATGATCTTTTAGATGTAATCCGATAAACACAAAGAAACGGTGTACAAAGTCTGAAGAAAAAAGGTGTAAAAAAGCCCGTCCCCTGCCAGCATGCACGTCCCTCTGCTCTCTGTGTGGAAGCAGTGGTCTCTCTGCAGAGGTTCCGCACAAACTGTGCTCAATCAGAGCTAGAGCTTTCCAATCAGCTTGAGTTTTGCAGACCTATAGCTCTCAGTCAGCAGGGGGCACACCAGTCTTCAGCAGAGAGACCACTGCTTACCTGCAAGGATCCTTCTCTACAGTAGGCTGGCAGGGGACTCTGTGGCTACTTTCTACAGAAAACAAACTGTAAGACTTTGCACACCTTTTGTGTTGATGCAGCAGGAATGTATTTAACCGATTGAAACTAAAGTAGAGGTATTGGCTCTCCTCTCTGCGGAGTCTCTTTTGAATGATCTTAAAGGTCCACTCCACCCAGAACTGGTATGAGCACGGCTTTGAACCTTACATGCAGGTACTTACACATTTAAAAAGTATATTTAATAATATAATGATTAGTGATGAGTTCTGGCAGAACCCACTTTAAGCTGTTACATGATAGAAGGCTGCTGGGCCAATCAGCTGCGGCTGGGGAATTCGTCACCCCACAGCCTTATGTAACAAAGGGGGTGGGATGCTGATGAAAACAAAGAGGGGGCGGGATGCTGATGAAAACAAAGGGGGGGCGGGATGCTGATGCAAACAAAGGGGGGGCGGGATGCTGATGAAACAGAGGGGGCGGGATGCTGATGAAACAAAGAGGGGGCGGGATGCTGATGCAAACAAAGGGGGCGGTATGCTGATGAAAACAAAGAGGGGGCGGGATGCTGATCGAACAAAGAGGGGGCGGGATGCTGATCAAACAAAGAAGGGGCAGGATGGTGATGAAAACAAAGAGGGGGCGGGATGCTGATGCAAACAAAGAGGGGGCGGGATGCTAATGCAAACAAAGAGGGGGCGGGATGCTGATGAAAACAAAGAGGGGGAGGGATGCTGATGCAAACAAAGAGGGGGCGGGATGCTGATGAAAACAAAGAGAGGGCAGGATGCTGATGAAACAAAAAGGGGGCGGGATGCTGATGAAAACAAAGAGGGGGCGGGATGCTGATGAAAACAAAGAGAGGGCAGGATGCTGATGAAACAAAAAGGGGGCGGGATGCTGATGAAAACAAAGAGGGGGCGGGATGCTGATGAAAACAAAGGGGGGGCGGGATGCTGATGCAAACAAAGGGGGGGCGGGATGCTGATGAAACAGAGGGGGCGGGATGCTAATGAAACAAAGAGGGGGCGGGATGCTGATGCAAACAAAGGGGGCGGTATGCTGATGAAAACAAAGAGGGGGCGGGATGCTGATCGAACAAAGAGGGGGCGGGATGCTGATCAAACAAAGAAGGGGCAGGATGGTGATGAAAACAAAGAGGGGGCGGGATGCTGATGCAAACAAAGAGGGGGCGGGATGCTGATGCAAACAAAGAGGGGGCGGGATGCTGATGAAAACAAAGAGAGGGCAGGATGCTGATGAAACAAAAAGGGGGCGGGATGCTGATGAAAACAAAGAGGGGGCGGGATGCTGATGAAAACAAAGAGAGGGCAGGATGCTGATGAAACAAAAAGGGGGCGGGATGCTGATGAAAACAAAGAGGGGGCGGGATGCTGATGAAAACAAAGAGGGGGCGGGATGCTGATGCAAACAAAGAGGGGCGGGGATGCTGATGAAAACAAAGAGGGGGCGGGGATGCTGATGAAAACAAAGAGGGGGCGGGGATGCTAATGAAAACAAAGAGGGGGCGGGATGCTGATGAAAACAAAGAGGGGGCGGGATGCTGATGAAAACAAAGAGGGGGCGGGATGCTGATGAAAACAAAGAGGGGGCGGGATGCTGATGAAAACAAAGAGGGGGCGGGATGCTGATGAAAACAAAGGGGGGGCGGAATGCTGATGAAAACAAAGAGGGGGCGGGATGCTGATGAAAACAAAGAGGGGGCGGGATGCTGATGAAAACAAAGGAGGGAGCGGGATGCTGATGAAAAGAAAGGGGGGGCAGGATGCTGATGAAAACAAAGAGGGGGCGGGATGCTGATGAAAACAAAGGGGCGGGATGCTGATGAAAACAAAGGGGGGGCGGGATGCTGATGCAAACAAAGAGGGGGCGGGATGCTGATGCAAACAAAGAGGGGGCTGGATGCTGATGCAAACAAAGAGGGGGCGGGATGCTGATGCAAACAAAGAGGGGGCAGGATGCTGCCGATGTCATTGACCAAATTTGAACATTCGATCATAATAGGTAAATTATGTCTTTCCTGTCTTTTTATTATGTGCAGCTGCAATATAAGCAGCCTTCTATCATGTGAGATCAGCTTTAATCTAATGTTCTATTATTCTTTACCCTATCAATGAATATTTTATTTATTTTCAAAGTTAGAAAGGAGAGGTCACATGGTTCCTGATCGATGATTGTTTTACACACAAATAGGATGGAATGCTATTAATGTGAACATTTTACTATCTTTGTGTTAATTGTTAAGTTGTAATTGTTTCAGGTGCTATTGTTACATTATAATTGTTTCAGGTGTGGTTATTGCTACATAGTAATTGTTTCAGATGTGGTCACGTGAAAAGCCCACGTTTATTTTCTTTAATTGGTGGAACATTTGACCTTCTTTGTGTGTATTGTTACAATGTAATTGTTTAAAGTGTGGTTATTGTAATGTTGTAATTGTTTCCGGTGTTATTGTTGCATCGAAATTGTTTCAGATGTGGTAAAAGTTACATTGTAATTGTTTCAGATGTGGTTATTGTAACATTGCAATCGTGTTATTGTTACATTGTAATTGTTTCAAGTGTTGTTATTGGTACATTATACTTGTTTCAGATTTAGTTATAGTTGCATTGCATTTAATTCAGACATGGTTATTGTTACAATATATGCGCTTCGGGTGTGGTCACATGAAAAGCCCATTTTGCAAATTATATATTGATAGTTTATTTTCCTTAATTGTTGAAACATTTTACCATCTTTGTGTTTTATTGTTACATTGTAATTGTTTCAGGTGAGGTTATTGTAACATTGTAATGGTTTTAGGTATTGTTGTTACATTGCAATTGTTTCAGGTGCTGTCATAGTAATGCCCCGTACACACGATAGGATTTTCTGACAACAAAATCCGTGTTTTTTTTCCGAGGGATGTTGGCTCAAACTTGTCTTGCATACACACGGTCACACAAATCTTGTCGGAAATTCCGAACGTCAAGAGCGCGGAGGCGTACAACACGTATGACAAGTCGAGAAAAATGAAGTTCATAGCCAGTGCGGCTCTTCTCCTTGATTCTGAGCATGCGTGGAACTTTGTGCATCGGAATTGTGTACACACAATCAGAATTTACGACAACGGATTTTGTTGTCGGAAAATTTGAGAACCAGATCTCACATCTTGTGT
The DNA here is from genome assembly GCA_037952925.1 of Lithobates clamitans. Lineage (NCBI taxonomy): Eukaryota > Metazoa > Chordata > Amphibia > Anura > Ranidae > Lithobates > Lithobates clamitans. The sequence continues at coordinate 196,777 of JBBGZY010002330.1, forward strand.
GACGGAAATTCTGATGGAAAATGTCCGATGGAGCCTACACTCGGTCGGAATTTCCAACAAGCTCCCATCGAACATTTTCCGTCGGAAAGTCCTATCGTGTGTACGGGGCAGAACATTGTACCGTGTTTCCCCGAAAGTAAGACCTACTGTGATTTTTGGGGAGGGCGGCAATATAAGCCCTACCCCAAGAAAAAGCCCTAGTTTAAAAACACTTCAACCCCGGAAGACTTTGCCCCTTCCTGACCAGTGCACTATTTACAATTTGGCGCTGCGTCGCTTTAACTGACAATTGCGCGGTCATGCAACCCTGTATCCAAATTAAATTTGCATCCTTTTTTTCTCACAAATAGAGCTTATTTTTGGTGGTATTTGATCACTTCTGCGGTTTTTATTTTTCGTGCAATAAACAAAAAGAGAGGGACAATTTTGAAAAAAAAAACAATATTTTTTACTTTTTGCTATAAAAAATATCCCCCAATTTTTATTTTTTTTTAAAATAATTTCTTCATCAGTTTAGGCCAATATTTATTCTTCTACATATTTTTGGTAACAAAAAAAATCACAATAAGCGTATATTGATTGGTTTGCGCAAAAGTTATAGTGTCTACAAATTATTGGAAAGATTTATGGCATTTTGTTATTCTTCTATTTTTTTTACTAGTAATGGCGGCGATCTGCGATTTTTTTTTTTCTTTTGCGGTATTGCGATGGACAGATCGGACACTCTTGACACATTTTTGGGACCATTGACATTTATACAGCGATCAGTGCTATAAAAATGTGGGCGATCAAGGGGTTAAATGTGTGTTCCCTCAGTGTGTTCTAACTGTATAGGAAAAGGACTGAGTAGGAAAGGAGACATATCACTGTTCCTACTTAGTAGGAACAAACGACATGTCTCCTCTCCTCTGACAGCACAGGGATTTGTGTGTTTACACACACAAATCCCCGTGCTGGCGCAGTTGCGGCCACCGGCCACGCGCATCAGTTCCCCCCGTTGTGCGGCGGACGCGCACGCCCTCTGGTGGCCGAAAAAGGGAAGGACATACCCATACGGGTTTTTGTCCAGGAGAGCCATTGTGCCACAGTATATCTGCGGTAGCCGGTCGGAAACCGGTTAAAGTGGTTGTAAACTGCTAGAATCCTCTCTATTGCATTATTATATAATGTAAAAGGTGTGTGTTTCTGTAATATAATTGAGTTAAATACTTTCTTATAGCGCCGCTCGGAGCTTAGCTGATCCCCCGCTGCTCTCTTCTCCTCTTTTGCCAGCGGGGGATCTCGGGCCCCCCTCCCTCTGCGGCGTTATACAAGAAGGTATGTGGGAAACACACACCTTTTATACTACTGTAATAGTGAGGATTCTAGCATTTTACAACCACTTTTACTGTGTTCACACTGGGGATTCCAGACAGGCAGGGAGGGAGAGGGGGAGAGAGGACGGCACATGAAATGGCAAGATCTACCCTGAAAATAAGCCCTACTGTGTTTTTGGTTGCCAAAATTAATGTAAGACCCGGGCTTATTTTCGGGGAAAACACAGTAATTATATGTGGTAATCGTTACATTGTAATTGTTTCATATGCGGTAATCGTTACATTGTAATTGTTTCATATGTGGTAATTGTTACATTGCATTTGTTTCAGGTGTGGTTATTGCTACAGTACATAGTAATTGTTACAGATGTGGTGAAATGAAAAGCCCAGGTTTATTTTCTTTCATTGGTGGAACATTTTTTTCCTTCTTTGTGTTTTATTGTTACATTGTCATTTTTTTAGATGTGGTTATAGTAACATTGTAGTTGTTTCAGGTGGTGTTATTGTGACATTGTAATTGTTTCTGATGTGGCTATTGTTGCATTGCATTTGTTTCTGAAATAGTCATTGTTACATTGTAACTGTTTCAGGTGTAGTTACATGAAAAGCCCATCTTGCAAATGATATATTGATCGTTTATTCTGTTTAATTGATGGAATGGTTGGTCTATGAGCAGGCCTCCTCCGTCTCGCCTATCTCAGACCGCGGGGAGAAATACGCGCTGATCTCGTAATACCGGCGCGGTGGAGAAATGGAAGTTCACTTTCTCTTGTTGGCGGAGTTCTCTAAGAAGCGATCGAATGATTCATATCATCAGACTCCACCTCCCCCTATAATAACTCTCTGACATAAAGTGACCCTTTAAGTTCTATTCATTGACTGCGGCTTCAAATAGATGTTCTTCACAATGGCGCAGTGAGTACAGGTCCCTCGCCATTTTTTGTTTTTGTTTTTCGGATGAGTTTTCTGTACGGAGTCGCCGGAGGGTCGCAGGTCACGGCGTGGATGCGTCGCCTCTTGTAGTTGATGCGTTTATTTTTTCAGCTGAATAGTCCTGTGCGGAGATCACATGGGGATGTGTTGTTTGGTAAATTCGGTGTATGTGATCGGTGTCACAGTGGAAATTGTCACTTAGCGGAGAGCGTTACCTCCGCCTGGCTCCTCTGATGAATCCTCTTTTGTTCGGTCACAATCCAGCGAGTTTTATCACGCTCTGTACACCATTTAAAACCCATTTGTGCGGCGGGGGCTGCGGGGCGGCCGGGTCCTTGTACTGATCTAAGAGACGCATTGTCTGCCGAAACTGGAGCCTTGAAAGCTGCATTTACAGTGGTGATTCTTAGACAAAAAAGACAAAAAATACCTGAAATATTCAAACAGGAGATAAAGGAATGTGCTGAGCAATACGTGTGTGTGTGTGTGTGTGTGTGTGTATATATATAAATATACAGTATACAGTGGGTAAAATAAGTATTGAACACATCACCATTTTTCTAGGTAAATCTATTGGTAAAGGTGATATTGACATAAAATTTTCACCACATGTCGGTAACAAGCCATCCAATCCATACATACAAAGACACCAAAAGAAATACATTCAGAAATGTAGTTCTGTGTAATAAAATAGAAGGACACCGGGAAACATTATTGAACCCGCTAACTGAAATGTATTTACCGTATATACTCGAGTATAAGTCGAATTTTTCAGCACATTTTTTTGTGCTGAAAGTGCCCCCCTCGACTTATACTGGAGTCAAGCACTTTTCTGCAGCAAAAAATTTCATTTTCCGAACCGATTTTGGGGCCCCATATCTCAGGGCCACTTGGTGCTAGAAACCCCAAATTTGGTATGCAAACCCAGTGGAACTGGTACCACAACATATCCAAAGCTGAAGTTTTTAGCACTAAGTGGCCCCGAGATACGGGGCCCTAAAATCGGTTCGGAAAATGTCACTCACTGCTGCAGAAGTGCTTGACATTTTCTGAACCGAATTTTGGGCCCCATATCTCAGGGCCACTTGGTGCTAGGAACCCCAAATTTGGTGTACAAACCCAGTGGAACTGGTACCATAACATATCCAAAGCTAGGGTTCCTAGCACCAAGTGGCCCTGAGATACGGGGCCCCAAAACTGGTTCAGAAAATGTCATTCTCTGCTGCAGAAAAGTGCTTGACATTTTCTGAACTGATTTTTGGGGCCCTGTATCTCGGGGCCACTTCGTGCTAGAAACCCCAACTTTGGAAAGTTTATGGTGCTAGTTCCGCTGGGTTTGCACACCAAATTTGGGGTTCTTAGCACTAAGTGGCCCCGAGATACGGGGCCCCAAATTCAGTCAACTGTGTCTATCTGCAGCAATGTCATTTTGGGACCCTTTGGGTTCAGAGACCCCAAATTTTGGCTGCAGCTAGGGGGCATCTAGGAACCCTTAACTACCGAGTTTGAAGTTCAGGGGACCTATGGCTGCAAATGGGCACAGTGAGGCATGCAAATGGGCACAGTGATGCTGCAAATGGGCATTGTTGACCCTCTTTTCCACTTACAGTAGCTGTGCATTTCTCACCCTCGTCTTATACTCGGGTCAATAAGTTTTTCCCATTTTTTTTGTGGTAAATTAGGGCCTCGACTTATACTCGGAACGACTTATACTCGAGTATATACGGTACTACTTGGTACAAAATCCTTTGTTGGTAATGACGGCTTCAAGACCCCGGCTCCTGTATGGAGAACCACATGCATTGCTCAGGTGTGATTTTGGACCATTCTTCCACACAGTCTTCAAATCTTGAAGGTCCTCTTCTATGAACTTTGATCTTTAGTTCTTTCCATAGATTTTCTTTTTGATTCAGGTCAGGTGATTGGCTGGGCCGTTCTAGCAGATTTATTTTCTTTCTTTGAAACCAATGGAGAGTTTCCTTGGCTTTGTGTTTGGGATCATTGTCCTCCTGAGATGTCCTCCTGAGATGTCCTCCTGGGATGTCCTCCCTCATTTCATCTTCATCATCCTGGTAGACGGCAGCAGATTTTTATCACCATTTATCATTCCTTCAATGATATGAAATTTGCCAGTACCATATGCTGAAAAACAGCCCCGCCCCCACCAGGATGTTCCCACCCCTAAACTTAACTGTTGGTATGGGAGTGTTTTTGGGGTGATGTGCCATGTGACCTTCAAACATGGTGTGTATTGTGACCTCCAAAGAGTTGAGTTTTGGTCTCCTCTGACCAGACTATATTCTCCCCGTATTTCACAGGCTCGTCTAAATGTTGTGCAGAAAACTTTTTAAATGAGCTTCACCATGCTTTTTCTTCAGCAATGAAGTCTTGCGTGGTGAGCGTGCATACAGGCCATGGCGGGGGAATGCATTACTTTATTGTGTACCTGCTAATTCCAGATCTTTCTGAAGCTCTCCACAAGTGGTACTTGGCTCTTGGACAACTTTCTGATTCTTTTTACTCCTCTGTTAGAAATCTTGTGAGGAACACATGGTCATGGCCGGCTTATGCTGAAATTATGTTCTTTCCACTTCCGGATTATGGCCCTAACAGTGCTCACTGGAACATTGAGAAGTTTAGAAATCCTTCTGTAATCAATGCCATCTGTATGTTTTGCAACAATAAGGTTGTGAAGGGCTTGAGAGAGTTTTTTGCTTTTACCCATCATGAGCTGTTTCATGTGTGACACCTTGGTAATGAGACACCTTTTTATAGGCCAACAGATAAGACTGAACCAGCTGATAATAATTTGCGCTGACAAGGGGCGGGAATGCTTTCTAATTACTGAGAGATTTCAGCTGGTGTCTTGGCTTTCCATGCCTTTTTGCACCTCCCTTTCTTCTTTCTTCATGTATTTAATACTTTTTCCCTGTGTCCTTCCATTTTATTACACAGAACTTCACTTCTGAACGTATTTGTTTTGGTTTCTTTGTATGTATGGATTACATTACCGTTGTTACCGACATGTGGGGAAAATTTTATGTCAAAAGCACCTTTAGAAATACATTTACCTAGAAAAATGGTGACGTGTTCAATACTTATGTTACACTCTGTATATACAGCACTCAGCATAAATGAGTACACCCCTTTTGAAAAGTACGATTTTAGTAAATATCTCAATGAACACGAGAACTATTTCCAAAATTTTGACAGAACTGAGTTTTAAGGAACATTTGTTTGGCTCGTTTGTTTGGCCCACAACAAAAACCCCTCCATCTAGTATTTTGTAGGACCTCCATGATTTGTATGGACAGCACCTTCTAGGCTTGGAATGAACAGCTACATATTGCAACATCGATCTTTTTCCATTCTTTGAGAACGACCTCTTTTAGAGCCTGGATGCTGGATGGAGAGTCATCGTCTCTTCAGAATTCCCCATAGGTGTTCCCCGATTGGGTTCAGATCAGAATCACTTTCACCCGGTTCTTCTTCCGAAATGCAACAGTGGCCTTAGATGTGTGTTTTGGATCATTGTCATGTTGGAAAAGTGCGAGACGACCAGGGGCAAGGAGTGATGGTCAATTTCAATATAGAGCAGTACATCTGTGAATTCATGATGCCATCAATGAAATGCAGCTCCCCAGCCCCAGCAGCACTTATGCAGCCCCACAGCCACCACCATGTTTCACAGTAGGCACCATACATTTTTCTTTGTACCCATACAGTTTTGAAGCCATCAGTTCCAAAAACCTTTTATCTTGGTCTCATCACTCCAGAGTACAAAGTCCCAGTAGTAGTCTTCTTCTTTGTCAGCATGGGCCCTGGCAAATTTTAGGTGGGCTTTTTTGTGCATTGGGCTTTAGGAGAGGCTTCCTTCGTGGACGACATTCCTCTGCTGTGTTCACCGTATTGTGAAGCTCGCCCCAGTTTGGCTTTCTACTTCTTAAGCGAACTGCAGTGAACTCACATGGTGGTTTTCTTCGACCCTTGTCACCAGAAGACGTTCCTGTCGAGGTGAGAACTTCCATGGACGTCTCTGTCAGATGGTTGACGTTTAATTCTCGTTACATTTTTGTATCACTTTTGCTCCAGTATTCTAACTGATAAGTAAAGCTTTGTTGATCTTCTTGTAGCCTTCACCTTTCTTGTGTAAAGAAATGATTTTCTTTCTTGGGCCTTGTGACATTTCTCTTCCGTGTGGTGCCATTGCTGACATCATGAAATGGGAGGGGTTTTCTTTGTTAAGGAAATCAACTGTCTGCAGGACACAACTGTTTAATGAATTATTACACTCACCGGTATGAATTCTTGTTGTCTAAAATGTAGCTTTGCTCCTAAGACTTCCATTGGGGTGGATTCAATTTTGCAACATTGTCATAAATGAAATTGTTAGGAAAAATATTTGTTTGTGTGTGCAAATGAACAAATCTTGGATGCAATCGATGGGCCGCATTTGTGGGAGGATTTTGTAGTCCCATAGAAAATGTTCATTCTGATAGGAAAGGAAAGGTTTTCTGATAAATCTGTTGGGATTCGGACGAATTTTCGTTATTTGGAAATTCGGATGTATCCGAATTTCCGAATTAGAATAGTACCGAATTTAAAGGAATCCGAAATAACGAAATTCGAATTGGGACAAAATTCGAATTGTTTTGCAATACGAATCATTTTCCAATTTCCAAAAAAAAATAAAATAGAATAGAAAATAAAGGAATAGAATAGAAAACATTTTTTTTTCTCTATTCTATTCCTTTATTTTCTATTCTATTTTATTCTTTTTGTGAATTGGAAAACCCTTTGAATTGGAAAGCTATTTGAATTCAAAAACTTTGTGTCTCTGCCCCTCCCACAATGGGGAGATTTCCTACAGTAGTTTGTGTCTCTGCCCCTCCCACAATGGGGAGATTTCCTACAGTAGTTTGTGTCTCTGCCCCTCCCACAATGGTGAGATTTCCTGCAGTAGTTTGTGTCTCTGCCCCTCCCACAATGGTGAGATTTCCTACAGTAGTTTGTGTCTCTGCCCCTCCCACAATGGGGAGATTTCCTACAGTAGTTTGTGTCTCTGCCCCTCCCACAATGGGGAGATTTCCTACAGTAGTTTGTGTCTCTGCCCCTCCCACAATGGTGAGATTTCCTGCAGTAGTTTGTGTCTCTGCCCCTCCCACAATGGGGAGATTTCCTACAGTAGTTTGTGTCTCTGCCCCTCCCACAATGGGGAGATTTCCTACAGTAGTTTGTGTCTCTGCCCCTCCCACAATGGGGAGATTTCCTACAGTAGTTTGTGTCTCTGCCCCTCCCACAATGGTGAGATTTCCTGCAGTAGTTTGTGTCTCTGCCCCTCCCACAATGGTGAGATCTCCAGCAGTAGTTTGTGTCTCTGCCCCTCCCACAATGGGGAGATTTCCTACAGTAGTTTGTGTCTCTGCCCCTCCCACAATGGTGAGATTTCCTCTCAGTAGTTTGTGTCTCTGCCCCTCCCACAATGGTGAGATTTCCTGCAGTAGTTTGTGTCTCTGCCCCTCCCACAATGGGGAGATTTCCTGCAGTAGTTTGTGTCTCTGCCCCTCCCACAATGGTGAGATTTCCTGCAGTAGTTTGTGTCTCTGCCCCTCCCACAATGGTGAGATTTCCTGCAGCAGTTTGTGTCTCTGCCCCTCCCACAATGGTGAGATCTCCAGCAGTAGTTTGTGTCTCTGCCCCTCCCACAATGGGGAGATTTCCTGCAGTAGTTCATGTCTCTGCTCCTCCCACAATGGTGAGATCTCCAGCAGTAGTTTGTGTCTCTGCCCCTCCCACAATGGGGAGATTTTCTTGAAGTTTGTGTTTCTGCTTCTCACACAATTTTAATTCCCTGCAGTATTTGTGTTTTAGGTCCCTCCTACTATAGTAAGATTTCCTCGAATACTTGTCGCTGCTCCGCCTACAATGCAGTATTTGTGTCTCTGCCCCTCCCACCTAATAAATATTTTTCTTGCAGTTGTTAAAAATTCGGTGTAAGTTCAGCGCTATGTGTGAAGTTTTAGCTGAAATTGGAGACTTTTATCTGTACATTTGTGTCATATAGTAGTAGTCATATTGCGCTGCCGACTCTCCTCCCTGACAATCGGATGGATGTCTGATTCGTGACTGACAGGCGTTTTCCGCATCACACAAACAAATCTGGCGCCCGTCAATCGCGGTTAAGTCTGTTGTGCGCTTTCCGCGCGGTTTGATAATATTGCTGCAATCGGTGAGCCGTTCCTCGCCGAGGGATGAGAAGACGGCGGACGCATTCTGAATCTTCTAATAAAATCCTCACAGGTGCAATCAGAGAATTTTCACCCCCTAAAAAAAAACAGATGCATTGGCGGTTGCGTCGCGGCGTCGGTACGCTTGTTGATCTTAATCAGTTATCATGGTGTGATGGAATTGCTCGGTCTGCGCCTCTTGAGCGTATTCCATTACAGCGCAGTCCGGGTGCTCAGCTCTTTAATTTGTGCGAGCTCACGCCGTCCGCCATGCTGAGAGGCGCCTGTTTGTTCGCCCAGACGCAGAGCGCTGTACTCGTCCTTAATCTGCCTGCGCTGAGAGCTTATTTCACGGGGATGAGTCGTCCCGCCTCCCAGCGAAGTCCCGGAATTACACTTCTGCCTAAATGAATACGCGACTTCGCCACCGCCAACTTCCCGGCGCCATCCGAAGGCGGAATAATGAGGGCTGAAGTCATTTCCCAACTCCGCTCCCGGGTCCCTGACAACTGACTCCCGTTGTCCCATTATCCTCTCTTCCCATTGGCAGATTACTTTACTTGCCATTGGTCATCATCTGGCTGCTCCTCAGTGCACTCTGGGAAATAAAATAATTGGCAAAATGTGAAGTACTGCTAATGCCGTGGTAGTTTGTGTCTTTGCCCCTCCCACAATGATATTCCTCTGCAGTATTTGTATCCCCACCCCTCCCACAATGATATTTCCCTGGGGTATTTGTCTCTCTGCCCCTCCCACAATGATATTTCCCTGCGGCGTTTGTCTCTCTGCCCCTCCCACAATATTTCCCTGCAGGATTTGTGTCTCTGCCCCTCCCACAATGATATTTCCTGAAGGATTTGTTTCTCTGCCCCTCCCACAATGATATTTCCCTGAAGGATTTGTTTCTCTGCCCCTCCCACAATGATATTTCCCTGCAGTAATTTTTATCTCCACCCCTCCCACAATGATATTTCCCTGCGGTATTTGTGTCTCTGCCCCTCCCACAATGATATTTCCCTGCGGTATTTGTGTCTCTGCCCCTCCCACAATGATATTTCCCTGCGGTATTTGTGTCTCTGCCCCTCCCACAATGATATTTCCCTGCGGTATTTGTGTCTCTGCCCCTCCCACAATGATATTTCCCTGCGGCATTTGTCTCTCTGCCCCTCCCACAATGATATTTCCCTGCAGCATTTGTCTCTCTGCCCCTCCCACAATGATATTTTCCTGCGTTATTTATCTCTCTGCCCCTCCCCCAATGATATTTCCCTGCAGTATTTGTCTCTCTGCCCCTCCCACAATAATATTGCCCTGCAGCATTTGTATCTCTGCCCCTCCCACAATGATATTTTCCTGCAGTATTTGTGTCTCTGCCCCTCCCACAATGATATTTCACTGCAGTTCTTGTGTCCCTGCTCCGCCTACAATGGTGGGACTTCAGCACAGAAATATGCAGAGTAATTTTGTGTCGCCACCAAGATATTGGCAATGTGAGATTTCAGTGCAGGGGATGAAGTATAGTTTTCCTCTCCGTACAAAATTTTAGTGGTCAAGTTAATGTTGGTTGGAGGATTGGGAAAAGGTCAAGGTAGGGTTTAAAGTGCAGTGGAGTGCTGGGCGTAAATAGGGCTGGTTAGAATAAATGTAATACACAGCAATTCCCGGCTGTCTCTTTGACAGCCTGGGGAGAAACTGCGGAAGATGAAGAGGAGGACGTAGGCGATACGTCCTAACTTCCACAAAGCTTCTAGGACATGTCTGCTAACTGGTTAGAATAAATGTAATACACAGAAATTCCCCGCTGTCACTTTGACCGCCTGGGGAAAAACTGTGGAAGGTGAGGAGGAGAAGGACGTAGGAGATACGTCCTAACTTCCACAAAGCTTCTAGGACGTATCTCCTAACTGGTTAGAATAGATGTAATACACGGCAATTCCCGGCTGTCACTTTGACAGCCTGGGGAGAAACTGTGGAAGGTGAAGAGGAGAAGGAGATACATCCTAGAAGCTTTGTGGAAGTTAGGATGTATCTCCTACGTCCTTCTCCACTTCTCTGTCCACAGTTTCTCCCCAGGCTGTCAAAATGACAGCCCGGAATTGCTGTGTATTACATTTAATCTAATCAGTTAGGAGATACATCCTAATACACAGCAATTCCGGGCTGTCATTTTGACAGCCTGGGGAGAAACTGTGGAAGGTGAAGAGGATAAGGAGGTATCTCCTACTTCCTTCTCCACTTCTCTGTCCACAGTTTCTCCCCAGGCTGTCAAAATGACAGCCCGGAATTGCTGTGTATTACATTTATTCTAATCAGTTAGGAGATATGTCCTAGAAGCTTTGTGGAAGTAAGGACATATTTCCTATGTCCTTCTCTTCCCCTTCCGCAGTTTCTCCCCAGGCTGTCAAAATGACAGCCGGGAATTGCTGTGTATTAGGATGTATCCCCTAACTGGTTAGAATAAATGTAATACACAGCAATTCCTGGCTGTCATTTTGACAGCCTGGGGAGAAACTGCAGAAGAAGAGGAGAAGGGCGTAGGAGATACGTCCTAACTTCCACAAAGCTTCTAGGACGTATCTCTTCTTTGTCTATACTGGTGGCTTCAGAGTTGGATATATTTTAGGAGTTCCAGTGATTTGCCGACTTATTTTTAAAGGTGTGAGTTCCAAGGTTGTCACCCTTTCTCCCGCCTTCACTACCTGAACTCCTATCCCGCTGGATAGTGAAGATGGCGGCTCGCTGTGCCTGCGCCTTTAAAGTACAAACCAGCAGCGCCAGTTCCCATCCTCCGCTCTCTTCTGATTTCTATGATATAATTACCCGTCCTCTCAAATCGATGCCAGATGTGTTATCCTTTCCGGCGTCCTGTCAGTGTTCCGTCCCGAGAATATTCCGACGCAAATGGCAGCCACGAGGCAGGACCAGCGCTGGGAACTCGCGCCATTCTCGCCTCTCTCTGACAGACCGCCGCAAGACATTTCCCCAGCGGAATATTCCCGAGACGTCGGAGTGTCAGGAGGACAATAGAGTCCTCAGTGTGTGTGGCAGGTTGGCTGGAGCAGATGATGCGACATTTCTCATTTAATTATCCATCGTGGCCTCTGAACGGCTCAGAGCTGCTGATTGGCTGATCGGTAAACGCCGTGGCGGAGCGCGGCGAAGGTGCGATAGGTTTGGGGTAGAAGGAGATAATTATTCGTAAATTGGCCCCGGCCGGGGGGGGGGGGGGGTTCTGTCCGCCTTCCACCCATGTGCAGATATTCATTTGTAATATGTTTGTCATTTGTTACAAAGTAAAATATTCACCCAAATGATACAAATTCACCCAAAGCCGCTAATCCGACCTCGGGCCTTTCCTTCAGGCTCCTCTCCTGGACTGAAATGACTTCATCTGAACACGCTGCACACTGTGAGCTTCTCACAATGTGCATTAGAAGCTGCAACAAGGCAGAGCTCACCTGGCTGGAGGACGTCCAGCGTCATTTATTCCTTTCTTTCCCAGGCTGACTACCCCTGGCCCCGCCCCCCTTCATTCATTGGATCTCAGTTCTTATAATCATGGAGGGTCAGCATCACATGTTACCTATGCAAATACAGCCTGCCTAGGACCGCCCCTTCCTCCAGACTGACACCCGCCCATCAATACAGTGTCGGGACAATGTCACCTAGAGCCCGGCGCAAACGTGCCAAACTGCCCCCCCCCCCCGCCCCCCAAGATGTATCATTATGTGTCAGCAAAGATCCCCCTCGCCAAAAAAATTAAGTACCCCTAAGCACAAATCCACACCCCAAAAAAGTCCCCCTCCTGGCACAAATGCCCCCCCATCCCCCGCCCAACACCCCCCCACCTCCTAGTACAAATGCTCTTCCCCATCCCCCTCCCAACACCCCCCCAGTACAAATGCTCTTTCCCATCCCCCTCCCAACACAAATCCCCCCCTTCTAGTACAAATGCTCTTCCCCCTCCCAACACAAATCCCCCCCTCCTAGTACAAATGCTCTTCCCCATCCCCCTCCCTACACAAATCCCACCCCATCCTAGTACAAATGCTCTTCCCCCTCCCAACACCCCCTCCCCTAGTAAAAATGCTCTTCCCCATCCCCCTCCCAACACCCACCCCCCAGTACAAATGCTCTTCCCCCTCCCATCCTAGCACAAATGCCCTTCCCCATCCCCCTCCCAACACCCCCCCCCCCCTAGTAAAAATTCTCCTCCCCATCCCCCTCCCAACACAAATTCCCCCCTCAAATCATCACTCCTAGCACACTTCCCAAAATTTCCTCTCCTAGACCAATTCTTACCCGCCCCCCCCCAATTCACCCTGCCAATACAAATTCCCTCCCCCCCAATCCCCTTCTGGTGCCCCCACCTCACATTATACCACAGTGCCCAGGGCAGCCGCCCCTCCTGCCCCCCCCCCTTGTGCCGACCCTGCATCAGTGCATATTGATATTTGCATGTCTCCTCCCAGGAGCCATCCCACTGCTTGTATCAGGACTGAGGGCCCCTGAGATAAGTACGGAGGCCGGGGGTGGAGGGGGGGGCTGTGATGTTTTCAGCACACTGCTGGCCCCGCCCACCAGCCATCATCTGCCTGCATGGCATTGAGAAGCACAGAGACCCAGTGATGAAATCACCGGGTGTAAATGAAGGTATGGAATGAAAATTGAAAGGTTTTCTATAAACATTTTACTAGCTGATGGGGGAGGAGCCAGGAAGGACAAAATGTAATCCGAGTTAATGATTTAAATATCAACACCCCCAGTCTGCACATATTTCTGCAGGAAGTTCCTATAGAGGAGAACAAAGGGAACTATAAACAACCGGATCCCACCTGCTTCAAACCCAACGCACTGCCTTGATTTGGCTATTCTAGGGGGGCGCTATTTTTTTCTAACCATCAGAATTCTCCAGCATGCTGGAAAATCTTTGTGCAGCTTCCCCATCCCCCGCTTCCCTCTTATTGAGCCGTACTGAACCATGCGTGCCCCACTTCATTCCTGCGGGGTGCACAGCACCAATATTGTCTGCTGGTCCTGGCTCTGCAGAGGAGCCGTAGGGGAAGAATCTGCCAGTCTATGGAGGACCTCAATCCTCAATCCATAATACACAAGAGGAATACCCTCCAATTCTGTGCGACTTTATCCAACTGTCATTTCCATTCATAAAGTCCCACAAAATTGGAGGGAATTCCTTTTCTCTATATATTGTAGACATGTGCAGAACGGACAAAGTTGGTTTCGTTTCGATTCCTTATTTACATAAATTTGTTAAGTTAAATTAGTTTAATCCATTTAATTTTGTTTTCGGAAATTAGTTTTGTTTATTCTTATTTGAATCAATTTTGAATAGTTTTCGAATGCGAAAAGTATTCCAATTTCCAAAGAGAATAAAATAGAATAGAAAATAAAGGAATTGAATAGAAAAAAAATAGAATAGGATATAAAAGAATATAACAGAAAATAAAAGTATAGAATATAACACTGTAAAACAGAACAAAATAGGATAGAAAATAAAAGAACAGAATAGAAAGGAATAGAATAGAATAAAAAAATAGAATTAAACAGAAAGATTATAACCATCTTCTGAAATTCGAATAGAATAATAAAAAAAACAATAGAATAGAATAAATATAACCATTTTCCAAAATTCAAACAGAATCAATTTGAATGATTAGTATGGAAAAAAAAACAGAATAGAATGAATACAACCATCTTCCTATACTAATCTATTTTTTTTTCTATTCTAAATTTGAATTTTGGGAAATGGCTATAGTCTTTCTATTCTATTGCTTTTATAATTGTATTCTTTTTCTATTTGTTCTACTCTGTTCTTTTCTATTCTATTATTTTATTTTCTATTCAAATGTATTCTGTTCTAAATTCAAATTTTGGAAGATGGTTATATATCTATGCTATTCTATTCTGTGTTTTTTTCTATACTATTCTGTTATTTTCTATTCCATTCTAATCTATTCTTTTCTATTCTATTCAAATTTGAATTGATTCTATTTGAATTTTGGGAAATGGTTATATTCTATTCTATTGTTTTATTTTTTTATTCTCTTCTTTTCTATTCTATTTTAGTCTATTCCTTTTTATCTATTTTATTCTTTTCTATTCTTTTCCTATGTATTCGAATTCAGATTTATTCTATTTGAAATTCAAATTTCAGAAGAAGGTTATATTCTTTCTATGTTATAATATTATATTCTATTTGTTGCTATTATATTGTAGTCTATTCTGTTTTTTTATTTTCTATTCTATTTTGTTCTGTGTTATTCTTTTATTCTATTTTATATTCTATTTTTGTATTTTCTGTTATATTCTTTTCTATTCTATTCCTTTTTTTTCTAATTCTATTGTATTCTCTTTGGAAATTCGAAAACGATTCAAATTCGGAAACTATTCGAAAAGTATTCGAAAGCTATTCGAATTTTGTCCGAATTTTTTTTCGTTATTTTGGATTAGTTTAAATTCGGTACTATTGTAATTCAGAAATTCGGATACATCCCAAATTCCAAAAAAACGAAGATTCATCCGAATTTCAATTCAGGACGAAACGAACCGCACATATCTAATAAATCGGCACAAAGGCACTTCCATCCTTCCACCATATTCCCCATATCAATAGATAATACCGGTGACGGCTGGTTGGTTTTCGGGGGGGAAAAGTTCCTCCTCCCACGTAGCCAGTCCCGGCAGGTTTGTGGGTCGCCGGCTCCGATTCCCATCCCAGAGCGCCAGTCCCGGCAGGTTTGTGGGTCGCCGGCTCCGATTCCCATCCCAGAGCGCCAGTCCCGGCAGGTTTGTGGGTCGCCGGCTCCGATTCCCATCCCAGAGCGCCAGTCCCGGCAGGTTTGTGGGTCGCCGGCTCCGATTCCCATCCCAGAGCGCCAGTCCCGGCAGGTTTGTGGGTCTCCGGCTCCGATTCCCATCCCAGAGCGCCAGTCCCGGCAGGTTTGTGGGTCGCCGGCTCCGATTCCCATCCCAGAGAGCCAGTCCCGGCAGGTTTGTCAGTCGCCGGCTCCGATTCCGATCCCAGAGCGCCAGTCCGGGCAGGTTTGTGGGTCGCCGGCTCCGATTCCCATCCCAGTGCGCCAGTCCCGGCAGGTTTGTGGGTTGCCGGCTCCGATTCCCATCCCAGAGTGCCAGTCCCGGCAGGTTTGTGGGTCGCCGGCTCCGATTCCCATCCCAGAGCGCCAGTCCCGGCAGGTTTGTGGGTCGCCGGCTCCGATTCCCATCCCAGAGCGCCAGTCCCGGCAGGTTTGTGGGTCTCCGGCTCCGATTCCCATCCCAGAGCGCCAGTCCCGGCAGGTTTGTGGGTCACCGGCTCCGATTCCCATCCCAGAGCGCCAGTCCCGGCAGGTTTGTGGGTCGCCGGCTCCGATTCCCATCCCAGAGCGCCAGTCCCGGCAGGTTTGTGGGTCGCCGGCTCCGATTCCCATCCCAGAGTGCCAGTCCCGGCAGGTTTGTGGGTCTCCGGCTCCGATTCCCATCCCAGAGCGCCAGTCCCGGCGGGTTTGTGGGTCGCCGGCTCAGATTCCCATCCCAGAGCGCCAGTCCCGGCAGGTTTGTGGGTCGCCGGCTCCGATTCCCATCCCAGAGCGCCAGTCCCGGCAGGTTTGTGGGTCGCCGGCTCCGATTCCCATCCCAGAGCGCCAGTCCCGGCGGGTTTGTGGGTCGCCGGCTCCGATTCCCATCCCAGAGCGCCAGTCCCGGCAGGTTTGTGGGTCGCCGGCTCCGATTCCCATCCCTGAGCGCCAGTCCCGGCAGGTTTGTGGGTCTCCGGCTCCGATTCCCATCCCTGAGCGCCAGTCCCGGCAGGTTTGTGGGTCGCCGGCTCCGATTCCCATCCCAGAGCGCCAGTCCCGGCAGGTTTGTGGGTCGCCGGCTCCGATTCCCATCCCTGAGCGCCAGTCCCGGCAGGTTTGTGGGTCTCCGGCTCCGATTCCCATCCCTGAGCGCCAGTCCCGGCAGGTTTGTGGGTCGCCGGCTCCGATTCCCATCCCAGAGCGCCAGTCCCGGCAGGTTTGTGGGTCGCCGGCTCCGATTCCCATCCCAGAGCGCCAGTCCCGGCAGGTTTGTGGGTCGCCGGCTCCGATTCCCATCCCAGAGCGCCAGTCCCGGCAGGTTTGTGGGTCGCCGGCTCCGATTCCCATCCCAGAGCGCCAGTCCCGGCAGGTTTGTGGGTCGCCGGCTCCGATTCCCATCCCAGAGCACCAGTCCCGGCAGGTTTGTGGGTCGCCGGCTCCGATTCCCATCCCAGAGCGCCAGTCCCGGCAGGTTTGTGGGTCGCTGGCTCCGATTCCCATCCCAGAGCGCCAGTCCCGGCAGGTTTGTGGGTCACCGGCTCCGATTCCCATCCCAGAGCGCCAGTCCCGGCAGGTTTGTGGGTCGCCGGCTCCGATTCCCATCCCAGAGCGCCAGTCCCGGCAGGTTTGTGGGTCGCTGGCTCTGATTCCCATCCCAGAGCGCCAGTCCCGGCAGGTTTGTGGGTTTCCGGCTCCGATTCCCATCCCAGAGCGCCAGTCCCGGCAGGTTTGTGGGTCGCCGGCTCCGATTCCCATCCCAGAGCGCCAGTCCCGGCAGGTTTGTGGGTCGCTGGCTCTGATTCCCATCCCAGAGCGCCAGTCCCGGCAGGTTTGTGGGTCGCCGGCTCCGATTCCCATCCCAGAGCGCCAGTCCCGGCAGGTTTGTGGGTCGCCGGCTCCGATTACCATCCCAGAGCGCCAGTCCCGGCAGGTTTGTGGGTCGCCGGCTCCGATTCCCATCCCAGAGCGCCAGTCCCGGCAGGTTTGTGGGTCTCCGGCTCCGATTCCCATCCCAGAGCGCCAGTCCCGGCAGGTTTGTGGGTCGCCGGCTCCGATTCCCATCCCAGAGCGCCAGTCCCGGCAGGTTTGTGGGTCGCCGGCTCCGATTCCCATCCCAGAGCGCCAGTCCCGGCAGGTTTGTGGGTCGCTGGCTCTGATTCCCATCCCAGAGCGCCAGTCCCGGCAGGTTTGTGGGTTTCCGGCTCCGATTCCCATCCCAGAGCGCCAGTCCCGGCAGGTTTGTGGGTCGCCGGCTCCGATTCCCATCCCAGAGCGCCAGTCCCGGCAGGTTTGTGGGTCGCTGGCTCTGATTCCCATCCCAGAGCGCCAGTCCCGGCAGGTTTGTGGGTCGCCGGCTCCGATTCCCATCCCAGAGCGCCAGTCCCGGCAGGTTTGTGGGTCGCCGGCTCCGATTACCATCCCAGAGCGCCAGTCCCGGCAGGTTTGTGGGTCGCCGGCTCCGATTCCCATCCCAGAGCGCCAGTCCCGGCAGGTTTGTGGGTCTCCGGCTCCGATTCCCATCCCAGAGCGCCAGTCCCGGCAGGTTTGTGGGTCGCCGGCTCCGATTCCCATCCCAGAGCGCCAGTCCCGGCAGGTTTGTGGGTCGCCGGCTCCGATTCCCATCCCAGAGCGCCAGTCCCGGCAGGTTTGTGGGTCGCCGGCTCCGATTCCCATCCCAGAGCGCCAGTCCCGGCAGGTTTGTGGGTCGCCGGCTCCGATTCCCATCCCAGAGCGCCAGTCCCGGCAGGTTTGTGGGTCGCCGGCTCTGATTCCCATCCCAGAGCGCCAGTCCCGGCAGGTTTGTGGGTCGCCGGCTCCGATTCCCATCCTAGAGCGCCAGTCCCGGCAGGTTTGTGGGTCGCCGGCTCTGATTCCCATCCCAGAGCGCCAGTCCCGGCAGGTTTGTGGGTCGCCGGCTCTGATTCCCATCCCAGAGCGCCAGTCCCGGCAGGTTTGTGGGTCGCCGGCTCCCATTCCCATCCCAGAGCGCTAGTCCCGGCAGGTTTGTGGGTCGCATGCTCCGATTCCCATCCCAGAGCGCCAGTCCTTGCAGGTTTGTGGGTCGCTGGCTCCGATTCCCATCCCAGAGCGCCAGTCCCGGCAGGTTTGTGGGTCGCCGGCCCCGATTCCCATCCCAGAGCGCCAGTCCTTGCAGGTTTGTGGGTCGCCGGCTCCGATTCCCATCCCAGAGCGCCAGTCCCGGCAGGTTTGTGGGTCGCTGGCTCCGATTCCCATCCCAGAGCGCCAGTCCCGGCAGGTTTGTGGGTCGCCGGCTCCGATTCCCATCCCAGAGCGCCAGTCCCGGCAGGTTTGTGGGTCGCCGGCTCCAATTCCCATCCCAGAGCGCCAGTCCCGACAGGTTTGTGGGTCGCCGGCTCCGATTCCCATCCCAGAGCGCCAGTCCCGGCAGGTTTGTGGGTCGCCGGCTCCGATTCCCATCCCAGAGCGCCAGTTCCGGCGGGTTTGTGGGTCGCCGGCTCCGATTCCCATCCCAGAGCGCCAGTCCCGGCAGGTTTGTGGGTCACCGGCTCCGATTCCCATCTCAGAGCGCCAGTCCCGGCAGGTTTGTGGGTCACCGGCTCCGATTCCCATCCCAGAGCGCCAGTCCCGGCAGGTTTGTGGGTCGCCGGCTCCGATTCCCATCCCAGATCGCCAGTTCCGGCGGGTTTGTGGGTCGCCGGCTCCGATTCCCATCCCAGAGCGCCAGTCCCGGCAGGTTTGTGGGTCACCGGCTCCGATTCCCATCCCAGAGCGCCAGTCCCGGCAGGTTTGTGGGTCGCCGGCTCCGATTCCCATCCCAGAGCGCCAGTCCCGGCAGGTTTGTGGGTCGCCGGCTCCGATTCCCATCCCAGAGCGCCAGTCCCGGCAGGTTTGTGGGTCACCGGCTCCGATTCCCATCCCAGAGCGCCAGTCCCGGCAGGTTTGTGGGTCGCCGGCTCCGATTCCCATCCCAGAGCGCCAGTCCCGGCAGGTTTGTGGGTCGCCGCCTCCGATTCCCATCCCTGAGCGCCAGTCCCGGCAGGTTTGTGGGTCTCCGGCTCCGATTCCCATCCCAGAGCGC
The DNA here is from genome assembly GCA_037952925.1 of Lithobates clamitans. Classification (NCBI taxonomy): domain Eukaryota; kingdom Metazoa; phylum Chordata; class Amphibia; order Anura; family Ranidae; genus Lithobates; species Lithobates clamitans. The sequence continues at coordinate 216,128 of JBBGZY010002330.1, forward strand.
CAGTCCCGGCAGGTTTGTGGGTCGCCGGCTCCGATTCCCATCCCAGAGCGCCAGTCCCGGCAGGTTTGTGGGTCGCCGGCTCCGATTCCCATCCCAGAGCGCCAGTCCCGGCAGGTTTGTGAGTCGCCGGCTCCGATTCCCATCCCAGAGCGCCAGTCCCGGCAGGTTTGTGGGTCGCCGGCTCCGATTCCCATCCCAGAGCGCCAGTCCCGGCAGGTTTGTGGGTCGCCGGCTCCGATTCCCATCCCAGAGCGCCAGTCCCGGCAGGTTTGTGGGTCGCCGGCTCCGATTCCCATCCCAGAGCGCCAGTCCCGGCAGGTTTGTGGGTCGCCGGCTCCGATTCCCATCCCAGAGCGCCAGTCCCGGAGAATAGGAGGAAGATTTTGTGTCTGGCCTTTGTCCCGCTGATGAAGGGATGTGTGTGGTCGGCTGCCAGGACCCGACAAATAAAAAGTGTCTGTGACCTGGATTCCCATTATGTCAGAAAACTTGAGTCATGAATGGCGAGATTGTTTATGTAACCTTGCGTGCCGCGGACGCAACGATTCCCACCAGTCACGCTCCCGCCGAAGCGCGTGACGTCAGGGCGCTCCCATTGTCGGGCCGAGGTCGGGTTCCCGCTGGGACTGTCCATTGGAAGGTTGGAGCCGTCTCCCGGCACAATGGACACAGAGATGTCCTCTGAAGTGTCGTCTTTCATCTGTGCCGGCGGCTCTGGGCGGTTTTACCAAGTGAGAACTTTATGCAACGTTTATGCAGACCTTGTGTGCCCGGGCGTATGTGGCCCACGGACAAAGATGTCAAGTTTAAAATGAGGAGGGTCATTCATGTTCTTCTTAAGTGCCATTAATTAGAGGGGTCCCCATACTGAATAATTGTATTGTAAGGATTAAAGTGGACCTGTCATTAATTACCACACTGCACTGGGATGAATAGGCGCAATATTTTATTTATACCAATAAGCCATAACTTTATGACCACTGGCACCTGAAAGTGGGTGGGATATATAAGGCAGCAAGTGAACACGTTGTCTCTGAAGATGAAAGCAGAAAAAAACGGCAAGCGTAAGGATTTGAGGGACTTTGACAAGGACCAAATTGTAATGTCTAGACGACTGGGTCAGAGCAACTCCAAGACTGTAGCTCTTGTGGGATGTTCCCGGTCTGCAGTGGTCAGGACTGACCAAGAGTGGTCCAAGGAACCAACAACAGGAACATGGGCGGGGAAGACTCATTGATGGAGGTGGGGAGGGAAGACTCATTGATGGATGTGGGGAGGGTAGGCTCATTGATGGAGGTGGGGAGGGAAGGCTCATTGATAGAGGTGGGGAGTGAAGACTCATTAGAGGAGGTGGGGAGGGAAGGCTCATTGATGGAGGTGGGGCGGGGAGGCCCATTGGTGGAGGTGGGGAGGAAGGCTCATTGATGAAGGTGGGGCGGGGAGGCCCATTGGTGGATTGGGAGGGGGGGCTCATTGCTGGAGGTGAAGAGGGAAGGCTCATTGATGGAGGTGGGGAGTGAAGGCTCATTGGCATTGATTGGGGGGGCTCATTGATGGAGGTGGGGAGGGAAGGCTCATTGATGGAGGTGGGGAGGGGCTCGTTGATGGACTTTGGGAGGTAAGGCCCGTTGATGGAGGTGGGGAGTGAAGGCTCATTGATTGGAGGAGAGGCTCATTGATAGATTTGGGGGTGTCATTTGATGGAGGTGGGGAGTGAAGGGTTATTGATGGGGGAGCTCATTGATGGACTTCGGGAGGTAAGGCCCGTTGATGGAGGTGGGGAGGGGAGGCTCATTGATGAATTTGGAGGGGGGGCTCATTTATGGAGGTGGGGAGGGGAAGGCTCGTTGATGGAAGTGGGGAGGGGAGGCCCATTGATGGATTGGGAGGGAGGGCTCATTGATGGAGGTGGGGAGTGAAGGCTCATTGACATTGATTGGGGGGGCTCATTGATGGAGGTGGGGAGTGAAGGCTCATTGATTGGAGGAGAGGCTCATTGATAGATTTGGGGGGGGGCTCATTGATGGAGGTGGGGAGTGAAGGGTTATTGATGGGGGAGCTCATTGATGGAGGTGGGGGGAGGGGCTCGTTGATGGACTTTGGGAGGTAAGGCCCATTGATGGAGGTGGGGAAGGGAGGCTCATTGATGCATTTGGAGGGGGGGCTCATTTATGGAGGTGGGGAGGGGAAGGCTCGTTGAAGGAGGTGGGGAGGGGAGGCCCATTGATGGAGGTGGGGAGTGAAGGCTCATTGACATTGATTGGGGGGGCTCATTGATGGAGGTGGAGAGGGAAGGTTGGCCCAAGTGGTCCAATTTAATAGAAGAGCTACTGGAGCTCAAATTGCTGAAAAAGTGAATGCTGGTTCTGCTAGAAAGATGTCAGAACACACAGAGCATCCCAGCTTGTTGTGTATGGGGCTGTATAGCTGCAGACTGGTCAGACCCGTGTCCACAGCCCAAAGCGCCTACAATGGGCACATGATCATCAGAACTGGACCACAGAACAATGGAAGAAGGTAAGAAGGTGGCCTGGTCTGATGAATTCAAGAATGGTTTGAGGAACACAACAATGAGTTTGAGGTGTTGCCTCCCAATTCTCCAGATCTCAATCCAATTGAGCATCTGTGGGATGTGCTGAAGAAACATGTCCAATCCATGGAGGCCCCACCTCATAACCTACAGGACATAAAGGATCTTCTACCGAGCGCTTGGTGCCAGAGACCACAGCATATCTTCAGAGGTCTAGTGGAGTCCGTGCCTGGATGGGTCAGAGCTGTTTTGGCAGAAATGGGAGGACCTAATCAATTTTTTAAAAATTATGGCATCCGCAGGCATCTGCAGAGGGCAGCATGTTTCTACGCGGTGTGGAAAAACTCACAATTTTGCGTGCGTTCCCGGTTCGCAGGTGGTATGAATGAACCCCGAGGGAAGTGAGTAATAAATTCCATCAGAGTGCAACAAAAAAGTTGCTTAATTGCAATAAACAAAAATCACTGAATGTATTTGTGACGTTACAGGCAATCCCGACCTATGACAAAGTATTGTTACATTGTAGAACGTAGAATCTGATGAGGTTCTGATACAATGTGCCAATATTTCCTCATAGGTAGTGATTGCCGGGAAAGTTTTTAATGATGGATCTGATATTATAATATAGGGGCCCAGCTGCGGTTGGTAACATTAGTTAATTGTAATACTATAGGGGCCCAGCTGCACACGGTGATATTAGTTCTGATACTATACTATAGGGGCCCCGGCTGCCATCAGTGATATTAGTTCTGATATTATATTGTAGGGGCCCAGCTGCGATCGTGGTATTAGTTCTGATATTGTACTATAGGGGCCCGACTGTCGTCGTGATATTAGTTCTGATATTATATTGTAGGGGCCCAGCTGCGATCGTGATCTTATTTCTGATATTATATTGTAGGGGCCCAGCTGCGATCGTGATCTTAGTTCTGATATTATATTGTAGGGGCCCAGCTGTGATCGTGATATTAGTTCTGATATTCTACTATAAGGGCCCGGCTGTCGTCGTGATCTTAGTTCTGATATTATATTGTAGGGGCCCAGCTGTGGTCGGTGATTAGAGGTCGACCGATATATTGGCTGATATTTGGCCTTTCTTAAGAAATCGGCATCAGCCGATTATTATGCATATCAGGCTAATTGTAAGTGCGGGCTGATGGGTTTTTTTTTCACTGCAGGAAGTCGGCCGTGGCGGCTGCCAATTGGTTGTTACCGGCCGTGCTTCATTCTGGGAGTTGTAGTCTGGAGACAGAGGCGAGGCGCGCAGCACGTCAGGGGACGAATGGAGCTCTGTCTTTGATCTGTGGCCAGGGTAGGGGGAGCAGGGAGCGTTCCGCTGGTGGGCACTGATGAGGAGGCATGGAGGGACATTGATAGGCTGAACTGGTGGACATTGTTAGGCTGAACTGGTGGGCACTGATGATCTGCACTGGTAGACACTGATGGGCTGCACTGGTGGACACTGATGGGCTGCAGTTGCACTGATGAGGTGGCACTGATGGGCTGCACTGGTTAGCACTGATGAGGTGGCACTGATGGGCTGCACTGGTTGGCACTGATGGACACTGATAGGCTGCACTGATGGACACTGATAGGCTGCACTGATGGACACTGATAGGCTGCACTGATGGACACTGATAGGCTGCACTGATGGACACTGATAGGCTGCACTGATGGACACTGATAGGCTGCACTGATGGACACTGATAGGCTGCACTGATGGACACTGATAGGCTGCACTGATGGACACTGATAGGCTGCACTGATGGACACTGATAGGCTGCACTGATGGACACTGATAGGCTGCACTGATGAACACTGATAGGCTACATTAGGTGACACTGACGGACACTGGTAGGCTGCACTGGTGGATGCTGATAGGCTGCACTGGTGGACGCTGATAGGCTGCACTGTTGGACGCTGATAGGCTGCACTGTTGGACGCTGATAGGCTGCACTGGTGGACGCTGATAGGCTGCACTGGTGGACGCTGATAGGCTGCACTGGTGGGCGCTGATAGGCTGCACTGGTGGGCGCTGATAGGCTGCACTGGTGGACGCTGATAGGCTGCACTGGTGGGCGCTGATAGGCTGCACTGGTGGGCGCTGATAGGCTGCACTGGTGGGCGCTGATAGGCTGCACTGGTGGGCGCTGATAGGCTGCACTGGTGGGCGCTGATAGGCTGCACTGGTGGACGCTGATAGGCTGCACTGGTGGGCGCTGATAGGCTGCACTGGTGGACGCTGATAGGCTGCACTGGTGGACGCTGATAGGCTGCACTGGTGGACGCTGATAGGCTGCACTGGTGGACGCTGATAGGCTGCACTGGTGGACGCTGATAGGCTGCACTGGTGGACGCTGATAGGCTGCACTGGTGGACGCTGATAGGCTGCACTGGTGGACGCTGATAGGCTGCACTGGTGGACGCTGATAGGCTGCACTGGTGGACGCTGATAGGCTGCACTGGTGGACGCTGATAGGCTGCACTGGAGGACGCTGATAGGCTGCACTGGTGGACGCTGATAGGCTGCACTGGTGGACGCTGATAGGCTGCACTGGTGGACGCTGATAGGCTGCACTGGTGGACGCTGATAGGCTGCACTGGTGGACGCTGATAGGCTGCACTGGTGGACGCTGATAGGCTGCACTGGTGGACGCTGATAGGCTGCACTGGTGGACGCTGATAGGCTGCACTGGTGGACGCTGATAGGCTGCACTGGTGGACGCTGATAGGCTGCACTGGTGGACGCTGATAGGCTGCACTGGTGGACGCTGATAGGCTGCACTGGTGGGCGCTGATAGGCTGCACTGGTGGGCGCTGATAGGCTGCACTGGTGGGCTGCACTGGTGGGCACTGATGTGGCACTGACAGGCTGAACTGGTTGGCACTGAGGTGGCACTAATGGACACTGATGGGCTGCACTGACAGGCACTGATGGGGTGGAACTGACGGCCACAGCCTGCACTGGTGGGCACTGATGGACACTGATAGCCTGAACTGGTGGGCACTGATGAGGTGGCACTGATGGGCTGCACTGGTTGGCACTGATGGACACTGATAGGCTGCACCCCACCTCTCCATCCTAAACAATAACCTCCCCAGCTCTACCCTAGATTTTCTAAAATGAAAGAAAAAAAAAAAGAATAAAAAATCTGCCGGCCTAAAATATCAGCCGCAAAAACCGGCAACATATATCGGCCATCGGCTGCCCCAATTTCTAAATATCGGCATCGGCCAGAGAAGAACCCATATCGGTCGACCTCTATCGGTGATATTAGTTCTGATATTATACTATAGAGGCCCGGCTACAATCAGTAATAGTTAATTGTTATTCTATAGGGGCCCGGCTGCGGTTAGAGAATTTAGATCTGATATTATACTATAGGGGCCCGGCTGCAGTCAGTAATAGTTAATTGTTATTCTATAGGGGCCCGGCTGCTGTTGGAGATTTTAGATCTGATATTATACTATAGGGGCCCGGCTGTGGTTGGAGATTCTAGATCTGATATTATACTATAGGGGCCCGGCTGCAGTCAGTAATAGTTAATTGTTATACTATAGGGGCCCGGCTGCGGTTAGAGATTTTAAATCTGATATTATACTATAGGGGCCCGGCTGCGGTTAGTAATAGTTAATTGTTATTCTATAGGGGCCCGGCTGCGGTTGGAGATTTTAGATCTGATATTATACTATAGGGGCCCGGCTGCGGTCGCAGTCAGTGGAAAGTTACATCAATATAGAAGGAGCTGCGGGCGAGAAGAGGGCCGCGGTGCCCCGGAGTTCCGCACACACTACAAGGAGGTCGGCGGGGCTGTTTGCTCAGTATAATGTGTTTGCTTCCATTTCTCCGGAATAGTAGAATAAGTCTAAAGCAAACCTCTCAGATCGAAGAGTTAAATTGGACCCGGCGAGCGGATTTTGTGCCCTTAAGGTGCGATTTCCAATTAAGATTAGCGCATTCTTGTACAGATCCGCGCCCTCCCCCATCTGGTCCCGGTACGCCGTGTTTACAAGCTTGCGGAGGGATTAGTGCCAGAACGGAACTAAGAGGGGAGATGGCAGTGCCAGGGACCCCGGGGTCAGGAGAGCAGCCAAAAATCTGCCGCGACCGCGTGCCAGCGTACCTGTTAACCCGTTCGCGGCCCTCCGAAGACGTGCAACATTCCCTAACACTGCCGAACCTGCATGTAAAGTCACGATTGCAAGCTCTTATGGTTTCCATTTACATGCTGGAGTGCTGCCAACCCCCCCGAACACTGATCCCTTTATGAACTGGCTGGAATATGTTCAGAATTGAAAGCCGGGGCTGGATTAGTCCCTGTAGTGCTAGAAAGGAAGAAGGAATGTTAATGAAAATAAGAAATAAGCTTCTCTTTGTATATTTTAGTTTTTTTAGCTGATTTACTTCCCATCCATAAACTGGTCTGGGCTTTCTCCAGCGTTTCAGAATCGCCGTTTTTGGTACTTGTAGTTCCACAAATGCTGAGACGAGACATGGAAAAATGACCACTAAGGAACAATCTGAGTGGACAATTACCTTGAGATCAATCAGCGGCTATGTGGAATGAGACGGTAGAGGCCGCTTGGCGCCTGCCCACAGTGTGGGTGGCACAGCCAGGCTAGTAGAGGTACCCGCACATCGCAGCCTTTTTTGTTTTGGGTGCGTGTGCACGCCCCCCCCTGCTTTACCCACGCTGTGATTGGGTACAGTTTGTCAGCAGGTTTCAGCCAATGATTGTGGCTGTATACCTGCTGATTGGCTGTGTCCAGTCACAGCACAGAGCTCTGTACATAGATCAGCGATCTGGCTGTTTTTTTCTGCCTGAAAAGCAGGGAGCAAAACATTGCCAGATCTGCTCCTTCATCCAGAGTGGGGGAGGAGGGGGGGCGCTCTAATAGAGGAGGTGTGTTACTGGCCAGATCACCAGGTGAAAAAAGCCTAAAAAAGAAAACTAATGCAGCCACCGCATCTAATGATTAGTAAGCATGCGGGGGGGGATGGGTGTGAGATAATTATGACCCTACAAAGGTACCATCCCATATAGAGCAAATATTATACTAGAGCAAGATTGAGCAGGACTTTGCATGGACCCTGTAGGGTCTAACAAATAGACAAACCATGGGAATTAAAAAGTTAACAAGTCTTTATTCTACAAAAAAGTGGGTTAAAAAAAAAGTTCAAAATACAGCTGGTTAAAATCACAGTTGCAATTAAATTGCCCGGAGTGTGCTGGTCCTGGCTGAAGTATCCGGAAAGAATGGCCTATGCGTTTCGCGGGATAACCCGCTTCATCAGGGCCATGGATTAAAGTACAAAGTGTACATATACTGTAATGATATACAAACACATTATTAGCAAAAAATACATATAAGAATTGAAAAGTAACTTTGTTTCCAAAGCAATACTAAATGGTTAAAAAAAAATGATTAACAATATCACAATGTTTTAATTTCTTATAACAACCACCTAATAAAGCTTGTTCATTGCACCAAAGCAAGATATGGGGGGTGGGGGGGGGACAGAAAGGGCAGATTTCTAAAGCAAAATACTATAACCAAAACTCGAATTTGAAACATGCGAGAGACCATGAAAAAAATGTCACCCGTATGGTATTGGCGACCGTCCTGATGGCGGTTGAGCCGGGGGAGCCTGAGGGGATTAACTCCTTATCCTCCCAATGTGAAAAGGGATTCCTCTGTGATGATGGCAATCAATATAAACTTGGTAATGATATTTATATGACATTTTTGGTTTTGGGTATGATACGGCTTTAAGAATCCTGCCAGTAACCGCACTTCCTGTAGAAGGCTGACAGTGCTGACAGTGTACAGCAGTGTGGTCTTCCTGCCGTGTGCCCTCCTTCAATTGGCTGCTGGGTCGCCTATCTGATGGACCTGATTGGCAGTCCAATGGCCAACTAAAGGTGCCCGCATGGCGGGCTGACAATGCTGCTGCTAATTGCAAATCTCTGCAAATCCAATAAGACCCCTTTCACAACCGGGGTGGTTTTTCAGGCGCTTTAGCGCTGAAAATTGCCTCTGCTAAGCGCCTGGAAACCGCCTCCCATTCATTCCAGTGTGACTTTTCGCACCAGGCGGGGCGCTTGCGGGTTGTTCGGAAAAGTCCTGCAAGCGGTATCTTTGGGGCGGGTTGGGAGCGCTGTATTTAGTGCTCCCTAAACGCCCTGCCCATTGGAATGAATGGGCAGTGCTTTCAAAGCACCTGAAAAGCGATTCGAAAGCGCTGCAAAACAGGGGTTTTTAACCCCTTTTTTGGAGGGAAAAGGGCCCCCCCCCCGCTAGCGGCCAAAATCAGCTCAAAAAGGCGCAGGTTGAACAGCGCTAAGGCCCCTTTCACACTGCCATGACTTGAAAGTCACGAGATTTTGCTACGATTTTCCCACGATTTCGCGGTTGTGACGTGGTTTGGCCACGATTTCAGAAAATATTTGTGTAAACTTGGGGTCTATGGACCTCAACTCGCATCAAAGTCAGACCAGAGGGACTACTTTGAAGTTGGCGTGACTTGAAGTCGCACAGATATGAATGGTACACATTGGAAATCATGGGGTACGACGTGTCATGTGACTTTGCAGTCCCAAGTCGCAGGACAAGTTGCACAAGTGTGAAAGGGGCTAAATTTATCGCCGCTAAAACAAGCGGCGCTTTACTGCGATTGCGGCCGCGGTGTGAAAAGGGGTCTAAGCCATTTGGATGGGGAGATGCAAGGCCGTTTTAGAACCAGGACTTGCTGTTCCTTGTGTGCAAATCACCTGCAGCAACAGATAATTAACACCTTCCTGTAGTGCAGCCAGGTCGTGCACCAGTGGGGGGGGGGGGGGTTATGACATGTATGTGACAGATAGTTGGATGTTTGGCTAGCTGTCTCAACATGGTAGAAGAATACGTGTGCCCCCCCCCCGTGACTTGCACTGGCCAGGCCACAGACGTAATTTGCGAGCTCGCTGTTCCGTGTTGATGAACGCGGCCCTCTCACAGCCGACCTTCCTCCACACAGCGCCTTTATACATCCCTGACACTTTGCTTGCAAACATTTAACAGCTAAAATAAAGCCTCTATTTTACAAGATTTTGGCGTTGCGCGGTTTCGATCGGTCTCGCTGCCTTTTCCCATGTCAAGGCGCGGTTTTTTTGTCGATTGCTCGCCGTCTCTGGATGTTTTCAGTCGTGTCATGAAAGTGATAAAGAAGGAGCGCTCTCTGAAAGTAGTTTATGCCGAGCTCTTAACGTCGGTCTGTCAACCTGCGCGCTCGTGGGAGGGGGGAGGCGCCGTGCATTTGTAACGAGCGAGTTTGTCATCTGAGATAAGAGACGGTGCACAGAGATTGTCGGAGGTTATTTATTACTGTTTATTGGAGAAAATTGGTTCAGTCGCCATTTTGCGCCATCCGGGATTTGGCAACACAACCTACAAATTTTTTCCAAGAAGGTCGCACTGTACGATGTTCTTCTTTCCTTCCTTACCCTTTCCCATTCCTCCTTCCATTCCTATCTCCTTTATCTCCCATGTTCTTTCCTTTCCTTCATAGCGAAGAAAACCGGAATAAACCTTCAGATGGCCTGACCCCCCCAAACATTCTATCCATTCACCAAAATTGTTCCCTATTTTCCGTATGTTGTATCAGGTCTGTCCAAGCATTTTCTACAGCTCTCCTGTCCCCCGATTATCCTAAAGCAGAACTCCCACCAAAAACACCAAGATAAAACAGGGATATGCAATTAGCGGACCTCCAGCTGTTGCAAAACTACAAGCCCCACCATAGAAAGGAGGCTGCAGGGGGGACCATAGAGAGGAGGCTGCGGGGGCACCAGGCACACTGCTGGAGGGACCATAGAGAGGAGGCTGTGGGGTAGTGGATGAACTGCTGGAGGGACCATAAGGAAAGCTGAGGGGGCCTGGCCATACTACTAGAGAGACCTTGGTGATGATGCTGAGAAGGTCCAGGCAAAATGCTAGAGGGACCATAGAGAGGAGGCTGCGGGGGGACCATAGAGAGGAGGCTGCGGGGGGACCAGGCACACTGCTGGGGGGACCGTAGAGAGGTGGCTGCGGGGGGACCAGGCACTCTGCTGGAGGGACCATAGAGAGGAGGCTGCGGGGGGACCAGGCACTCTGCTGGGGGGACCGTAGAGAGGTGGCTGCGGGGGGACCAGGCACTCTGCTGGAGGGACCATAGAGAGGAGGCTCCGGGGGGACCAGGCACATTGCTGGAGGGACCATAGAGAGGAGGCTGCGGGGGGACCAGGCACATTGCTGGAGGGACCATAGAGAGGAGGCTGCGGGGGGACCAGGCACATTGCTGGAGGGACCATAGAGAGGAGGCTGGGGGGACCAGGCACATTGCTGGAGGGACCATAGAGAGGAGGCTGCGGGGGGACCAGGCACATTGCTGGAGGGACCATAGAGAGGAGGCTGCGGGGGGACCAGGCACATTGCTGGAGGGACCATAGAGAGGAGGCTGCGGGGGGACCAGGCACATTGCTGGAGGGACCATAGAGAGGAGGCTGGGGGGACCAGGCACTCTGCTGGAGGGACCATAGAGAGGAGGCTGGGGGGGATCAGACACACTACTGGAGGGACCATAGAGAGGAGGCTGCGGGGGAGCAGGCACATTGCTGGAGGAACCATAGAGAGGAGGCTGCGGGGGGACCAGGCACTCTGCTGGAGGGACCATAGAGAGGAGGCTGGGGGGGATCAGACACACTACTGGAGGGACCATAGAGAGGAGGCTGCGGGGGGACCAGGCACATTGCTGGGGGGACCATAGAGAGGAGGCTGCGGGGGAGCAGGCACATTGCTGGAGGAACCATAGAGAGGAGGCTGCGGGGGGACCAGGCACATTGCTGGAGGGACCATAGAGAGGAGGCTGCGGGGGGACCAGGCACATTGCTGGAGGGACCATAGAGAGGAGGCTGCGGGGGACCAGGCACATTGCTGGAGGTACCATAGAGAGGAGGCTGCGGGGGGGACCAGGCACATTGCTGGAGGGGGGTACCATAGAGAGGAGGCTACAGGGGACCAGGCACATTGCTGGGGGGACCATAGAGAGGAGGCTACAGGGGACCAGGCACATTGCTGGGGGGACCATAGAGAGGAGGCTGCGGGGGGACCAGGCACATTGCTGGAGGGACCATAGAGAGGAGGCTGCGGGGGGACTAGGCACACTACTGGAGGGACCATAGAGAGGAGGCTGGGGGGACCAGGCACTCTGCTGGAGGGACCATAGAGAGGAGGCTGCGGGGGGATCAGACAAACTACTGGAGGGACCATAGAGAGGAGGCTGCGGGGGAGCAGGCACATTGCTGGAGGAACCATAGAGAGGAGGCTGCGGGGGGACCAGGCACACTACTGGAGGGACCTTGGTGATGAGGATGTGGGGGACCAGGCACATTGCTGGAGGGACCATAGAGAGGAGGCTGCGGGGGACCAGGCACATTGCTGGAGGAACCATAGAGAGGAGGCTGCGGGGGGATCAGACACATTGCTGGTGGAACCATAAAGAGGAGGCTGCGGGGGGACCAGGCATACTACTGGAGGGACCTTGGTGATGAGGATGTGGGGGACCAGGCACATTACTGGGGGTACCTGTACCTGTGATTTTGGCATGCAGTGATATAACGTCTCCATACATTACATCTGATAATGCACAGGTTAGCATTGATATATGAATATCAGATGAGGACACCATGACACTCTCATTTCAAATTAAAAGTAAAATAAATATTTAGTGATACATTCATGATTACAGAGCTGCATTCATTTATTTTCTATCTGCTCGGAGTTCTGCTTTAACACCCCCCCCCCACCTTCTATCCCGTCAGAGACAGAAGATTCGGGTTCTTTGTATCGGCACCTTTCATCATCTTTGATTTAACCTCTCTGTATTTTTTCTTCTATCGGTAGCGCTCTTCCCCTGTTGTCGCCCCCATTATATCGGAGTCGTTCGGTCATTTTCCCGGATTGCGGTAATAATACTTGGGTTATAATGTTGAACTCTTATCAGCAGGCAGTGTGATTGCTCTCTTGTATGTCTGACACCTCTTCTCCCTCCGCCATCTCTTCTCACTGCTCTGACAGAAGAAAATCTATTTCTAGTCTGAGAGGATCTCATTGTCCATCGTAACGAGCTGGAAATTTCCATTAATGAGATCATTCACCTTCTTGATATAGTTTCCAGGATGTGGGAGATGATGGGGGCAGTATGGATATAGGGGAGATGATGGGGTAGTATGGATATAGGGGATATGATGGGGGTAGTATGGATATAGAGGAGATGTGGGAGGTGAAGGGGCAATATGGATATATGGAGACGTAACAGATGATGGGGCAGTATTGATATAGGGGAGACGTGGGTGATAGGGCAGTATGGATATAGGGGAGATTTTGGGGGCAGTATGGATATAGGGGAGATGATGGGGGCAGAATGGATATAGGGGAGACATGGGTGATGATGGGGCAGTATTGATATAGGGGACACGTAGCAGATGATGGGGCAGTATGGATATAGGGGATACGTGGGTGATGGGGCAGTATGGATATAGGGGAGACGTGGGTGATGGGGCAGTATGGATATAAGGGAGATTTTGGGGGCAGTATGGATATATGGTAGACGTGGGTAATGATGGGGCAGTATGGCTATAGGGGAGATGATGGGGGCAGTATGGATATAGGGGAGATGTGGGTGATGATGGGGCAGTATGGATATAGGGGAGATGATGGGGGCAGTATGGATATAGGGGAGATGTGGGTGATGATGAGGCAGTATGGATATAGGGGAGATGATGGGGGCAGTATGGATATAGGGGAGATGATGGGAGCAGTATGGATATAGGGGAGATGATGGGGGCAGTATGGATATAGGGGAGATGTGGGTGATGAGGCAGTATGGATATAGGGGAGATGATGGGGCAGTGTGGATATAGGGGATATGTGGGTGATGATGAGGCAGTATGGATATAGGGGTGATGATGGGGGCAGTATGGATATAGGGGAGATGATGGGGCAGTATGGATATAGGGGAGATGATGGGGCAGTATGGATATAGGGGAGATGATGGGGCAGTATGGATATAGGGGAGATGATGGGGCAGTATGGATATAGGGGAGATGATGGGGCAGTATGGATATAGGGGGTGATGATGGGGCCAGTATATATATAGGGGAGATGATGGGACAGTGTGGATATAGGGGAGATGATGGGGCAGTATGGATATAGGGGAGATTGTGGGTGATGATGAGGCAGTATGGATATAGGGGAGACGTGGGTGATGATGGGGCAGTATGGATATAGGGGAGATGTGGGTGATGGGGCAGTATGGATATAGGGGAGATCTATCCATCTATCCTTCTATCCATCTCTGATTCTGCTGTGTTCTTGTATTATTTGCACTCTGTGCACTCGTTGTTCTCATACATGGACAGGTTTTATAAATCTGTGTTCATGAACTCCTCACCCGCTGGCACACGCTATGATTTCCCCGTCTCTGCCTGTCGGTACCTGTTTGGCAGCTGCAGAGGGGATCTAACACATTATGTTTCTGGCAGAGATTGCTCCGTGTTGTTTTCTTCTGCCCGGGGGGGAGGGGATCACTCTGCCAGCCACAGCGACCACAAATACCAATTAAAGGGCCGGGGTCAGCTTATCCTTCACTGGCACCATTCCCTGGAATAGGCTCCGCTCTGATCCTGCAGGGCAGCAACCCCACACCACGGTGGATGCAGATACATCGTGCACCGACTGTGAGATCTCATCACCTTCTCTGCTGAGCGACATATCCCGACACGTCACATATATTGGCCGACTCCTAACAGAGATCTGTGAATCTTCTATTATAAGCTTGTCTGGTACTGAAACGTTAAAGTAGAACTCTACTCTCTGGTATTAACTAGAAATGGGGCTTCGTGGAATTACAAAATACAACCCCCTCCCCCAATCCTTTTCATGTAATGGAGGTACAGCCCTCTACCTGATGCAGGTTTGTCTTCATCCTTCCGCTATGTAATGCTGATGGATGAGACATTAAACACAGAGCCGGGAATCATCCAATGCATCAATGGGTTGGAACAGATGTAGACTGGCTATGGGGTAATGCTATGTAGCTACCCAGAGAAGGTGATGGATATCGTCCTTCTTTTAGTATTTACTTCTATCTTCCTATCTCTTCTCCTTGCATTTATTCTACATCACTCTCCTCTCTTCTCCCTTTTTCCCTTCCTTTCCTTTTTCCCTTCCTCTCCCTACCCCCTTCGCTCCATCCTTCTCCCCGCTATCCTTTCCACAGTCCTCCTTTACTTCTCCCACTATTTTCCTCTCCACTTTTCTTCCTCTCCTATTTCTCCCCCTCTCCTCCCAACTTCCTTTAATATTCCTCTCCCTCACCACTTCTCCTCCCTCTCTTCTCTTATCCCCCTTTTTTTTTTTTTTACACTTCCTCCCCTCTTTTTTTTTTCTTCTTCTTTCTTGTCTTTTACTCTCCCCCTTCCTTTCTTTCTCCTCCCCTCTCCTTTCACTCTCTCCTTTCCCTCTCTCCTTCTCTCCCATTTTCCTCTCCTCTCTCTCTCTCCTCTCACACTCCTACTCCCTCTTCCTTTTCCTCTCCCTCTAATTTCCCAATTCTCTCCTTCTGCTTTCTTCTCCCTCATTCTCTCCTCTTCTCTCTCTCCCCTCTTCTCTCTCCTCTCCCCTTCCTCTTCCTCTCCCCTTCCTCTCTCCCTCCTCTTCTCCCTCCTCTTCTCCCTCCTCTTCTCCTTCCTCTTCTCCCTCCTCTTCTCCCTCTCCCTCCTACTTCCTTTCCCATTTCTTCTTCCTCCCCATCTTACTTTTCCTTTCCCTCTGCTCTCCCTCTTCTCTCCCTCTTCTCTCCCTCTTCTCTCCATTTCCATTTCCATCTCCTCATCTTCCCTTTCCCTCTCCTGCTTTCTCTTCCTTTCCCCTTCTTCCTCTCCCCTTCCTTCTCCTGTCCATCTTCTACCCTCTCTTGATTTCTTCTTCTTCCCCTTCGACTCTTCTTCTTCCCCATCTTCCTTTGCTTCTCTTCTTTCTCTGCATCTGAATCTCCCTGTTCCTCTCCCTGTGCCTTTCCCTCTTCTTCTTCCTCATCCTCTTCCTCCCCATGTTTCTCTCCTCTCCTCTCCTCTCCTCTCCTCTTCCTCTTCCTCACCTTCTCCTCTTCCTTTCATTTTCCTCTCCCATTCCTCTTCTCTCTCCTCTCTCACTCCCTCTTCTCTCTCCTCTCTCGCTCCCTCTCCCTCTTCTCTCCTTCCTCTTCCTCTACCTCTGCCTCCCCATTTTCATCTCCTTTTCTTCTCCTTCTCTTCTCCTTCTCTCTCTCCTCTTCTCTCCTCTTCCTGTCCTCCTCCCACATACGCTTCCTCGTACCTTAGATCTCTGCTTCTTTCTTCCCATCTTCCTATTCCCCTCCCTCTCTTCTTCCTCCCACCCAAATCTACCTTTTCTTCTTACTCATCCTACTCCTCATCTGCTTCCTCTTCTTCCTCATCCTCCTCATCTTCCTCTCCTCTGTTTTTTCCTTTCCTGCTTGCTTCTTCTCCTTTTCTCTCGCCTCTTCTCTTCCTGTCCTACTCCCACCCATGCTTCCTCTTACCTTAGATCTTCTTTCTTCCCATCTTCCTCCTCCCCTCCCTCTCTTCTCCCCCCCCAATCCCCCCAATCTATCTTTTCTTCTTACTCATCCTACTCCTCATCTGCTTTTTCTTCCTCTCCTCTGTTTTTTCCTTTCCTGCTTGCTTCTTCTCCTCCATCTTTTACCTTTTCATAAAACATTGGTGTAGATGAGTGCTGGGAGGGGAATGTCTTTATGATCCCCCTGTTATGTGAGGAATTGGATCTCCTTTAATATCTGCACATCGCACCCACTCCTGATAAGTGCTCATGGACCCGGAGGGAAGAAGCAGACCTGAGAATATTTTGGTATATTTCTGCTTTGGATTAGGATTGTGTTGGAGTTGAACTTTGCTGGTTGTTGTAGAGCCCAATAATTCTGCAATATATATGAGGTTTACAACATCCGTTCCTTTGTGTGGCCCCACAGGAAGCAATGAAATGTTTGCAGTGTTATAGGTGGATGTGCTTTCTTAGTGCGTAATTGACCTCCCCCACCTTTAATATATTGTGTTCCTGAGTGGAACACAGCCAGTAATTTAGTTGTACTTCTATGAGCACTGAAGATGTGGGGTCAGCCTGACATCTTCTGCCAGTCACATCAGAAAAGGGCACACCAGGTGGGCAAAGCGTTTGCTGTTCCATAATTTCACAATTATATTTCAGAGACCGATAGGAAAGCGCTCACTATAGCGGTCATTAAAGTATCTCAGGGCATGTGATTAGCAATGACTGAGAACTGATGAGATCAGTTAGCCACATAGCCCCCCCCCCCCCTCCATCAATGAGCCTTCCCTCCTCACCTCCATCAATGAGCCTTCCCTCCCCACCTCCATCAATGAACCTTCCCTCTCCACCTCCATCAATGAGCCTTTCTCTCCCCACCTCCATCAATGAGCCTTCCCTCCTCACCTCCATCAATGAGCCTTCCCTCCCCACCTCCATCAATGAACCTTCCCTCTCCACCTCCATCAATGAGCCTTCCCTCCCCACCTCCATCAATGAACCTTCCCTCTCCACCTCCATCAATGAGCCTTCCCTCCCCACCTCCATCAATGAGCCTTCCCTCCCCACCTCCATTGATGAGCTTTCCCTCCCCACCTCCATCAGTGAGCCTTCCCTCTGCCGCCATTAATGAGCCCCACCCACCTCCATCACTGAGCCTTCCCTCTCCACCTCCATCACTGAGCCTTCCCTGCCCACCTCCATCAATGAACCTTCCCTTGCCACCTCCATCACTGAGCCATCCCTCTGGTGGCGGCTGCTCCTCCTAATCCATTGCACCCGGCCCCTAATCTACATGCAATGTTTTTTTAGTTTTTTTTTTTTAAGCACATGATCAGAGCCTGAGGCTCTAATTCGCTTCAAAAAAGGGTGGGCTCGGGGCGCAGAGCACTATGCCTTGAGCCTCACCCAGTTGTGTTACAATAGCAAATTAATATTCGCTATTGTCTTCCTGCTTCTCCTCCCGGCCAATCAGGAATCAGGTCTTGGCCGAGAGGAGAAGCTATCGTATTGGCCAGAAGCGGGGGGGGGGAGCTGAGGAGGAGACGCAGGGGGAAGCTGCCACCTCTCCACCTCCAACAGTGAGCCTTCCCTCCACCTCCATCAATGATCCTTCCCTCCCCACCTCCATCAATGAGCTATCCCTCTCCACCTCCATCAATGAGCCTTCCCTCCCCACCTTCATCAATGAGCCCCCCTCCCCCACCTCCATCAATGAGCCCTCCCTCCCCCACCTCCATCAATGAGCCTTCCCTCCCCACCTCCATCAATGAGCCTTCCCTCCCCACCTCCATCAATGAGCCTTCCCTCTCCACCTCCATCAATGAGCCTTCCCTCCCCACCTCCATCAATGAGCCTTCCCTCCCCCACCTCCATCAATGATGAGCCTTCCCTCCCCCAGCTCCATTAATGATGAGCCTTCCCTCCCCCAGCTCCATCAATGATGAGCCTTCCCTCCCCCAGCTCCATTAATGATGAGCCTTCCCTCCCCCAGCTCCATTAATGATGAGCCTTCCCTCCCCCAGCTCCATTAATGATGAGCCTTCCCTCCCCCACCTCCATCAATGATGAGCCTTCCCTCCCCCACCTCCATCAATGATGAGCCTTCCCTCCCCACCTCCATTAATGATGAGCCTTCCTTCCCCACCTCCATCAATGATGAGCCTTCCCTCCACCTCCATCAATGATGAGCCTTCCCTCCCCACCTCCATCAATGAGTCTTGGCCACCCATGACCCTGTTACCGGTTGGTCGGTTTTCCTTCCTTGGGACACTTTTGGTCGGGACAGACCGGGAACGTCCCACCAGAGCTGTAGTTTTGAAGTTGCTCTGACCCCCCAGTGCCCAGTGGTCTTCCTGTTACAATCTGGTCCTTGTCAAAGTCAATCAAATCCTTACACTTGCCTATTTTTTTCTGTTTTCATCACATCAACTTCAGGGACAACATGTTCACTTGCTGCCTAATCTATCCCACCCACTTTCAGGTGCCATTGTCCCAAGATAATCAATGTTATTCACTTGACCTGTCAGTGGTCATAATGTTATGGCTGATGGTTGTAAGAACTAGGCAGGTGGTTTTATTCTCAGAATCCAGCAAATACTGAAATATGTGTTTTAGGTGGAGCGGCCCTTTAAATATGGAAATTCTGGTTGGGAGTGACATGAATGCCAGGTCCATTCTGCCATCGATATACAGAAATGACCCGTTTATTACCCGGTTATCACAGATTTCTGTGGCTCAGGACTGGATTCAGGGGTCGCGCCCAGAGCCGCGTTCATATTGACACAACAGCATGGCGGCATTATTGCATTATAATGAATGTGAATGGAGCGGCGGAGCGCGTGCATTCGGAGAAGCTCCAGGGACCCGGCTTTTAATTATCCGCTGATTACAGCTAATAGGATTGCAGAGGCGTCTTGCTGGTAAAACCACCCAGCTTCATCTTGGCCGATTTGTTCTTATTAACGTAATCGCGGCCTTGTTGCCGCCTTCACTGACACTTGTGTCGCAGAGACATGTCCCCACATTTACCACCCCCCCTTCTCTTCTCAGATCATAAGGAAAGGTCTGCTGTACCGCAAACATCTCATCCCATCCATCCACATGACTGAACACGGGGCGTCCTCCGAGCCTCAGCCATTGTAGGAAGATGTGATAAAGTGTACCTGTCTACTGTACACAATGGAGGCTGATTCTGTTCTGGGGGGGGGGGGTCACATCCCCTCATTTATCACCTATTAATCAGGATTCTACAGAGGCGCAAAATACATCAAAACAGAGCATTCATAAGGACTGTATGAGTCAAGAGGCCCGACTACCAACCTAAGAGGTCCCAGAATGACACACTGATACTTGGGGGTCCCAGAACGATGACACACTGATATTTGGGGTCTCAGAACAATGACACACTGACACTTGGGGGGGTCCCCCAGAACAATGACGCATTGACACTTGGGGATCCAGAACAAGGACACACTGACACTTGGGGGGGTCCCCCAGAACAATGACGCATTGACACTTGGGGGTCTCAGAACAATGGCACACTGACACTTGGGGGTCTCAGAACAATAGCACACTGACACTTGGGGGTCCAGAACAATGACACACTGACATTTGGGGGTCCGGAACAATGACACACTGACACTTGGGGGTCTCAGAACAATGACACACTGACATTTGGGGGTCCAGAACAATAAAACACTGACACTTGGGGGTCCAGAACAATGACACACTGACACTTGGGGGTCCCAGAGCAATGACACATTGACACTTGGGGGGGTCTCAGAACAATAACACATTGACACTTGGGGGGTCTCAGAACAATGACACACTGACACTTGGGGGTCTCAGAACACTGACACTTGGGGGTCCCAGAACAATGACACTGACCCTTGGGGGTCCAGAACAATGGCACACTGACATTTGGGGGTCCAGAACAATGACACACTGAAACTTGGGGATCCAGTACACTAACGCACTGACACTTGGGGATCCAGAACAATGACACACTGACACTTGGGGGTTCAGAACAATGACACACTGACACTTGGGGGTCCAGAACAATGACACACTGACACTTGGGGGTCTTAGAACAATGACACACTGACACTTGGGGGTCCAGAACAATGACACACTGACACTTGGGGTCCAGAACAATGACACACTGACACTTGGGGGTCCAGAACAATGACACACTGACACTTGGGGGTTCAGAACAATGACACACTGACACTTGGGGGTCTCAGAACAATGACACACTGACACTTGGGGGTCCAGAACAATGACACACTGACACTTGGGGGTCCCAGAACAATGACACATTGACACTTGGGGGTTCAGAACAATGACACACTGACACTTGGGGGTCTCAGAACAATGACACACTGACACTTGGGGGTCCAGAACAATGACACACTGACACTTGGGGGTCCCAGAACAATGACACATTGAGACTTGGGGGGGTCTCAGAACAATGACACATTGAGACTTGGGGGGGTCTCAGAACAATGACACATTGACACTTGGGTTCCCAGAACAATGACACACTGACACTTGGGGGTCTCAGAACAATGGCACACTGACACTTGGGGGTCCAGAACAATGACACACTGACACTTGGGGGTCTCAGAACAATGGCACACTGACATTTGGGCGTCCAGAACAATGACACACTGACACTTTGAGATCCTAGAACAATGAAACACTGACACTTGGGGGTCCCAGAACAATAACACACTCATACTTGGGGGTTCAAGAGCAATGACACATTGAGACTTGGGGGGGTCTCAGAACAATGACACCCTGACACTTGGGGGTCCCAGAACAATGACACACTGACACTTGGGGGTTTCAAAACAGTGACACACTGACACTTTGCAATCCCAGACAATGACACACTAACACTTGGGGGTTCCCCAGAATAATGACACTTGGGCCCCTCCAGAACAATGACACCCTAACACTTGGGGGTCCCAGAACAATGACACCCTGTCAGGACTGTCTTATATAATGTGTTCATTTTCTCTGTGGGGAATGCGGAGTCTCGGCGGTGTGGTGATGGCGGTACGTCTTCTGTCAGGTCTCCTCTATGTAGAGGTAATGATGGGGACATTGGCATCTGTCAGCTTTTCTTGAACTTTTCCACCCACCTCGCTCTGCAGTTACATTCCAAACTTTTCAATCTAATAAACTTTATATAACTGATTGCATTGTCTGCGTATCACCCACTCGCTCACCTGCCTACTCATCTCAGGCCATAGATGGAATTCTACCCAACACAAGAATCTCTGGAAATGCCAGCCGTGCCTGGGGCCATGGTGAAGGCGGAAGTCCAGATGCCATTCCCATCTCCCTGCCAAATAGCTTTATCATTCTTCTATCAGTGAATGTCTGTGTGCCTCCTCTGTCTGTCTGTCTGCTGCTTGCGGTGTGGGCAGAGCTCTGGGGTGGCACCCTGCAGTCCGTTTCTCACCTCTAGGGGGTGCTGTTTACTCTATCTGGTGGTCAGCAAATACTTTATTGCCCATATAGATACAATGTCACATTTGTTTGTATCCTTAAACCTTCTGTATTCTAGTACAGTATGTTCTTACTGAATACTGCGATTGTTAAATGAGAACATCAGTGCATTCTTAGAGTGATTGTTAGACACATTTCCTATTTTTCTCATTTTTACACACCTGCTGTTCCATATTTTTTTTTCATATTTTTATTTCATATTCAGGTTTATAAATTCTCCTTCTGGTGGGATTCATAATGTCCAGTTACATTTTAGATCTATCCAGCAATATCAATGTAGCCAAGAGCCCAGAGGCTCCATAAGTAGTATAAAGTGTGGTGGGTCGGTCCTGAAGTGAATAAATCCGGATCGGTTGGATCTGACCAAGGCGGACAATTCAACACCTTCTCTTTAGGCAAGACTTGGAATGCCATGTTTAGGGATCGCCCATGTGTTGATCAAAATAATTCCATTTCTTGCGGGCCCCCCAAAAGCTATCAACAATGACCCCCCTCCCCACACACACAACAGTAGAGTCCCCCCAAAGCAACATTAGATCCCCCACCAACAATAGACACTACAGCATGCCCATGCATCCTTTGCCATTACAAACTTTCAGTGCTGGAGGTGCCACCATGTTCCCAATAAAAAAAATGCCCTGGTTGTACTGAGGCCTTAAGAGGCTCCATGGGGGGGAAGGTATTTTCTTTCTTCATAAAAGTTTAAAATTAATAAACATTTTCATTAATATATATCTGTTATATAAATCTATAAATATAAATCTGTCCGGCACCTGAAATATCCCAATGTACTTGATATTTCTATGTACTGTATTAACAATTGGGGACGTGGTGTGTTCATTCAAGAGGCCACATATAATTAAAATTAAATATTTATATAAATAAATCAATATTATATTGAATTTAATAAATCAATATTATAATTAATTGAATTAATTAAATCATCCCAGCAATGATCCCGGAGCCTCTTTCCCTCTTGGCTTCTTGAGGTTGTATTTTATGCATCCTTTGGCTTCATGCTGCCCCCCCCCCCCCCGTTCCACTCCTTTTCCCCCCATTATATCCTCCCCCCTTTGTTTCTATTACTCCTCCCTGTTTTATTCTCTTATCCAGTCCCGTCATGTTTTTTCTTTTATCTTTTTATTGCGTTTCTCATTTCTTTTGATTTACCCGTCGTTCAAATTTTGTTTAGAAGCCTTCAGCTTTCCCCGGCTCAGAGAGAAGATATAATAGCGTCTGCCTCGTATCATTACAAATACATTTTGTTTTCTCTTTTTTTTGGCTTTAGTCAGGGAGCAGCTTGCAGACTTAGGGCGTTAGATCAAAACTAATCCCCGATGTGATTCTGAATCTTAGAAGTTTATATGAGAAATGTGTCATGGGGATGTGTGTATGACTTGGCTGGTCACCTTTCCTTACAAGAAATCTTCCTAACAAGTCTCATTGTCCTCCATCCTTGTACCGTGTAATTGCCATAAGGTGAAGTACAAAATTGTATACTTAAGCGGTATTTAAGAAAATATTTTCTTTAGAAAGAAGGAAGAAGTCAGCAATAGCGCTCCTATATTTCTCTCTGTACAGGGTAGACTCAGAGGACCTCCTGCTCTTGAAAACTGGAACTTAGGCTATGAATCGGGTAAGCCAGCTCTGCGGCGGTGTGGCCACCCGGCGCTACCTTCTGATATATATTTCACTCAATAGGGCTCACAGTGATCAAATACATTTATTCCATTTATACGAGTCTGTTATATCCAAAGCCAAACGCTTCCCTAGTCCTGACACCTGTCCTGGCACTTTGTAGGTTACATACTCCTGACCCCTGCACTTTGTAGCTTACATACTCCTGACCCTTGCACGTTTTAGGTTACATACTCCTGACCATTGCACTCTGTAGGTCATATACTTCTGACCCCTGCAGTCTGTAGGTTACATACTTCTGACCCTTGCACTTTGTAGGTTACATACTCCCGACCCTTGCACTTTGTAGGTTACATACTCCCGACCCTTGCACTTTGTAGGTTACATACTCCTGACCCTTGCACTTTGTAGGTTACATACTGCTGACCCTTGCACTTTGTAGGTTACATACTCCCAACCCTTGCACTTTGTAGGTTACATACTCCCGACCCTTGCACTTTGTAGGTTACATACTCCTGACCCTTGCACTTTGTAGGTTATATACTTCTGACCCCTGCAGTCTGTAGATTACATACTTCTGACCCTTGCACTCTGTAGGTTACATACTGCTGACACCTGCACTCTGTAGGTTACATACTCCTGACCTAGGAACTCTTAGGTTACATACTTCTGACACCTGCACTCTGTAGGTTATATACTCCTGACCTTGGAACTCTGTAGGTTACATACTTCTGACACCTGCACTCCGTGCAGGGTAGTGTCAGAGGACCTCCTGCTCTCAAAAACTGGAACTTGGACCATAATTCAGGTCAGCTAGCTCTGCGGGAGTGTGGCCACCCAGCTCCACCTCCTGACATATTTCACTCAACATGGGGCTTAATCAAATAAATGTATTTCATTTATAACTTAATCATTCTGTTCTATTGTATATACATCTGTTAAAGTTTATCTAAAGCCAAACTTTTCCTACTCCTGACGCCTGCACTCTGAAGGATGCATACTTCTGATGCCTGCACTCTGAAGGATGCATACTCCTGATGCCTGCACTCTAAAGGATGCATACTCCTGACGCCTGCACTCTAAAGGATGCATACTCCTGACGCCTGCACTCTGAAGGATGCATACTTCTGATGCCTGCACTCTGAAGGATGCATACTCCTGATGCCTGCACTCTGAAGGATGCATACTCCTGATGCCTGCACTCTAAAGGATGCATACTCCTGATGCCTGCACTCTGAAGTATGCATACTCCTGATGCCTGCACTCTGAAGGATGCATACTCCTGATGCCTGCACTCTGAAGGATGCATACTCCTGATGCCTGCACTCTGAAGGATGCATACTCCTGACGCCTGCACTCTAAAGGATGCATACTCCTGACGCCTGCACTCTGAAGGATGCATACTCCTGACGCCTGCACTCTGAAGGATGCATACTCCTGACGCCTGCACTCTGAAGGATGCATACTCCTGACGCCTGCACTCTGAAGGATGCATACTCCTGACGCCTGCACTCTGAAGGATGCATACTCCTGATGCCTGCACTCTGAAGGATGCATACTCCTGATGCCTGCACTCTGAAGGATGCATACTCCTGACGCCTGCACTCTGAAGGATGCATACTCCTGACGCCTGCACTCTGAAGGATGCATACTCCTGACGCCTGCACTCTGAAGGATGCATACTCCTGACGCCTGCACTCTAAATGATGCATACTCCTGATGCCTGCACTCTGAAGGATGCATACTCCTGACACCTGCACTCTGAAGGATGCATACTCCTGACACCTGCACTCTGAAGGATGCATACTCCTGACGCTTGCACTCTGAAGGATGCATACTTCTGACGCCTGCACTCTGAAGGATGCATACTCCTGACGCCTGCACTCTAAATGATGCATACTCCTGATGCCTGCACTCTGAAGGATGCATACTCCTGACACCTGCACTCTGAAGGATGCATACTCCTGACACCTGCACTCTGAAGGATGCATACTCCTGACGCTTGCACTCTGAAGGATGCATACTTCTGACGCCTGCACTCTGAAGGATGCATACTCCTGACGCTTGCACTCTGAAGGATGCATACTTCTGACACCTGCACTCTGAAGGATGCATACTCCTGACACCTGCACTCTGAAGGATGCATGCTCCTGATGCCTGCACTCTGAAGGATGCATACTCCTGACCCCTGCACTCTGTAGGTCATGTACTCCTGACACTTGCACATTGAAGGTTACATACCCGACACCTGCACTTTGAAGGTTACATACTCCTGATGTATGTACTCTTTCGGTTACATACTCCTGACACTTGCACTTTTAAGGTAACATACTTCTGTCCTCTGCACTCTGTAGGTTAAATGCTTCTGGTCCCTGTAGGTTACATACTCCTGACACTTGCACTTTTAAGGTAACATACTTCTGTCCTCTGCACTCTGTAGGTTACATACTCCTGGTCCCTGTAGGTTACATACTCCTGACACCTGCGCACTTTGCGTTACATATTCCTGGTACTTGGCTCAAGTTTTAAGTTCCTCCATCTGTAAGCACAATTTTGCCACACCCACCATTTACCATGACGTGCTTGGCATGGTGCCTCGTTATTGTCCTCTGGGTGCTTAAAGGTAGTTTGATCAGGGCCTTGTGATTTCTAATGGCGGCCCTCGTTGCATTCCCGCTACTGTAGTCATTCTAAGTAAATAGCACCACAATGCTACTTAGAAACTGCGTGAACACTGTAGTAGTGGGCAGTAAAACGAGGCACTTCCACTACACACAGCTCTGAAGGTCGCCTTAAACACAAATTTTATTTATTAGGCTGAAAAATTTGTATCAAAAAAAGATACTATTTTGATACTTTGAATTCTTTATTACCATCGTACTCTTCCTGTGGTGTTGTCCCCCCTGTTGTACCCGTGATGTGCCCTCATGGGATCCCTCTACCCTTCTATGCTGCGTCACGTATCTCTAGTTAAATTTATAATTCTCCGTTGGCGCTTTCTTAATCTCCGTTTTTCTTTTTTTTTTTTTTTCCCGGTAAAGTCTCTTCAGCTCCCAGAAAAAGATCTTAGATCTTAGCGGGAAAAGGGGCAACAAATCCTGGGCCGTGCTCCGGCGTAGCGCAGGCAGAAGCGGCGGAGATGAGCGTGATTTGTGTTCGCCATTAATAATTCATCACCGGGACGCTATCTCCAACAGAACAGGTTGAATTTTTTTTTATCGGAAATTCTGTGTTTTTTTATCTCCGGCGTGTCAATTTCCCCGCACCTCCCCGTTCCATCTTGCGCTCGTCGGTCTCCATCATATCTCACCTGTTTGACATTCCACGCGCGCGTCCTTTAATCGCGTTCGAAATGGCAGCACTTTAGCCGTAGTGTTTCTTGCGCACTCGGCTATAATGGAACGCCATAAAAAAAAAAAAATTTTTTTTTTAAAAAGACAAGATGCAAAGCGGCGCGCCGTTCAGGCGACAAGTGGCCAACACTCAGACGCCGCTGATTAGGATCATTCAACCCCATTACAGCCGAGGAGCCCGCGGGGCTTCAAAGATCAGAATGATTTAACTCCTTCGGCGCCCGCGGTGACACCAATTTTAATTAAGACTAAAGACCGTGCTAGCCCCGGGGGGGGGGGCCTTAATTAAAGGCCGAGTCCCGGGTGTATTAATTCTGGGTGGCGCTGCCACGCTTTTATTAATAAATCTCTACAATTGGGGTTAAACGCTTCCCCCTTATAGCGGAGAACGGAGCCCACCTGCGTCTTGTCTTCTCCAGACCGGAGTTTTTCTTTCCCCTCTTGGGGGGGGGGGGCGCTCCAATCTTATCCTGCCGCAGATTACAGCCCGATCGACGGTGGGGGGGGGGGGGACCAGGGCCGCTCAAAGGAGCCATTGTTCTCGCTCCCCTAACCAAAACTCTGTACGCGCTCGCCCGCCTGTGAAAACTGAACGCAGACAGACCGCGGCCTCCCAACACAAGAGGGCTTTGTCTAACATTTGGCCCCGCGCGAGGCCTTAGGATATCTCCGAAGATTTGGAAAAATGATTCTTCTGTGGAAAAGAAACGGAAAAAAAGTTGTCATAATCTTTCCATTTATGGGCCCGGCGTGGTGTGTTTACACGCATTGAGGCCTCTGACTTATTTTTTTTTTTTTATTCTCTGCGCCGGTTGGGTCGCCATCAAACGCCGCGGCGTCCGCTCGGATGTGTGGCGGCTTTGTGTTCGCCGCCGCGTTTAATGTCGGGCAGGCCTTTGAACATGAGCTTGAGTCACATTAGAGTGAGACAATGTGTGACTCGTATGGGGGAGACGCGACAAGAGCCGGCCAGGGGCTCGGTGACCAGATTTGTGCCGATGGCTGGTTTTGCGGTCTGTATGATCTAATGGCGGTTATGTGGCGGAAAGAAGCAATCGATGCTAAAAAAAAAAGACACAGCTTCACTTAAAGAGGACCTTCACCCTAAAGGTCATGTCATGTTGCTCTGCCTCCTCCCCCCTCCCTTACAATTGGACATATACAGTAAATATATATTACTTTCTTTTAATTTATATTATTATCTTTTATTTTATAATATTATCTTTTATTTTATATTATTATCCTTTATTATATCATTTATTTGGGTTGCAAAGTAGCATTTCTGCATTTCTTACCTAGGCAGGTTTTTTTTGTTTGTTTTTTGGCCCACCCCCTGCACGTGCATGGAGGTCCTGCACGGTTTTTGGTTCCAGGTGAGCCCCGGGGCACAGCTTTGATGTGACTTTACACCCTGACACTCAAGTAGCATCAAAGATGTACAGGAGACTTTGTGTCCAAAGTCGCATGTTAGGGTTAAAGTGACATTAAAGGCAATTTAAAATAAAAGAAATAAAAAAACATATTATACTCACCTGTTCTGTGTAATAGTTTTGCACAGAGCAGCCCTATTTCTCCTCTTCTTGGGTCCCCCGCCGGTGCTCCTGGTCCCTCTCCCCTGCCGCGTGAAGCGCCCACCCCAGCCCCCCCCCCCAATACTTACCTGAGCCCGATCTTCCTCCAACGATGGGCACGAGAGCCTTGGCTCTTCAGGGACTCTCACTCCTCATTGGCTGAGACAGCAGCAGGAGGAATTGGCTCCCACCGCTGTCAATCACAGCCAGTGAGCCTATGCTCTCGAGCAGCTGCTCCACGTGTCCATTCACACACATACAGCCATGGCTCAGCCCCATCCCCTCTCTCTCCTCATTGGCTCACTGGCTGTGCTTGACAGCAGTAGGAGCCAATACCGCTGCTGTCTCAGCCAATGAGGTGGGAGAGCCCCCGGAGAGCCAAGGCTCTTGTGCACATCGCTGGAGGAAGAGGGAAGTTTTGGGGGGGGGGTCTCAAGGTAAGAAACGTTGAGCCTTAAGAATCACATTAACGGCTAGCGTTAAGGGTTAAGCAGGCCATAGATGAGTCAAAAACCAAACAAAATCCATGGTCATTCGCTTTTTACATTATTGGTGTGCCAGCTGTGACATGCGATTTTCATGCCGCAATCAAAAGTGTCTGATCCAACATGCTGGATTTTGTTTAAAAAAAAATGAAACAAATGATTGCACAATCGTATGTACCATTTTCAATCAACAGAACGTTCAGTTTTTGACTCAGCTATGGGCCTGTTTGAGGAGTTAGGGTTTGCGGTAATTGTTAGGGTTAGCATTCTAACAATTATCTCTAACCCTAACCCTAACTCTAACCCTACCCCACTAACTCTAACCCTAACCCTCTAACTCTAACCCTAACCCTAACCCTCTAACCCTAACCCTACCTCCAACCCTAACCCTAACCTTAACTCTAACCCCAACTCTAACCCCAACTCTAACCCCAACTCTAACCCCAACTCTAACCCCAACTCTAACCCCAACTCTAACCCCAACCCTACCTCTAACCCTACCTCTAACCCTAACTCTAACCCTAACTCTAACCCTAACCCTACCTCTAACCCTAACCCTACCTCTAACTCGTGACTTTGGACACATAAACGTATCTGCACTACTTTGATGCAACTTTGATGCTACTTGAATGCCAGAGAATGTAAAGTGGCATCGAAGTTGCACTCCATGAACAGAACTGTCATACTTTTCTATTAGCCAAAATACAAAACATTTCAAAAATGCAACAGCAGTGGCGTTGGGAGGGGGGCTGAGGGGGGCTGGAGCCCTGAATGGGTCCCCAAAAAGCCCCGGGTCTCGGGCAGGCACGATTCTATTATTGGCCCCTGAGCGTCGCCGCAGAGCGGGGACCGATCTGATCCCGAGCGCGGCCGAGTGACATGGTAGGACCTGCCTTCTGGAGCCTGTAGCGCCTATGATGGACGTCCCACTGGTCCAATACCAGGACCGCGGGGCATGTGACATCCATCATAGGCGCTGTAGGCTCCAGAAGGCAGGAATCACAATGCGTCCGCCGCGCCGCATCATTGTGAGATCCCCACTCAGCACTCGGGCGGGCGGCTCTCCTCTCCTCCTCTGGCTCTGGCTGCCTGCTGTGATGATGATGATGGGTGCACCCGCACTCCGCACACTACGGCTGAGCTGCAGGACACATGAAGTCTGTCTCCTGGTCAGGTAGGACAGTGTATGTCTGTCAGGTAGCGGCAACACTTTAATTTTTTTGGTGCCGGTCCATTGAAGTTTATTACACACAAAAGCAATCTGCTGTGGGAAAAAAAATCCATAGGAAACCATGTTAAATGGACCGTAGAGCGTTTCTGCAAAATGTTCAAAATAAAATGCATAGGTGTGAACCAAGGGTTATGTATAGAAAACAATTTGTAACACATAGGAAACATTGTTTACAAACGATGCGCATTTGGTTACAAAGTAATATTACCAAACCATCAATAAAGTTTCCTTTTTATGAAAAAAAAAGTCTGTGTTTATATTCTATTCTCCAAAACCTCAATGTGTCGTTTCACCTGCTTTGGGGGTTTTCTTATTTTTCTAACTAAAAATACTTTGTTATACATTGTTTCATGTATGTTACAAATTGTGTTATTGTGTTATGCTGTACTCTGGTTACACAAGAAACATCTCAATCTACTGTTTTTAACTACTTAAAGACCAGGCCCATTCTGACACTTTGTTTACAAGTAGAAATCGGGATTTTTTTTTGCTAGAAAATGTATGTTTTTAGCAGCGGCCTTAGATTATAAAATTATGGGTGTTGCAATTTTCAATTGGTATTTGCAGCTTTTCAATTGCAATTTTTTTCCCGAAAAATTACAGTTGAATGAATTTTAATGCAAAAAAAACAAAAAAAAAAAAACAATATATAACTCAATTTTCTGGTAAAATCTAACAGATGATGTTACACCGAGTAAATAGATACCTAACATGGCACGCTTGTGGAATGGCGCCAAACTACAGTACTTCAAAATTCTCCATAGGCAACGCTTTAAACGCGTTTACCTGTCTAGAGTTACAGAGGACATCTAGCGCTAGAATTATTACTCTCGCTCTAACGTTCGCAGCGATACTTCACATGTGTGGTGTGAACACCGTTTACCTATGTGTGCGGGACCTACGTATGCATTCGCTTCTGCAGGCGGGCACGGAGGGATGGGGGCGCTTTCGATTATTTTGTTTTTGTCTGTCCCTTTTAATTTTTTTCCACTTTTATGCCTATTAAAAAGAATGTGCGCATCCCATGTAATAAGAATAAGGATGACAAGTTCCCTTTATGGAGAGATCTGGGGTCAAAAAGAATCTTTTACCTTTAAAAGCAAAAAAATAAATAAATAATTCTTTACATCTGCCCTAAACCGGAAGAGACATCATGACTTTGCTTCAGTCCTCCAGGGCAATAGAGGTGATCAGAGACGATCGTGTCTCTGTTCGCCTCTGTGACCAGCCGGCCGCACTGTCGGACCGTTTGTCGAATCTTTGACCCCAGATCTCTCCATAAAGACAACTTGTCATCCCTATTTTTATTACAAGGGATGTGCACATTATTTGTAATAGGCATAAAAGTGGGAAAAATTTAAAAGGGACAGTGTAAAAAAAAAAAAGACAAAAAAAAAAATCTAAAGCACTCCCATCGCTCCGTGCCCGCCTGCAGAAGCGAACGCATATGTAGGTCACGCACACATAGGTAAACGGTGTTCACACCACACATGTGAGGTATCGTTGCGAACATTAGAGCGAGTGTAATAATTCTAGAGCTCTGTAACTCTAAACAGGTAACCTGTAAACGTGTTTAAAGCGTCGCCTATGGAGAATTTTGAAGTACTATAGTTTGGCGCCATTCCATGAACGTGCCATGTTAGGTATCTATTTACTCGCTTTAACATCATCTGTTAGATTTTACCAGAAAATTGGGATATATATTGTGTTTTTTTTTTTTTTTTTTTTGCATTAAAATTAATTAAAGTGTAATTTTTCCAAAAAAATTACAATTGAAAAGCAGCAAATACCGTGTGACATAAAAACTTGCAACACCCATAATTTTATTCTCTAGGGCCTCTGCTAAAAATATATGCTAAAAATGGTCTCTGATCACAGAGGTGATCAGAGACGATCGGGTCTCTGTTCGCCTCTGTGACCAGCCGGCCGCACTCTCGGACTGTTTCTCGGGGTGCGCCAGTAAAAACGGTAAGCCCGAGAAACACCAGCGAGCAGCTGGGGGGGTGACCCCTCCCGCTGCTTTGAAAGCGATGAGCTGCTTGGACCGCTTTCATGAGAAAGAGTCGCCGGCTGAAAAAAAAAAAATTCTGAAAAAAATCCCGGTAAACCGCTACCAAGCTGCAATGTATATATAGGTATTGCGGTCGGCAAGCGGTGAAAGCCGATCGTCACTCTCTCAATCAGCTCTTTTTAGGGTCGCAGGATAGAAAATCTTATAATCTATGGCGTGCCTAACTCTCCGGTATCCACCAACCACTGATATCAGTTTTGGGTGGACTGACTCCTCCAGAGATAAGACGATCGTTGTCCAGCCAGCGGATTCCGTATGTCTGACAGTTCTCTTTTTTTTTTTTTCCAGGACCTGTCTGGGGGCCCGGGACCCGTATTGCGGATGGGACAGTAAGAAGAAGCGCTGCACCACCCTGGAGGACAGCTCCAATATGAGCCTTTGGTTTCAGAACATCACCGAATGCCCGGTAAGCGATGACATCATAGTGAAGCGTCACCTAGAGAAAGGCGGCTTTCTATACGGGGGGGGGTGCTCAGTGGGAAATGATAACGAGCGTTTTAGAGACCGGGATCATCGGGAGAGATGGTCAGCTGACACCATACAATGCAGAGATCCCATATTTTACCGCCCCAAACAATAGCGCAGCTCACAAAGAATCGCGTCATCCCGGCCGCGTAACAAGGCAGCCGTGAAAGCGAAGTGACAGACTCAGCGCCGAGTCCTGATAAGTGGATATTGTACGTGGAACAAGGAACGATTCACATTCAGGAGAGCAAAAAAATTTAAAAAAATCAGCAAAACGACCACAGAAGTCACCCGGCGTGCCGGCACATTGCTGAGGAAACATTGAATCCCGGCCAAAAACTCTTGCTTTGGATGGTGCGGGGGAGGGGGAGAACCTCTGCCTGCTCTTCTTTTTGATCTCTGTGTCCCCCTCTCGGTGACTGAAGGGAATTTGCACAGAGGGGACACCAAGAGCAATAGTTCCCTCTTCCAAAAATTCCAAAACGACTCCAGAACGCGATTTTATGGCGTTCAGAAAACAGCCCATAAACTCCACTCCTGATAAGGCCTCATGCACACGGACGTTTTTTAAAAAAAATTGTCTGTAAAGCCAGTAACCAAGCCTGGCAAAAAAAAAGGAGCGTTAAAAATGCGATTTTATTAGCGTTTTGATTTGGCGTCAATGCACGTTTTAACGTCATTTGTAAACGTTAACGCTAAGGTGCGTTTAAAAAAAAACAAAAAACATCCCTCTGTTATTTTTCCACTGCCAAATTACCCCCTTGAACATTTTTACAGCTTAAAAAACGCCGACGCGTTTTTTGAGCTTTTTTTCGGCATCAAAACAACTTTAGCGCTGGAGCCTCAGAACGAGCCGGACACGGTCCTTGGTTTTTTTTTTTTTTTTTTGGAGCTTAAAGACGACCATGCCTGTTACAGCTCAAAAACGCCATGGTGTGTATGGGCCCATTGAATAACATGGAGTGGTGTTCTTAAGCAGCAAAAAAAAAGCAAACGCTGAAAGAAAAAGAAAACACGCTGTTAAAACGTCCGTGTGTATGAGGCCTAAAAGTTCAAAAACGTCCGTGTGTGCTATGGACACATAGGATAACATAGAGGGGAGTTTATGGGCTGTTAGAAAAAAAAATTGCCCAAACTCCAAAAAACTATGAGCTCCAGTGGGCATAGAGAGCCTTAGCCAATAGGGAAAAATATAATTTGTTTCATTAATTGTTACTATGTTTTTTTAGCTTTTTCATTTGCTTTTATTTAATATTCATTATTATTATTATTATTATTACTATTATTATTAATATAATTTATTATATTTATTTATTTTTTATTTTTAACCTTTTTTTTTTTTTGTTAGAGGTTCATTTATTTTTATTTATTTTTTATTTATTTTTATTTGTTTTAACTTTTTTTTTTTGTTAGAGGCTCATTTATTTTTATTTATTGTTTTATGTATTTATTTTATTTGTTTTAACTTTTTTTTTGTTAGAGGTTCATTTATTTTTATTTATTTTTTTATTTTATTTGTTTTAACATTTTTTTTTAGAGGCTCATTTATTTTTATTTATTTTTTTATTTATTTATTTTATTTGTTTTAACTTTTTTTTTTTTTTGTTAGAGGCTCATTTATTTTTATTTATTTTTTTATTTATTTATTTTATTTGTTTTAACATTTTTTTAGTTAGAGGTTCATTTATTTTTATTTATTTTATTTTTATTTATTTGTTTTAACATTTTTTTTGTTAGAGGTTCATTTATTTTTATTTGTTTTAGGTTAGGGGTTATTATTAGGATTAGGGTTTGAGGTTCGGGATTAATTTATGATTATTTCAGATGCCGGGAGGTGGGAGCGGAGTTTTTATCGATCGTGTGGAAGCGGGAACTTTCCATCAGCCGCTGGTAACCGTCCCCGGGAGTGCGCAGGGCGCCTGCGCTTCTCGGCGTAGCTGCGTTTGCAATGTGGTACGCAAATATCCGACCGCCAAGAGGTTAAGAGATAAAGAGGAGGCAATGGGGGGGGTCCCTGATTGGAGGGTTGATGGAAAATCGCAAAGAATATTCGGGACATGTAGAAAAAAAAAATAAAACGGTAAAAATAGAACTAATATTAATAACTTTAACCACTTCAGCACCGGAAGGTTTTACCCCCCGTAATGACAGCTCATTGGTTTACGGTCTGCTGTCAGCTGGGAGCTCCCGACTGACAGCAGAGACGAGTCGCCGGTTGTTAGGACGCTGGCGGGTGTCGGCTTCTTAGCGACCAGCACAGACTGCAGGCAAAAAAACGCACCAAAAAACACAGGTGAAGTCGCATCGCCGTTGTGTGGCATCGATGTGGGCGGAGACTGAAGACGATGCAATTTCCGTTGTCATGTGACATCACAATAGTGAGATCCCTCCGGGGCGCCTCATTGACTCCGATCTTCCCTATTGCAGGTCAGGAACCTGACGGTGAACGGCGGGCTGGGCGCCTGGTCGTCATGGCAGCCGTGCCAACATTCGGACGGAGACTCCTCCTGCTTCTGCCGCTCCAGAAACTGCGACAACCCTCCCCCGCAGTGTGGCGGGAGAGACTGCGAGGGGCCGCGGATCGAGATCACCAACTGCTCGCGGTAAGTGTGACGCTCCATTGTACCGATCAAGTCCGCATGAAGAAATCCCCTCCCCCACTGATCAGACTGTACATTGTAACTTTGTAGAAGGAGGAGGAGTCATTTCCTCAGTCTCCCCTCCCCCACTGATCAGACTGTACATTGTAACTTTGTAGAAGGAGGAGAAGTCATTTCCTCAGTCTCCCCTCCCCCACTGATCAGACTGTACATTGTAACTTTGTAGAAGGAGGAGAAGTCATTTCCTTAGTCTCCCCTCCCCCAGTGATCAGACTGTACATTGTAATTTTGTAGAAGGAGGAGGAGTCATTTCCCCAGTCTCCCCTCCCCCAGTGATCAGACTGTACATTGTAACTTTGTAGAAGGGGGAGGAGTCATTTCCTCAGTCTCCCCTCCCCCAGTGATCAGACTGTACATTGTAACTTTGTAGAAGGAGGAGGAAGCATTTCCTCAGTCTCCCCTCCCCCCAGTGATCAGACTGTACATTGTAACTTTGTAGAAGGAGGAGGAGTCATTTCCTCAGTCTCCCCTCCCCCACTGATCAGACTGTACATTGTAACTTTGTAGAAGGAGGAGGAGTCATTTCCTCAGTCTCCCCTCCCCCGGTGATCAGACTGTACATTGTAACTTTGTAGCAAGTCACAAGGTTGGAAGCTGCAGAAGGGGGCTGATCTGTGTCAGACATTTGTGCACAGGCTCCAGGATTTACATGTCATCTCAGTCCAGGAAGTAGACGATGGATGATGCCTGAATAAAGATGGCGCCGTCCTTCTGACGATGAAATGAAGACGGGGGAGTTCTGTGATCTCTGTGGGAAGTAATAAACACCTGGAAGGGGCGCATGCTGCACTGGATGTGATGACAGGTCCTCTTTATGATTGGTGAGATGTCGGTGTGGAGAGGCGGAGCTCAGGATGTTTTCCTTCCATCCCTCCAATCACCATGAAGCCTCAGTACAGACATCGAATGAAGAAGATTTATTTGTTTTTGTTATTTTACATTTTTATTAAGCCGCCGAGTCGGAGAGCGGGGGAGGGGAGCGCTCATTTCTATCGGGATTATTTTTATTATAAACAAGACGGAAAATAGAATGTCTTCCACACAGTCCTCCATCCCATCACCACCAGGGGGCGGCGTTCCTACAATAGAGTGTAAGCTCCTCTGTACAGAGACTGACATGACTGTGGGGGGAGGGGACATTAGAGTGTAAGCTCCTCTGGTGCAGAGACTGATGTGACTGTGGTGGAGGGGACATTAGAGTGTAAGCTCCTCTGTACAGAGACTGATGTGACTGTGGGGGGGGGGACATTAGAGTGTAAGCTCCTCTGTACAGAGACTGATGTGACTGTGGGGGGAGGGGGCATTAGAGTGTAAGCTCCTCTGTACAGAGACTGATGTGACTGTGGGGGGAGGGGGCATTAGAGTGTAAGCTTTGTGGTGTGGAGACTGATGATCCTGTGGGGGAGGGGACATTAGAGTGTAAGCTTTGTGGTGTGGAGACTGATGATCCTGTGGGGGAGGGGACATTAGAGTGTAAGCTCTGCGGGGCAGAGACTGATGATCCTGTGGGGGGAGGGGACATTAGAGTGTAAGCTCTGCGGGGCAGAGACTGATGATCCTGTGGGGGGAGGGGACATTAGAGTGTAAGCTCTGCGGTGCGGAGACTGATGATCCTGTGGGGGGTGGGGACATTAGAGTGTAAGCTCTGCGGTGCGGAGACTGATGATCCTGTGGGGGAGGGGACATTAGAGTGTAAGCTCTGCGGTGTGGAGACTGGTGATCCTGTGGGGGGAGGGGACATTAGAGTGTAAGCTCTGCGGTGTGGAGACTGATGATCCTGTGGGGGGAGGGGACATTAGAGTGTAAGCTCTGCGGTGCGGAGACTGATGATCCTGCGGGGCGGAGGGGACATTAGAGTTTAAGCTCTGTGGTGTGGAGACTAATGTGACTGTGGGGGAGGGGACATTAGAGTTTAAGCTCTGCGGTGCGGAGACTGATGATCCTGTGGGGGGAGGGGACATTAGAGTGTAAGCTCTGCGGTGCGGAGACTGATGATCCTGTGGGGGGAGGGGACATTAGAGTGTAAGCTCTGCGGTGCGGAGACTGATGATCCTGTGGGGGGAGGGGACATTAGAGTGTAAGCTCTGCGGTGTGGAGACTGATGATCCTGTGGGGGGAGGGGACATTAGAGTGTAAGCTCTGCGGTGCGGAGACTAATGTGACTGTGGGGGGAGGGGACATTAGAGTGTAAGCTCTGTGGTGTGGAGACTGATGATCCTGTGGGGGGAGGGAACATTAGAGTGTAAGCTCTGTGGTGTGGAGACTGATGATCCTGTGGGGGAGGGGACATTAGAGTGTAAGCTCTGCGGTGTGGAGACTGGTGATCCTGTGGGGGAGGGGACATTAGAGTGTAAGCTCTGCGGTGCAGAGACTGATGATCCTGTGGGGGAGGGGACATTAGAGTGTAAGCTCTGTGGTGTGGAGACTGATGATCCTGTGGGGGAGGGGACATTAGAGTGTAAGCTCTGCGGTGCAGAGACTGATGATCCTGTGGGGGGAGGGAACATTAGAGTGTAAGCTCTGTGGTGTGGAGACTAATGTGACTGTGGGGGGAGGGGACATTAGAGTGTAAGCTCTGTGGTGTGGAGACTAATGTGACTGTGGGGGGAGGGGACATTAGAGTGTAAGCTCTGCGGTGCGGAGACTGATGATCCTGTGGGGGAGGGGACATTAGAGTGTAAGCTCTGTGGTGTGGAGACTGGTGATCCTGTGGGGGAGGGAACATTAGAGTGTAAGCTCTGCGGTGTGGAGACTGGTGATCCTGTGGGGGA
Organism: Lithobates clamitans; assembly: GCA_037952925.1. NCBI lineage: Eukaryota > Metazoa > Chordata > Amphibia > Anura > Ranidae > Lithobates > Lithobates clamitans. The sequence continues at coordinate 254,067 of JBBGZY010002330.1, forward strand.
GGGGACATTAGAGTGTAAGCTTTGTGGTGTGGAGACTAATGTGACTGTGGGGGGAGGGGACATTAGAGTGTAAACTCTGTGGTGTGGAGACTAATGTGACTGTGGGGGGAGGGGACATTAGAGTGTAAGCTCTGCGGTGCGGAGACTGATGATCCTATGGGGGGAGGGGACATTAGAGTGTAAGGTCTGCGGTGTGGAGACTGATGATCCTATGGGGGGAGGGGACATTAGAGTGTAAGCTCTGTGGTGTGGAGACTGATGATCCTGTGGGGGAGGGGACATTAGAGTGTAAGCTCTGTGGTGTGGAGACCGATGATCCTGTGGGGGAGGGGACATTAGAGTGTAAGCTCTGTGGTGCGGAGACTGATGATCCTGTGGGGGAGGGGACATTAGAGTGTAAGCTCTGTGGTGTGGAGACCGATGATCCTGTGGGGGAGGGGACATTAGAGTGTAAGCTCTGTGGTGCGGAGACTGATGATCCTGTGGGGGAGGGGACATTAGAGTGTAAGCTCTGTGGTGTGGAGACTGATGATCCTGTGGGGGGAGGGGACATTAGAGTGTAAGCTCTGTGGTGTGGAGACTGATGATCCTGTGGGGGGAGGGGACATTGGAGTGTAAGCTCTGCGGTGCGGAGACTGATGATCCTGTGCACTGCGGTGGAATATGACAGAAATAAATCCAGCAGACCTGGAAGGTGGCGCTGATGATGTCATAGTGTTTATGTAAATGCAGCGATCCATAGAATGACGATCGATCTTTGTGACACATCTCAATAAAAGCAGAAAAACGTTATAAAAGAATTACGGCTCCATTTTCCCGGCTCCATTAATTTGATCTTTTACAGGAGGACTGGAGATAAAATCTCATAAAATAAAATTGGGATGTAGAAATGAAATCGATGCGGAAGATTCCAAACACACAAACTATAAATAATTGGCGCCTTTATTAGCGGCTCCCAGACAGGAGATGGAGGGAGAGGAGATTGAGGGAGAGGAGATGGTGGAGGAGATGGCGGGAGAGGAGATGGCGGGAGAGGTGATGGCGGGAGAGGAGATGGCGGGAGAGGAGATGGCGGTAGAGGAGATGGCGGTAGAGGAGATGGAGGGAGAGGAGATGGAGGGAGAGGAGATGGCGGTAGAGGAGATGGCGGTAGAGGAGATGGCGGTAGAGGAGATGGAGATGGAGGTAGAGGAGATGGCGGGAGAGGAGATGGCGGGAGAGGAGATGGCGGGAGAGGAGATGGCGGGAGAGGAGATGGCGGTAGAGGAGATGGAGGTAGAGGAGATGGAGGTAGAGGAGATGGCGGGAGAGGAGATGGAGGTAGAGGAGATGGCGGTAGAGGAGATGGCGGTAGAGGAGATGGAGGGAGAGGAGATGGCGGGAGAGGAGATGGCGGGAGAGGAGATGGCGGTAGAGGTGATGGCGGTAGAGGAGATGGCGGTAGAGGAGATGGAGATGGAGGTAGAGGAGATGGCGGTAGAGGAGATGGCGGTAGAGGAGATGGAGATGGAGGTAGAGGAGATGGAGGTAGAGGAGATGGCGGTAGAGGAGATGGCGGTAGAGGAGATGGAGGGAGAGGAGATGGAGGGAGAGGAGATGGCGGTAGAGGAGATGGCGGAAGAGGAGATGGAGATGGAGGTAGAGGAGATGGCGGGAGAGGAGATGGCGGGAGAGGAGATGGCGGGAGAGGAGATGGCGGGAGAGGAGATGGCGGTAGAGGAGATGGAGGTAGAGGAGATGGAGGTAGAGGAGATGGCGGGAGAGGAGATGGAGGTAGAGGAGATGGCGGGAGAGGAGATGGCGGGAGAGGAGATGGCGGTAGAGGTGATGGCGGTAGAGGAGATGGCGGTAGAGGAGATGGAGATGGAGGTAGAGGAGATGGCGGTAGAGGAGATGGCGGTAGAGGAGATGGCGGTAGAGGAGATGGCGGTAGAGGAGATGGCGGTAGAGGAGATGGCGGTAGAGGAGATGGCGGTAGAGGAGATGGCGGTAGAGGAGATGGAGATGGAGGTAGAGGAGATGGAGGTAGAGGAGATGGCGGTAGAGGAGATGGCGGTAGAGGAGATGGCGGTAGAGGAGATGGCGGTAGAGGAGATGGAGGGAGAGGAGATGGCGGGAGAGGAGATGGCGGTAGAGGAGATGGCGGTAGAGGAGATGGAGATGGAGGTAGAGGAGATGGCGGTAGAGGAGATGGAGATGGCGGTAGAGGAGATGGCGGTAGAGGAGATGGCGGTAGAGGAGATGGCGGTAGAGGAGATGTCGGGAGAGGAGATGTCGGGAGAGGAGATGTCGAGAGAGGAGATGGTGGGAGAGGAGATGGCGGGAGAGGAGATGGCGGGAGAGGAGATGGCGGGAGAGGAGATGGCGGTAGAGGAGATGGAGGGAGAGGAGATGGCGGTAGAGGAGATGGCGGTAGAGGAGATGGAGATGGAGGTAGAGGAGATGGCGGTAGAGGAGATGGCGGTAGAGGAGATGGCGGTAGAGGAGATGGCGGTAGAGGAGATGGCGGTAGAGGAGATGGAGGGAGAGGAGATGTCGGGAGAGGAGATGGCGGTAGAGGAGATGTCGGGAGAGGAGATGTCGGGAGAGGAGATGTCGGGAGAGGAGATGGTGGGAGAGGAGATGGCGGGAGAGGAGATGGCGGGAGAGGAGATGGCGGTAGAGGAGATGGCGGTAGAGGAGATGGAGGGAGAGGAGATGGCGGTAGAGGAGATGGCGGTAGAGGAGATGGAGATGGCGGTAGAGGAGATGCCGGTAGAGGAGATGGAGGGAGAGGAGATGGCGGTAGAGGAGATGGCGGTAGAGGAGATGGCGGTAGAGGAGATGGCTGTAGAGGAGATGGCTGTAGAGGAGATGGCTGTAGAGGAGATGGCGGTAGAGGAGATGGCGGTAGAGGAGATGGCGGGAGAGGAGATGGCGGGAGAGGAGATGGCGGGAGAGGAGATGGCGGGAGAGGAGATGGCGGGAGAGGAGATGGCGGTAGAGGAGATGGCGGTAGAGGAGATGGAGGGAGAGGAGATGGCGGTAGAGGAGATGGCGGTAGAGGAGATGGAGATGGCGGTAGAGGAGATGGCGGTAGAGGAGATGGCGGGAGAGGAGATGGCGGTAGAGGAGATGGCGGTAGAGGAGATGGCTGTAGAGGAGATGGCGGTAGAGGAGATGGAGGGAGAGGAGATGGCGGTAGAGGAGATGGCGGTAGAGGAGATGGCGGTAGAGGAGATGGAGGGAGAGGAGATGGCGGTAGAGGAGATGGAGATGGCGGTAGAGGAGATGGCGGTAGAGGAGATGGAGGGAGAGGAGATGGCGGTAGAGGAGATGGCGGTAGAGGAGATGGCTGTAGAGGAGATGGCTGTAGAGGAGATGGCGGTAGAGGAGATGGCTGTAGAGGAGATGGCTGTAGAGGAGATGGCGGTAGAGGAGATGGCGGTAGAGGAGATGGCTGTAGAGGAGATGGCTGTAGAGGAGATGGCGGTAGAGGAGATGGCTGTAGAGGAGATGGCTGTAGAGGAGATGGCGGTAGAGGAGATGGCTGTAGAGGAGATGGCTGTAGAGGAGATGGCGGTAGAGGAGATGGCGGTAGAGGAGATGGCGGTAGAGGAGATGGCGGTAGAGGAGATGGCGGTAGAGGAGATGGAGGGAGAGGAGCTTCTGATCCGGAAAGGAACATTCTGGAAGATACGGATACATTGTTATACCGTAGAAGTCGTTTTTCGGGGGATTGATGTATCCCGGGTTGTTGTGTTTTGTTTTTGTTTGTTTTTTTACTGTGACATACGGGATGTACTGGAATGTACTGGGACATACTGGTACATATTGGACCTACTGGGACTTACTGGACATACTGGGACTTACTGGGACATACCTGGACATACTGAACCATACTGGAACACACTAGGCATACTGGGTCATACTGGAGATACTGGACATACTGGGACATACTTCACATACTGGAACAAACTGGAATTGTTCTACTTAAATCCTCCCTCCGGCCTCCCCTCCAGTCTCGCACAGATGTACCGGCTCCTCTCCTGGACTGAATTGGCTTCCTCTGATTTCACCGCACACTGTGAGCTTCTCACAATGTGCATTAGAAGCTGCAGCAAGTCAGACTGAGCCCCGCCCTCATTTCCTGGCTGGAGGACACCCAGCATCATCTAGTCCTGTCCTCCCCAGCCTGACTGTCCCTGGCCCCGCCCCTTTCATTAATTGGATTTCAGTTATTTCAGTCATGGAGGCTCAGCATCACATGTGGGTGTTACCTATGCTAATGCAGCCTGGTTAGGAACGCCCACTCCTCCAGACTGACACCCACCCATCAAGGCATTTTGATATTTGCATAACTCCTCCCACTGCGTTTATCAGTACTGGGGGGTCTTGAGAGGAGTACTGAGGCTGGGGGGGCTGTGATGTTATCATGAAGCTATGTACAGCCCCCTGCTGTCCCCTCTCACCAGCCATGATCTGCCTGCATTGCATAGAGAAGCACAGAGACCCAGTGATGATGTCACCGGGTCTTAAATAAGGTATGTCATGAAAATAAAAAAGGTTTTATTTAATAATGTCATTAGCATATTGATGAGGGGGAGGGGGAACCAGGGAAGGCAAAACATAAGCAGATTAAACTTTAAGCATTAAGTGGGAGGAAGGATATGGACCAGGACTGGCCCAAGATATTGTGCTGCCCGATTCCAAGAATGAAATGCTGCCCCCCCCCCAAATAAAAATCACGCCCACCAAAGGGCCCCCACATCCAATTATTTTATATCATGATATAAAAACAAAAATTACATTTATTAGGAATTCAGATTTACATCTAACAGCACCTTGTCTATATACCATTATGTTCAATTCCGAAGGGGCGGGCTAGGGCAGTATATGGACAGGCTAGGGCAGTATATGGACAGGCTAGGGCAGTATATGGACAGGCTAGGGTAGTATATGGGCAGGCTAGGGCAGTATATGGACGGGCTAGTGTAGTATATAGACAGGCTAGGGCTGTATATGGACAGGCTAGGGCAGTATATGGACAGGCTAGGGCAGTATATGGACGGGCTAGTGTAGTATATGGACAGGCTAGGGCAGTATATAGACAGGCTAGGGTAGTATATGGACGGCTAGGGTAGTATATGGACGGGCTAGGGTAGTATATGGACGGGCTAGGGCAGTATATGGATGGGCTAGGGTAGTATATGGACGGGCTAGGGTAGTATATGGACGGGCTAGGGTAGTATATGGACGGGCTAGGGTAGTATATGGACGGGCTAGGGCAGTATATGGACGGGCTAGGGCAGTATATGGACGGGCTAGGGCAGTATATGGACGGGCTAGGGTAGTATATGGACGGGCTAGGGTAGTATATGGACGGGCTAGGGTAGTATATGGACGGGCTAGGGTAGTATATGGACGGGCTAGGGCAGTATATGGACGGGCTAGGGCAGTATATGGACGGGCTAGGGCAGTATATGGACGGGCTAGGGCAGTATATGGACGGGCTAGGGCAGTATATGGACGGGCTAGGGTAGTATATGGACGGGCTAGGGTAGTATATAGACGGGCTAGGGCAGTATATGGACGGGCTAGGGCAGTATATGGATGGGCTAGGGCAGTATATAGACAGGCTAGGGCTGTATATGGACAGGCTAGGGTATTATATGGACAGGCTGGGGCAGTATATGGACAGGCTGGGGCAGTATATGGACAGGCTAGGGCAGTATATGGACAGGCTAGGGCAGTATATGGACAGGCTAGGGTAGTATATGGACAGGCTAGGGCAGTATATGGACAGGCTAGGGCAGTATATGGACGGGCTAGGGCAGTATATGGACGGGCTAGGGCAGTATATGGACGGGCTAGGGCTGTATATGGACAGGCTAGGGCTGTATATGGACAGGCTAGGGCTGTATATGGACAGGCTAGGGTAGTATATGGGCGGGCTAGGGTAGTATATGGATGGGCTACAGTAGTATATAGACAGGCTAGGGCAGTATATAGACAGGCTAGGGTAGTATATAGACAGGCTAGGGCAGTATATAGACAGGCTAGGGTAGTATATAGACAGGCGGAGCAGCTCGGGGGGGGGGGGGGGGTGTCATCATGACACAAAACCGCTGTAAGAAAAATTTTGGGCTTCAATTTGCTGGGTGAATAGAAGAGAAGGCGAGGCGTCTGCGGTTCAGTTTGCTGCCCCTCTCAATGTTCCGCCTGTGTCCAATGGACCCAGCGGTACCCGCGGTAGGGCCGGCCCTGATATGGACGCTTACATTAAAAATTCTGATTTGTTTGCTGCATTTCAGGCGCCTTAAAGTAACACAATGTGATATTTGATGGGGGAGGAAATGTTGTCCATGTTTAATCAATGGTGGTGAAATGGAGAATCTGATTGGCTGCTGAGGGCGATACAGTTGAGTTTTTACAACAAAACAAAGAAAAGTGACGTCAGAAAAACCCGGAGTAGTCCATCGATTTCACCCGTTATTTCCGGTGTCTCGGGGGATGTCCTGACTCTCTGACCCGACGTTTGGTTTTCCTTTCTCGGTCCGCGGATCGCGGTCTGCGGGTTTTGTGTCCGGGAAGTGGAATTCGTCTCATTTCGATATTTAATGAACATTTTGGATGTAAATAAAATTGTGTTTTTTATTTTGCTGCGGCGTTTTTTTTCTTGATCTGTTAGGTAAATAAGAAGCGTCCGGTAATCTGCGCGCTCTGCCCGCTGCGTTCCGGGTTCACGGAGGTGCCGTGCCCGGCTGGAATGTAAACAAACGTCTGTGCCAAGCATAGCTGAGCTGCCGTCACACATGGATCTGGTTAGCGGGACCCCCCCCCCGGCGCGCTCAGGAAATGGGATTTTTTTTTCCCTCTCTCTCCCTGTGTTCACTATTCATAGTCTGACACCTTCGAGCCGCCGCCAGACGTGTCACCATAGGATGGGGCTCCGCGCAGAACTGCACAATCAGCCCCTTTTCCTGCGAACGGCACATCTGGTGCCCGGCGGCTGAGCCATGCCAGACTCCACAGCCGAGGATTCATCAGATAACACCTCGGGTACGCCATGTGCCGAGGAATTCAATTACCGCGCGCCGCGCGCCCCCTGAATAATGCAAGCCGCGGTGCGCCGGTTTTATCAGAATCATTGCGTTTTTTCCCCAGCTTTGATTTTTTTTTTTTTTTCAGTACATTGTGTTTTGTTGGTGAAAAATATCAGCATGGATATCGAGAAGATAATTCCGTTTATAATGGAAATCAAAGTGATAATAGGAGGGGGGAGGGGCTTAGCGCCCAGGTGTGGGTGAAGAGTGGAAATATGTCAGCCGCTGACAATTGCTGCCCTGACCTCAGATGGTGTCTCCCGACTCCTGAGTGAGTATAACCGACAAGATGATTGACAAGCCTACCTATGACCTCTGACCTCCAGCTCTCTCCCCCCCCCCCCTCGAGTGTCAGGCCAAGATAAAAACACAAATCTTTCATCATTAAGCCTGCAAATTTGAATCTGTCTAAAAAAAAAAAAAAAAACATAGAGCCATGACTGGTCCTCTTTGAAGTTGAGAGAAAACAGGTGTGTGGGCGCTACAACTTTCCCGCATAACGGCTCCGCCCAGTGCTCGGACCTCGAGGCTGCCGACACCCCCAATGTACCAGAATAAGGAAAGGGATGGTTGTCACTCAGGATGCTTTCCAAAAAATAGTATTCCTTTATTGAAAGGACATGCACAACGCTGTAAGAAAAACGGCCTACGCGTTTCGGACGTTAGTCAGGGCCATGACGTCCGAAATGCTTAGGTTGTTATTATAGGTACATGTCCTTTCACACTGATACAACACGACAGTCGTATGGATCCGACTTTGCCCTGCGACAATAACAGGCATTGTGTCTGGTATGAATCCTTAGGGTGAACTTCAGGGGTATCACCGTTTCCAGTTGGGTCAGATCAAAGTAAAAGGCATCTCCTTCAGTCTAGAAGTCCGGGTGCTGGAAATGCTGTAGCAGTTGGACATCAAAGAAATCCTGGACAGCCGCACTCCAAAAATATTTGCCTTTATTCAATAAAGTGTCATCCAAAATACAGGTCACAGCAGAGTGGAACAAAGCTTACGCGTTTCGCACTACACAGTGCTTAGGTCAGGAAAGGGGATGGGGACAAGCGCGCGCACCCCCCCCCCCCGAACTGTACCAGGCCGCATGCTCTCAACATAGGGGGGGGTGGGTGCTTTGGGGCAGGGGGCCCCACCCCAAAGCACCTTGCCCCCATGTTGATGAGGACAAGAGCCTCTTCCCGACAACCCTGGCCGTTGGTTGTCAGGGTCTGCAGGCGGGGAGCTTATCGGAATCTGGAAGCCCCCTTTAACAAGGGCACCCCCGAGATCCCGGCCCCCCCACCCAATGTGAATTTACCCCTTCCCATTCACCTAAAAAAAAAAATGTTAAAAATAAAACACAGTACACAGGTTTTTAGTTGTGAATGCAGCCTAAAGTGTAAGTTCACCTTTAGGCTGCTTTTATAACCTGAGCATATCGATTTCAGGCCGAATTTTGTCTTGATTTTTACCGTGTTTTTTGCCGCAATTTTGTACAGGTCAAAAGGTCACCCGTGTAAAAATCAGAAAAATGCCCAAATTGAGCTACAGTTCACACCCCAAAGCATTTTGTACCTTGAAGCCTGAAGCTCCAAAGCGCCGGAGGAGGAAAAAAAAAATCAATTATTCTCTATGGAAACGGTTCACATCTCCACTCCAAGACGCCTGAAGCCAAACGCCTGAAGCTCAGAAAAGTTCTGTAGCTTTTCTTGTAGCTCAATTCAGGCAGATTTGGGCATTTTTCTGCTTTTTACATTGGTGACCATTGGCTCCTGCTGCTGTCAATCAAATCCAGTAACAAAAGGGATGCCGGGGACTGTACCGAGTCCTGCTGTCCAATGGATGCAGCAGCAGGACTCGGGAGCGCGCCCGCACATCTGCCCCCATGGAAAGCGGCTCTCTGCGGGGGGCACTCGCCAAAGAGGAGGAGCCAGGAGCGCCGCCGGGGGGACCCAAGAAAAGAAGAATCGGGGGGCCGCTCTGTGCAAAACCCTTACACAGAGCGTGTAAATATGAAATGTTTATTATTATTTTTTTTAAAAACCTTTACAATCATTTTAGTCAGTAAGGTTCAGGGAGGGGTTTGGGTTTATTGTGAGGGTAGGTGAGATGGGGGCGTGGCCTGTCAGGGGTCCAGGCTGAGACCGCCATTTATTATCATACAGCAGGTCTTGACTTGATGTGCGGCTCCTGGGACACCTATCACTTTCTAGGTGAGATGGAAGGGTTCATTATTGGGGTGTGAGAAATGACGGTGCTGAAAATTTCACCCCAAATTTTCAACATCCGTGACTGGTCCTCTTTGAAGTTAGGGGAAAACAGGTGTTAAAACCTTCTCACCTAACAGCTCCGCCCAGTGCTCAGACCTCGAGGCTGCCGACACCTTCCAACCTACCAAAATAAGGAAAGGGATGGTCAGAATGACATCCAAAAAATAGTATTCCTTTATTGAAAAGACATGCACAACGCTGTAAAAACAGCCTACGCGTTTCGGCCATTAGTCCTTAGTCAATGACCTCCGAAACACGTGTTTCAATAAAGTAATAGTATTTTTTGGATGTCATCCTGAGTGCCGACCAACTTTTCCCTCTTTGAAGTTAAACGGTCAGGGATGTGGGTTTAGATGGGGGCGTGGCCTGTCAGGGGTCCAGGCTGAGACCGCCATTTATTATCATACAGAAGGTCTTGACTTAATGTGCGGCTCCTGGGACACCTATTACTTTCTAGGTGAGATGGAAGGGTTGATTATTGGGGTGTGAGAAATGACGGTGCTGAAAATGTCACCCCAAATTTTCAACATCCGTGACTGGTCCTCTTTGAAGTTAGGGGAAAACAGGTGTTAAAACCTTCTCACCTAAAAGCTCCGCCCAGTGCTCAGACCTCGAGGCTGCCGACACCTTCCAACGTACCAAAATAAGGAAAGGGATGGTCAGAATGACATCCAAAAAATAGTATTCCTTTATTGAAAGGACATGCACAACGCTGTAAAAACAGCCTACGTGTTTCGGCCGTTAGTCCTTAGTCATTGCCATGACGTCCGAAACGCGTAGGTTGTTTCAATAAGGTAATACTATTTTTTGGATGTCATCCTGAGTGCCCACCAATGTTTTCCTCTTTGAAGTTAAACAGTCAGGGTCAGGGATGTGGGTTTAATGTGAGGGTAGGTGAGATGGGGGGGTGGCCTGGTGGGGGTCCAGGCTGAGACCGCCATTCATTATCAAACAGCAGGTCTTGACTTGATGTGCGGCTCCTGGGACCCTTATCACTTTCTAGGTGAGATGGAAGGTTAGGGTTAGTTATTGGGGCGTGAGAAATGATGGTGAACCCAAATTACTAAATCACTTTTCATTTTTATAAAATACAGTTTGCTGAGTTTTTTCTCCATATTTTCCGTGGTCTGAAAATCGACACCGTATTCTGAACTGTGCGGGGTGCCTGCAGGGAATCATGGTTGTCTATAGGACTCGGGATTGCTGGAAATGATATGATTGATAAACAGAATACAAAGTATCTTTTTGTAGCTCCAACCCTCAGCAGGACTCCTCCAAGGACCCCCATGGCTGCCTATAGGACTCGGGATTGCTGCAACAAACATAATAAAATATCATCAATAAACGGAATACAAAGTATCTTTTGATGTTTGCAACCTTCAAATTGACTCCTGCAGGGACCCATGGCTGTCTAGGACCCAAAACCACTGCAACTAACACAATATATCATTAATAAACTGAATACAAAGTATCTTATTGGACCTCCAACCCTCCGAATAACTCCTGCAGGGACCCCCATAGCTGTTTATAATACTCAAGATTGCAGTGCATATATAATAATAAAAACTACAAAGGACCCGGCTGCTAAGAACGTACCACATCCATATAATCTATAACCACCAAAACCAAAATGTGATGAGATTGGACTTCACTAGACATGTGCAATTAGTTTTGGTTGCGAATTCGTTTTCTCAACGAAATTTGAAAAATGTGTTAATTCGGAAATTTTAGAATTAACGGAAAAGCTATTCCCAGTGATCAGGAACAGCGATCTCCATGTTTTCCCTGGCAGCCCATCCCCCCCACACAGTTGGAACACACCCAGGGAACAACGTTAACCACTTGATCGCCCCCTAGCGTTAACCCCTTCCCTGCCAGTGTCATTTATATATTGACCAGCGCATATTTGTAGCACTGATCAATGTAATAATGTCACTGGACCCCAAAAAGCGTCACTTGGGGTCAGATTTGTCCGCCGCAATGTCGCAGTCCCACTAAAAATCGCAGATCGCCACCATTACTAGTAAAAACATTAAAAAAAAATTAAAAGTCCATAAATCTATCCCCTATTTTGTAGACGCCATAACTTTTGCACAAACCAATCGATATACGCTTATTACGTTTTTTTTTTTACCAAAAATATGTAGTAGAATATATATTGGCCTAAATTGATATAGAAATTTTTTTTTATATTATTTTTTGGGCTATATATTATTGCAGAAAGTACTAAATGTTTTTTTTTTCAAAATTGTCGCTCTTTTTTTGTTTATAGCGCAAAAAATAAAAATTTCAGAGGCGATCAAATACCACCAAAAGAAAGCTCTATTTGTGGGGGAAAAAAAGGACCTCAATTTTGTTGAAGTACAGAGCCACACGACCGCACAATCATCAGTTAAAGCGACGCATTGCCATTTCGCAAAAAATAGCCTGGTCATTAAGGGGGTGAATCCCTCCCTGAAGTGGTTAAGTCGGAGTCAATGGCTTGGTATTTTGGACAGCTATTTTATCTAAGAGAAATTCCCCAAAACATGGCCTGTTGGGGGGGGTACTTGAGGACAGGGTTGAGAACCATTGCTTTAAACGGACTTCATCGGCAGATAGAAGTTCATACCTTTTGATCTGTAGATGAAGAAACAGAAAGATACATAACGAAATCATGTTTCTTTTTCTTTTTCTGTTTCAGCGGCTGAGCAATGTTGTTGATAAACATTGCCCGGCTCCTTTTTTTTTTTTTCTTTTTTTATTACAGCTCCAATTTCCGGGGACTTGGTTTACACTTCAGCTATCAATGGGAACCCCCACTGACAGCTGAATGAGTCATCGGTTGTTAAGATCGCAGCGGCCCCCCGCTCCTTCACCGATAATTGCCGGCCTTTTTATTTTAAATTTCAGCTGTCAGTGGGGGAATCCCGCTGACAAATGAAAGAACTGAGCCTGAAAGTATCGTTTTCGGGTATCGGATCATTTGCACGACTACCCATACTCATGCAAATGCTTAGTATCGGTACCAATACTAGTATCGGTATTGGTGCAACCCTGCATTAAAGTATTTTGGCCCTGGATTTACTGACCTGTGTCTATTTTTGCCCCCCACCTACCGCTGGTCCTCTGCCATTCTTTCCATCTTGAAGGCAGTGTTTAAGTTATCCATTCGTACCTCTTTACATATGCATATAATAGATTTGTGACATTTAAAGGGTAAGTTCACCTGTACAGAAAAATCTGTAAGGTGAACTCACACAGGACCCCCACCTCGCCCCCCCCCACCCCCACACACACAGTCCGTTCTGAGCCCCGGTATAGCCAACTCACGGCTCCGGGGCTTAGAAATCCTCTCCGCTTTCTCTCTTCTCCTTCCCCACTGAGAGGACGGGCTACGCGGGTTCCGATTGGTCGGCCCTGCCCACCATGTGACGGCGCCGACCAATTAGAATGCTCCTAAACCTACGTCCTGACGGGTTTTAGGAGATGAAGCTCCGGGGATTTCTTAGCCCCGGAGCCGTGAGGCGGCTATACCGGGGCTGAGAACGGGCGATTGCCGCCATGCAGGTCAGCGGGACCGGGGGGGGGGGGGGGGGAGGTGGTGAGGTGGGGGTCCTGTGTAAGTTCCCCTTACAGGTTTTTCTGTAAGGGTGAACTTACCCTTTAAATTGGATTTTGTTATTGATTTTTGTAAGGATTATTTTGTATTATGTATGTGTCTCTCTAGTTAGACTGCTCACCCCTACGTCCGAGAGCGCTGGGTCCTGAGGAAGCAGTTAAAGCGAAACGTGTTAACCTAGCAAATGAGTAGTACATATGTGTTTTGCCGGTCCTTCACTAAGTGTGGGGCCCAGATTATGGAGTTTTCTTTTTAAATATGTGATTTTTAACTATAATAAACTTTGTATAAACTTTTTATTCACTAACTTGTCTGTCCCATATATACCAGTAAAGTCCAATCACATCACATTTTGGTTTTACTCATATATTATAATAGAATATAATCGATCAATGGAATACAGAGCATCTTATTGAAGCTCCTGCTCTCAGCCTGACTCCTGCAGGGACCCATTGGACTCAGGATTGTTGTGAATATAATATAATATGATATAATATATTACAATAGCAACATCTTATTGAAGCCCCAACCCCTGGCCCATCTCCTGCTGAGACCCCATGGCTGTCTGTAGGACTCAGAATTGCTGCAACTAATATATCATCAATAACCTGAATACAAAGTATTCTACTGAAGCTCCGTCCCTCAGCATGACTCCTGCAGGGGCCCATGGCTGTCTACAGGACCCAGGATTGCTGCAACCGATACAGTATACCACTAATAAACAGGATACAAAGTATCTTTTATATTATATTTTATGCACTACGATCTCAGGATTGTAGTGCATAAAATATTATATAACTGATAAACAGAATAAAAAAAATACCCTAATGAAGCTCCGACCCCCTGTCCTGTCACCTGCAGGGACCCCAGGGGCTCCCTATAGGACTCAGGATTGTAGTAACCGATATATAATTAATAAAAGGAATACAAAGTATCTTAATGTACAGAATATAACTGGGTACTGACATTTATAGCTAAAGTTGATCCAGGGAAAATCCGATTGCCTCTCTGGGGATCAGGAAGGAATCCCCCCCCCCCCCCCCTGCTGTAGAAAATTGGATCATGCTTTTCTAGGGTTTTTTTTTTCGCCTTCCTCAACTGTGGGTGAAGGATTGTGTATATGGGATTGTATGATATTTTTTTTTATATGTATTTATTTATTATTATTATTTTTTTTTTTTTTTTATTTATTTATTATTATTATTATTATTATTATTATTATTATTATTATTTTTTATTTATTTATTATTATTATTATTTATTTATTTTTAATTTATTTATTTTTTATTATTTATTATTTTTTTTAATTTTTTTTATTTATTATTATTATTTATTTATTTTATTTTTTTTATTTATTTTTATTATTATTATTTTTTTTTTATTTATTATTTTTTATTATTTATTTATTTATTTTATTTTTTTATGGTTGAACTAGATGGACTAGTTCAAGATATAATATAATTGATAAACAGAATACAAAGTATCTTATTATAGCTTCAAACGTCAGCCTGACTCCTGCAGGGACCCCCAATTGCTGTCGACAGGCTTCAGGATTGTAATGCGTCTAATGTAATATAATGCGATACTTTTATATTCCGTTTATCAATTATATTAGATCGCATTATATTATATTAGACGCATTGCAATCCTGAAGCCTGTCGACAGCAATTGGGGGTCCCTGCAGGAGTCGGGCTGAAGTTTGAAGCTATAATAAGATACTTTTGTATTCTGTTTATCAATTATATTATATCTTATGGGAGCCCCAACCCTCAACGTGGCGCCTGCAGAGACCACGGCTGTCTGTAAGACTCAGGATTTGTAGTGCATATAATATAATTGATAAACGGAATACCAATATCCTAATGAAGCTCCAACCTCTGGCCTGCCTCATGCGGGGATCCCTGTGGCTCCCTATAGGACTCAGGATTGCAATAACTAATATATAATCAATAAAAATAATAAAAAAAGCATCGTATTGTAACTTCAAACTTCCGCTTGACCCCTGCAGGGACCCCAATTGCTGTCTATAGGCCTCAGGATTGTAGTGCATCTAATATTAATGTCATAGATAATTTAATATAACTGATAAATAGAATATAAAAGTATATTATCGGAGCGCCAATCCTCAGGACTCAGCATTGTAATGTGGATAATATAATATCATTGATAAACAGAATATAAAATATCCTTTTGAAGCTGGAAACCCCCCCCGGCCTGACTCCTGCGGAAGGACCCATAGCGGTCTATAGGACTCGGCATTGCAGTGAATAGAATTGATAAACAGAATATTATATAATGTATCTTATTGATGCTCCAATCCTCAGCATGACTCCTGTAGGGATTCCTATGGCGTCTGTAATGCATTCCTTTTTTTTATTCTCATATAAGCGCTGCGCTATTCGATCTAAATATACATTTAAATATAAATTTACGTGCTGCCACTTAAAATGCAAATAATAAAACAAAGGGTGAAAAACAATGTAGTGTCAATCTTCACAATCACAGTAGTGGAAAAAGAACAATAAAAATTATTCAAAAGTGTCCATAATAAAATAAAAAAATAATTGTCTCTCATAAATAAATTAAAAAAATAAAAATAATTTTTTTTTTTTTTTTATTCAAAAGTGTCCATAATAAAATACAAAAATAATTGTTTCTCATAAATAAATAAAAAAAATAAAAATATTTTTTTTTTTTTTTTATTCAAAAGAGTCCATAATAAAATCAAAAATAACTGTCCATCATAAATAAATTCAAATATCAAAAAAGAATCAATTGTGAAAATAGTGCAACTCTTGAAAAAAATGTTCACCTTTATGAACTATTGCACTATTTTCACAATTGATTCTTTTTTTGATATTTGAATTTATTTATGATGGACAATTATTTTTGATTCTATTATGGACACTTTTGAATAATTTTTTATTGTTCTTTTTGCGCTACTGTGATTGTGTAGATTGACACTACATTGTTTTTCACCCTTTGTTTTATTACTTTTTTATTCTTGGGTTAGATACACTTTAAAAAAAAAAAAAAAAAAGCTTTGCTTTCCTTTTTTGTTCCCGAATTCCGTAACCACCTAAAGACCGAGTCTCTTTCCGAGATTTGGTGTTTAAATTAAAATTTAAAAAAAAGTTAAAATCATTTTTTTTTTTGCTAGAAAATTACTTAGAACCCCCAAACATTATATATATTTTTTTCTAACACCCTAGAGCAGGGGTCTTCTATCTACGGCCCTCCAGTTGTTCGGGAACTACGATTCCCATCATGCCCAGTCATGTCTGTGAATGTCAGAGCTGTACAATGCCTCATGGGACGTGTAGTTCTGCAACAGCTGGAGGGCCGTAGTTTGAGGATCCCTGCCCTAGAGAATAAAATGGCGGTCGTTGCTATACTTTTTGTCACACCGTATTTGCGCAGCGGTCTTACAAGCGCACTTTTTTTGGAACAAATTCAAATTATTTGGAAAAAATTCACATTTTTGAATTAAAAAATAAGACAACAGTAAAGTTAGCCCAATTTTTTTTTTTATATTGTTAAAAATTATATTACGCTGAGTAAATTGATACCCAACATGTCACGCTTCAAAGTTGCGCCCGCTCGTGGAAAGGCATCAAACTTTCACCGTTACAAACGTTTAAAAAAAATCCACAGGTTATATATTTTGAGTTACAGAGGAGGTCTAGGGCTAGAATTATTGCGCTCGCTCTAACGATCGCGGCGATACCTCACATGTGTGGTTTTAACACCGTTTTCATATGCGGGCGCTACTCACGTATGCGTTCGCTTCTGAACGCGAGCTCGGCGGGACGGGGCACGTTTAAAAATTTTTTTTTTCTTATTTATTTTACCTTTTTATTTTTTATTTTTACACTGTTCTTTTAAAAAAAAAAGTGTCACTTTTATTCCTATTACAAGGAATGTAAACATCCCTTAAAAAAATAATCATGACGGGACCTCTTAAATATGAGATCTGGGGGGTCAAAAATACCTCACATCTCATATTTACACTAAAATGCAATAAAAAAAAATTAAATATAAATTAAATGTTATTTGGAAAAAAAAAAATATCCCTTTTAAGAGTTATGGGCGGAAGTGACATTTTGACGTCGCCTCCGCCCTGCAATGATATGGAGACGGGTGGGGGTCATCTTCCCCTCACTCATCTCCATGCCAAGCCAGGGAGCAGCAGACGCGATCGGCTTCGCCGCTGCCAAAGCCTCTGGTAAGCTGCGGAGGGCACCGTAGAGCGGCGGGAAGAAAGGTGGGGGGCCCTCTCCCTCCACCGATAAAAGTGATCTTGTGGCGAATCCGCCACAGAGACCACTTTTATCTTGAAGCGGACCGCCCGCTGAAGAAGAGAACACCGTGGTTATGGTAGCTAGCTGCTGCCATAACAATAATCTCCCTCTTCAAGGTACCGAAGTAAAACAGCGGCGGGCGGTCCGGTCTGTAAGTGGTTAAAGCAGAACAAAGCCAACTTTTGCTGCTCTCTTTATCTTCAATCCAGAGATTTTATCTGCAGTACTTCATTCTACCACTAGATGTTCTCAGTCTGGTGGCCAGCATCATTCAACCCGCTTCTTCTAAGCTCAGGTAATCCCGGATCTGCCCCCCAGCCTGTGACTGGTCAGTGAATGGAGAAGCAGCCCAGTGATGAGTTCATCTCTCTGTCACTCTGCTCTCTCCTCCTATCAGCATGCTTCTTGTCAGCACATGAACTCATTGGGCTCCTTGTGCTGCTTCTCTCTCTCCAGCCCTGCTGTACAGGGACTACAGGGGTTAGATTCAGTTGCTTACACTGCTTGTATTTTTAGAAAGACATTTAATGATGTAATAATGGATAGAGAGCTGCATTAATTTGCATCTTTTATATCTGCCCGGAGTTCAGTTCTCATACATTGAAGGAATTAATGAGGGGAATGTTTAAATCATACAAACTTCAGGTTTGGAGCGTTAGTTTTATGTGTTTGCTTACAATGCGGATTTTATGTTAATTCAGCGCTAATGAGTCTCCGCCAGTCTGGTGGCCCCGACAAGCTCGCACCCCCCCTCCCCCACCCACCGCCGCATTAATGAGGCCTCAACCAAACTGTTCCTCTTCAAGGTGAGGAAATGTGAGTATTACTATTGGTTTGTGTTTCCTCCCAGCAAAGAAACAAAGGTAAAAATATGGGGTGTTTTTTTTTCTTTATGGTGGGGGGGGGGAGCATTTTACTGCGCATCCAGGGCCGGCCCTTCCATGCCTCCCATTGAGACCATTGGACCCGGGCGGAACTTTGAGAGGGGCAGCAAATTGAACCGCGGCCCCCAACTGAAGCGGGGAAAGTTTCAGCAATAAGAGTTACAAGCAGAGAGAAGAATATCTCAACAGGACACGACTACTTCAACCTTACGGCAAACCTAGCAGAACCTCGCTACAGAAGTGGATACCCAAAGTACCGGTCAACACTACTTACCTACCAGCGGACATGGCGGACATCCCATTAGTATCCTGGAACGTTAGGGGATTACATTCCCCGCTGAAGCGCACCATGATTCGCATGTGCCTGAAGAAATATATTCCCGGAATTCTTTGCTACCAAGAAACCCACTTGACTGCGGACACTGTGAGCTTCCTGAGATACTCCTGGGTGGGAAAGGCCTATCACTCCACGCACACCTCCTATTCCAGGGGGGTAAGCGTGTTGATCCATGGTAACCTGGACTTTGAAGAAATTGCACATGAAATTGATAGTGAAGGTCGATATGTTTTTCTTCATTGCAGGTTGGGCACATTGACTTGTGTGCTGGCGGTAGTATATATTCCCCCCCCTTCACGGCGGCGGTGCTTAGGTCCCTGCTGACATTTATGGATGGCAGGCCTGACGCACCATTGTTGGTAACGGGGGACTTTAACTGCTGCTTAAATCCAGTGGAAGATAGACACCCAGGACCCGGAGCCTCTGCCCTCTCCAGGGTTACTCCCCTGGCGCGGTTGTTGCAAGAGGTGGGCTGGGTGGATGTCTGGAGACATAGGAACCCAGGAGTGAGACAATTTACATGCTTTTCCAAAACCCATGGTTGTTTATCTAGAATTGACCTGGGGGTGTGCAGCTTAAACATGCTCCCGTTTGTTTCTGATATGATACATAGGCCCCGCAGTGTATCCGACCACTCACCAGTGGTTATAAGGCTTATAATTGCCCCAATAGCTACATTACCTAAAGCCCCTTGGAAGTTCAATGCTTTTTGGTTAAAACTGTTCCGCTCACATGAGGGGATAGTTGGGAGCATGTGTGAGTTTTTCCGCACCCAGGATCCAAATGAATCGATAATTGGGCAATGGGATGCCTTCAAGGCATATTTGAGGGGTGTGTTAATAGCTGAAATGAATAAGGTTAAACAGGACTCTTCCGCACTTAAAAATGAACTTGAAAACAAGGTACAAGAGATGGAACAGTTATACGTCACGGATCCTTCTGATTCGACCAGGGAGGCATGGCAGGCAGCTCTCTCTGCATACCGACAGCTGCTATCCTCCTCGGCCGATAAGAAGAGATTCTTTGCTAAGCAGGCGTTTTTTGAGGAGGGCGAGAAAACAGGCCGCATACTAGCGAGAATCGCAAATTCGTACCAGAAGTCCCCAACTATAGGTGCTATCAGGACTAAAGCGGGTAACATAGTTAACACGCCTGAGAAAGTGATGCAGGAACTAAACACTTTTTATGAAGATTTGTATAAGCCGGGTACATCTTATACATCTGAGGAGTTAAAACAATACTTAGATCAGATAGATTTCCCTAGATTAAACGAAGATCAGAGAGGGCTCTTGGAGAATCCTCTTACAGTGGAAGAACTACAGGATGCTGTTGGATCTTTCCCTAACTGCAAAGCGCCCGGGGAAGACGGAATCCCCATAGAAATATACAAACAGTATCCTACTGAATTATTGCCCCAGTTGCTTAAAGTCTTTAATAGAGCCCGGGAGGAAGGCCGTCTACCAACATCAATGTCAAAGGCCAATATTGTTTTGCTGCTCAAGCCTGGTAAGGATCCAGTAGATCCCGGGGCGTATCGCCCGATTTCTTTGCTACAGAGTGACGTGAAAATATTAGCGAAAGCTCTGGCCATTAGACTAAATGGAGTTATTACTTCGATTGTCCATGGAGACCAAGCTGGTTTTATGCCCAACAAATCGACGGCAGTCAATTTGAGAAGGCTATTCCTCAACATGCAATCCAAAGCAGACAATATGGGTTCCAGGGCCTTGCTGTCATTGGATGCCACTAAGGCATTTGACAGCATAGACTGGAATTATCTGTGGTCGGTCTTGAGGAGTTTCGGATTCGGCCCCCGGTATGTCTCTTGGGTTAGGCTCCTTTATAGCCAGCCGGAGGCCGCTGTGAGGGTTGCAGGCTACCTATCCCCAAGCTTTGTGTTGAGGAGGGGTACAAGGCAGGGTTGCCCCCTGTCTCCCCTCCTCTTTGCACTGGCTATTGAGCCTTTGGCGATCGGGATCAGGGCAAATCTGGGCATTACGGGCTTCTGCTACGGTGACATGCAGGAAAAAATTATGTTGTATGCTGATGACACTATGCTCCTACTCGGTGACACTGGCCCCTCCCTTCAGGAGGCCATGTCGACCATATCTAAATTTGGGAAGTTCTCTGGCCTTCACATAAATTGGTCAAAGTCTGCCCTTCTCTTATTGGATGGAGATGATTCGCAGGAGGTCTGCGCCACTTGCCCCATCCCGATTGCCACTACTTTCAAATATTTGGGGATTCAAATTACGTCCCAGCCCCGAGACTTTATACATCTAAATATATTTCCACTCCTACAGCGTTTTAGAGACAAAATTAAGACATGGAACTCTCTTTTAATGTCAGTAGCAGGTAGAGTAAATTTAGTAAAAATGATTCTCATGCCCCAGTTACTTTACTTTCTACACAATACCCCCATGGTTATTCCCTTAAAAATATTTCACATAGTCAATGCCATTTTCCGAACCCTTATTTGGAAAAATGGTCCCGCCCGGATCAAATTAGAACACCTACAGAGACCCAAGGACTGCGGTGGATTGGCATTGCCCAATCCATGGCTGTACTACCTGGCCTCCCAACTGCAGCATCTGATTGGTACATTCGTCCCGTCACACAACTCATCCCACAGGCTAATGATCCATACAGTAGGTAAGGGACCGATACACATGGCTTTAGAGGCATTGGCCTTCACTAAACCACATAAAAAATACCCAACGTTTAGCCTAATTCAAAAGGTGTGGAATAAGACCAAATATCTCCAAAATGTAGATGGATATACGGAATATAGTCCCATTTGGCACAATGACACATATGGGGAACTAGCTAAATTACAATGCGGAACTCGCTGGAAGCGGTTTGGAATCACTCATATCAAGCATATATTTAGGGAAGGTGTGTTGCGAACATTTGCTGATCTAAAAGAAGCGTATAACCTGCCAGCATCAATGTTATTCTATTATATGCAACTTAGACACGCAGTACAGATACAGGGCCGCTCCTCGGAGTGGCACTTGTCCCCGACCCCGGTTTTCAACCTTCTGGAGGATGCCGGCTCATCTAAAGGATTTATCTCTCAATGCTATGCCATCCTGTTGCAATCCGTGATGGGACGCCATCCCTTGAGGGTGAGAGAGAGGTGGGAGGCAGAGGTGGGACAGCTAGACGAGGATCAGTGGGAGGAGATCTTTCAGGCAGTGAACCAATGTTCACTTAATGTGTCACAAAAACTCACCCAACTATATATCCTATTGAGAACATATTATACCCCGCACAGATTACATTTAATGAACAGGCTGACGGAACCAACATGTACTAGGTGTAAAAGGGAACATGGAGATCTGATTCATATGCTGTGGAGATGCCCCAAGTTGCATACGTACTGGGCAGGAGTGGTTCAAACTATTAACTCAATATTTAATGTGGATCTTCCACAGGACCCTAGAGCATGTCTCTTGGGTGCTCTGGAGGAATACGAATGGGAAGGTCACAACAGAGAAGCTGTGCATAGAGTACTCTTTCAGGCCAGAAGGCTGATTATGACTCACTGGAAGTCCGATAGGTCACCGACTGTTAAGGAGTGGACTGAAAGTATTAACACAACTCTAAAAATGGAAAAATTGATTTACCAACATAGAGGTAGCATGCAAAAATTTGAAAAAATATGGGGTCCATGGTTAGATACACCGGGATTGGCACCTATGGAACTGGTATATGACAGGTTGTTAGGTAATAATGCCGGGTGAGACCTAGATAGAGGTTGACTGTGACTAGAATAACCTTTTACAATGTTATATGGAGATTGTTACTCTACTATTGGATTATGTGTAGCACAAGAGGTGATGTGTAAACCTGGCTACAATGCTTGTAATGATTTCCCTGCAAACTCAATAAAACCTTGTTGGATTAAAAAAAAAAAAATTGAACCGCGGCCACCGCTTCTTCTCTTCTATCTACCCAGCAAATTGATGACCACATTTTTTCCAGCAGTTTTGTGTGTCATGATGACAACTGCCCCCCGGCTGCTTTTCCTGCCCCTATACTACCCTAGACTGTCTATATACTACCCTAGCCTGCCCTAGACTGTCTATATACTACCCTAGCCTGCCCTAGACTGTCTATATACTACCCTAGCCTGTCCCTATACTACCCTAGACTGTCTATATACTACCCTAGCCTGCCCTAGACTGTCTATATACTACCCTAGCCTGCCCTAGACTGTCTATATACTACCCTAGCCTGCCCTAGACTGTCTATATACTACCCTAGCTTTCCCTAGACTGTCTATATACTACCCTAGCCTGCCCTAGACTGTCTATATACTACCCTAGACTGTCTATATACTACCCTAGACTGTCTATATACTACCCTAGCCTGCCCTAGACTGTCTATATACTACCCTAGCCTGCCCTAGACTGTCTATATACTACCCTAGACTGTCTATATACTACCCTAGCCTGCCCTAGACTGTCTATATACTACCCTAGCCTGTCTATATACTACTACCCTAGCCTGCCCCTATACTTCCCTAGACTGTCTATATACTACCCTAGCCTGCCCCTATGCTGCCCTAGACTGTCTATATACTACCCTAGACTGTCTATATACTACCCTAGACTGTCTATATACTACCCTAGCCTGCCCCTATACTGCCCTAGCCTGTCCATATTCTACCCTAGCCTGCCTATATACTACTACCCTAGCCTGCCCCTATACTGCCCTAGCCTGTCCATATACTACCCTAGCCTGTCTATATACTACCCTAGCCTGTCTATATACTATTGCCCTAGCCTGCCCCTATACTGCCCTAGCCTGCCTATATACTACTGCCCTAGCCTGTCCATATTCTACCCTAGCCTGCCTATATACTACTACCCTAGCCTGCCCCTATACGGCCCTAGCCTGCCTATATACCATACTAGCCTGACTCTCTACTGCCCTAGCCTGTCCATATACTACCCTAGCCTGACTCTATACTGCCCTAGCCTGTCCATATTCTACCCTAGCCTGACTCTATACTGCACTAGCCTGCCTATACACTACCCTAGCCTGTCTATATACTACACTAGTCCACCCCTTGGAATTGGACATAATGGTATGTCATATAATTTTGCATATAGACAAGGTGCTGTTGCATGTAAATCTAACTTCCTGATAAATGTTAGTTTTAATTATCATGATCTAAAATAATGGATGTGGGGGGCCTTTTGGTGGGCGTGATTTTATTTTGGGGGGTGGGGGGCACCATTACATTCCTGGGCCCATGCAGCACAATGTCTTGGGCCAGCCCTGTGCACACCCCACATTTCCTGTCATGGCAGAGCCCTGGAGTGACCGTACCGGGCAGGCAGCTCTTCTTCTTCCCCAGGAACATGATAAACCCCGAGCTGTAAATCCAGTGCTGGGGGTCAGTTTGGGTCACGACTAACGAGAAGCGCCTGAGATGCTTGGAAATAAAATGTATTAATTTCAGCGGAGGGTTTATTTATGGTTTACATTTAGCCGGAACGACCCACATGTAAATATATCGTTACCAGGGCTGTGCCGGTAAACGGTGGCTGAAACAAGAAGACATTGGAATACATTTAAAATCTGCATGAGGGCCCCTGTAATTAGAGGTGTGCTCATTACTCAGCTATGCCAACATAGAGCATTATATAGCCAGATATGTGGACCCTCTTCTAACGACTGAGTTCAGGTATCTCCGGTGAAGGTTCCTGGTAATACTCCATTATACAACGACAGAGACAATTGAGCTCTTCCAGCCTTGTGGTAACAGTTTGGTGAAGACCCTTTTCTGTTCCACCATGACTGTACCCCTGTGTACAAAGCCAGCTCCATATTAATGGCCATGGGGGAAATCCATAATAATGGCCATGGGTTTTGGAACAAGATGTCCAGGTCCACAAAGACATAATTTGGTGAAGACCCTTTTCTGTTCCACCATGACTGTACCCCTGTGTGCAAAGCCAGCTCCATATTAATGGCTATGGGGGAAATCCATAATAATGGCCATGGGTTTTGGAACGAGATGTCCAGGTCCACAAAGACATAGTTTGGTGAAGACCCTTTTCTGTTCCACCATGACTGTACCCCTGTGTCCAAAGCCAGCTCCATATTGATGTCCATGGGGGACATCCATAATAATGGCCATGGTTTTTGGAATGAGATGTCCAGGTCCACAAAGACACGGTTTGGCGAAAGACCCTTTTCTGTTCCAGCATGACTGTGCCCCGGTGTCCAAAGCCAGCTTCATAAAGACATGGTGTGATCAGTTTGGTGAGGAGAAACTAGAGTGTCCCGCACAGAGCCCTGACCTCAACCCTACTGAACACCCTTGAGATGGTAAGCCAGGTCTTCTCACCCAACATCTGTACATAACCTCACAAAGGGGCACAAATTCCTACAGGTACTCTCCTAAATCTTGTGTACAGATCTCCCAGAAAAGCGGAGAATGTTCTATCCACAAAGGGGGGGAATAATGGCCATAGTTTTTAGAATGAGATGTTCAGCTCCATAAAGACATGATTTGACCAGTTTGGTGTGGAGGAATTTGAGTGTCCTGCACATAGCCCTGACCTCAACTCTACTGAACACCTTTGGAATGGTAAGCCAGGTCTTCTCATTCAACATCAGTACCTGACCTCACAGATTTCCACAGGCACCCTCCTTAGTCTTGTGTACAGACCTCCCAGAAGAGCGGAGAATGTTGTAGCTAGATGGACTTGTGTCTTTTTTTCAACCTGATTAACTAAGTAACCACAAAGGGGCACAACTCCATGTTATGTGCCATGGGGGAACACTATAATAATGGCCATGGTTTATAGAATGTGATGTCCAGCTCCATAAAGACATTTGTTTGACCAGGGTGTGGAGGAATTTGAGTGTCCTATACAGAGCCCTGACCTCAACCTTACTGAACACCTTTGGGATTCATTGGAATGCCGATGGTAAGCCAGGACTTTTTTATTTGGTGCCCAACCTGAGGCCTAACATGTTAGCCAGGTCTGCTCTTCCAGCATCAGTACCTGGCTGACAAATGAGCAGAAATTACAACAGACATCCTAAAATCTTGTCATGGTTTGACTAGTTTGGTGTGGAGGAACTCACGTGTCCTGCACAGAGACCTAACCTCAACCCTACTGAACAGCTTTGGGATGAATTGGAACATTGATTGTGAACCAGGTCTTCTATCTAACATCAGTACCTGACCTCACATATGGACACACACTGCCACAGACGTCCTCCAAACTCTTGTGGAAATCCTTCCCAGAAAAGCAGAGGATGTTATGGTGAGGTCAACTCCATTTTAATGGCCATGGGGGAGCAACTCATGTTACTGGCAATAGATTTGGAATGAGATGCCCAAATACCTCGGGTGAGTGTGATGGTCAGGTGGGGACAACCCTTTGACCATATGACCATGACTCCCTCATCGTTGGCCTACCTCTACATAGGCTATCGCCTCCTTCAGTCTTTTTATGAATGCTGCTGCCAGACTCATCCACCTTACCAGCCACTCGCCCCCTCTGCCAATTCTTCTATTGGCTTCCGTTCGCCCAACAAAATTCAAAATACTAACCACAAGCCATCCATATCTGCCCCCTGTTACATCACCAATCTTGTCTCAGAATCACCCAAACCATCTTTCTGCTCTCTAGCGCCCTCATCACCTCCTCCCATACTCGCCTCCAGGACTTCTCCTCTCCTCTGTAACTTCCCACCCCGATTTGTCTGACTTTCTCCGCCTTCAGAAGATCCCTTAAAATTCATCTCTCCATTGAAGCCTATCTCACCTTCACCTAACAACTGAACTTTTACTTCCTCCATCAACTCGTCCTTCACTGTTATTACCTTTTTGTAACATTTGCTCCTTCACATTAGATTGTAAGCTCTAACGAGCAGGACCTTCCTAACCACCTGTACCAACTTGTATTGTAACTGTACGGTCTCCCTTTATATTGTAAAGCACTGTATAAATCCTGTATATTATTATTATTATTTTTATTGTACAGTATATATTGATTTTGACCAGAAAGTATTGCTTTTCCCATTAAAACAAATTGAGTTGAGCTTTATAAGGATTTGTATCCTTCCTATTGAAGATAATGTTATCCCAACATTTCCCATTCCTGATATGTGGCTTCTGTACCATGTACATATGAGAAAGTCTCCTGATCTCTTTGTATTGCTTCCTTGGCATGAAAATACCCGGTGATCCTGCCAGTCCCTCTACTTTCCTATTTTAAACTGACCACTCTAGGCATGAGAGCTCATGCCTCCCAGTGTGGTTACTTTTCTGGCTGTGCCGGGAGAACAACCAACCTGTCCTCCAATGATCAGACTTGTGATGACGCGCCCCCTGCCCCCCCCCGCTTTTGCACAGCCATTCACTGGGAAGATCAGTGTACTGCTCACAGGTGTGCACAGCCTATTGCATTAGGGCAAGGATAGGCAACCTGGGGCCCTCCAGCTGTTGTGGAACTACATTTCCCATGAGGCATTGCAAGGCTGGCAGTTACAATGACTCCCAGAGGCATGATGGGACTTGTAGTCCTGCAATAGCTGGAGGGCCCCAGGTTGCCTACCCCTGCATTAGGGTGTGCACCCTCGCACACACATCCCTTTCTCTGCAGCTTCAGCTGCACGGGGCAATGAATGAATGGGAAGTGCTCTGGGCTGAGCGGTTTCCTGTTCATTCACAAAACTGAAGCATAGTAAACGTAGTTTACTATGCTTCGGTTTTGAATGAGTACAGTGAGTTAGTATGTTCATTTAGAAAAGGAAGGTGCTGGTAAATGACATATTTACTAGCCCCTTCCCCCACTCTCCATCCTGAAACAGCAGAGGGAGGGAGGAGGGAAGAGATGCCGGCAGCACTGCGGGGCGGTGTGGGGTGGGTGGGGCAACACAGGGAAAGCCTGGGCAATTTGGGGAATTGGCACTGCACATAGTGATTAGGGTGTGCCCAAGCATACCCACACCACAGATTGAATTGGATGGACTTGTGTCTTTTTTTTCAACCTTACCAACTATGTAACTATATGTAATGTGCAATACATTTAGTTACGAATTCCTTTTTTTTAGCGAATTTCGACAAATTCATTAATTCGGAAATATCCGAATGAACGAAAACTTTTTTAACGAATTTTTCCCAATATTCGTAAATTCGAAATTCGAAGATCCAGAAACCCCAAAATTAGAAAAATCTGAAAAAATAACTTAACTAATAATAACTAACTTTTAAATTATAGGTATTGGAATTTCCTTTCAAATTTGGCTGTTAGTGAACGTAACGAATACGAATTTATCCGAAGTTACGAATTATCCGAAATAACGAATGCCGCATCTAAACGAATGGAACAGAACAAATTAATAATAATAAATAATGAAAATAATACAAACTTTTTATTATTATTTATTGTTAATTTGTTCCGTTCCATTCATTTAGATGCGGCATTCGTTATTTCGGATAATTCGTAACTTCGGATAAATTCGTATTCGTTGCGTTTACTGGTCTAGCAGCCAAATTTGAAAGGAAATTCCAATACCTATAATATAATAGTCATTATCAGTTAGTTATTCTTTAGAATTTTCAGATTTTCTTTCTTATTTAAGGATTTTTGAATTAACGAATTGCAACCGTAACGAACGAGCCGAAAAACGGAAAAAAAAAAAAACTATGTAACTATGTAATCCCCTGCCCATGCCTTATGGTACTGCTGTTTCTAAGCCTCCTGCTGACACATCCCCTCTGCACAGCCATTTACTTGGAAGATCAGTGTGCTGCTGTTTTTTCTCCCCCAGCTCTCTAAGCTCGCTGATTCAAATCCCGAACCACGACACTACCTGCCTGGAGTTTGCATGTTCTCCCTGTGCCTGTGTGGGTTTCCTCCGAGTACTCCGGTTTCCTCCCACACTCCAAAGACATGCTGGGAGGTTAATTGGCTCCTGTGTAAAATTGTCCCCGGTATGTGTGAATGTGAGTTCGGGGACATTAGATTGTAAGCTCCTTGAGGGACTGATGTGAATGTACAATGTATATGTAAAGTGCTGTGTAAATTGATGGCGCTATATAAGTACCTTAAATAATTATGTGATACAAAGTAAAACAAAAAAAAATAAAGTATTTTTATTTGTTTTTTATATATCTTTACACCAATGTTTTGCCTTACATTTCAATTTTAAACTAAACATGTGCAGAACAAAAAAATTCGATTTGTTTTGATTCGTTATTTACATTCATTTTTTTTCGTTAAATTTGTTTTGTTCATTTAATACGTTTTCGGAATTCGTTTTGTTTATTCGTTTTCAAAACTATTTTAATTTTTTTCGAATTCGGATCAATTCGAAACGTTTTTGAATCAACTTCGAATAGTTTTTGAATTTGAATAGTTTTCCAAAGAGAATAAAATAGAATAGAAAATGAAGGAATAGAATAGAAAAAAAAAAAGTGATCTATTCTATTCTATTCCTTTATTTTCTATTCTATTTTATTCTCTTTGGAAATTGGAAAACGATATGAATTCTAAAATGATTCGAGTTTGAAAAGTTTGAAAACGATTTGAATTTCGTCCAAATTTTTTTTTTTCATTATTTCGGATTCGTTTAAATTCGGTACTATTCTAATTCGGAAATTCTGATGCATCCGAATTTCCGAAAAACGAAAATTCATTCGAATTTTAATTCGGAACGAAACGAACCGCACGCGTCTATCTTAAACGAAATGCGTTCTTTCACAAGGTGGGGGGTTTACATCTACTTGAATTCCCTGAGGGGTCAGGGTGGTATTTTTTTATACTGTCTCGTGGAAGGTTGTTTATGTTTCATGAAAGCACTTTTTTTTGCGTGTGCGTTCGTTTGTTCTGAGATCTGAGATTTCCCAGAGCTCTGTACTATAGGATTATTTTCTAGAAATAAAGTGTACTAACGATGGCGATTTTAAACTAGACATGTGCAGAATGAAAAAATTTGATTCGTTTTGATTCGTTATTTACATAAATTTGTTTTTTTTAATTTGTTTAATTCATTTAATACGTTTTCGGAATTCGTTTCGTTTATTCGTTTTGAAAGCTATTCGAATTATTCAGATCGATTCGAAAAGTTTTCAAATTCGAATAGTTTTCCAATTTTCAAAGAGAATAAAATAGGATAGAAAAAAAAAAGATTTCTATTCTATTCCTTTATTTTCTATTCTATTTTATTCTCTTTTGGAAATTGGAAAACGATTTGAATACTAAAACGATTTGTCGAAAACCATTCGAATTTGAAAATGATTCGAGTTCAAAAAGTATTGGAAAACGATTTGAATTGCATCCAGATTTATTTTTTCGTTATTTCAGATTCATTTAAATTCGGTACTGTTCTAATTCGAAAATTCTGATGCATCCGAATTTCCGAAAAACGAAAATTCGTCCGAATTTTAATTCGGAACAAAACGAACCGCACGCGCCTATTTTAAACGAAATGCGTTGTTTTACAAGGTGCCGCTATTGAGGTGGAGATAGATAGGTATGAATGTATGAGGTGATTTTTCTTCCTTTCAATAGGAGGAAAAGCCCGTTAAATCAAGGGCATATGAAGGTTTGGATCTGAGATCACACTGGGGCCAAATGCGGGTCCTGTAGGTTATGAAAATATGTTCCTTTCACTCCTATTGAAAGGAAGAAAAATCACCTCATACATTCATACCTATCTATCTCCACCTCGATAGCGGCTATATGAATATTTTGGTTACACTCTACTAAAGCTCTACACACCATTACCAGGGGACGCGTCTGATGGGCAGTATGTGTCAATACGTCTGTGTTCTTTTAACCCCTTTTGGAATGCATAACCAATATCTATAGATACCGATGTAAGTGTAAACGAATTTATATACAGATCCATGCAATTATATGTTTCTTGGTTGTGATTTTCTATGTGTACTTACTATATCTATGTCACATATACCATTCCCCATACAGAAAATTTTGTTTTAATCCTACAATCACCCCTGAAGAAGGAGGCAAAAGTAACTCCGAAACGCGTCGGGTGCAAATGTATTGGTATCACTAGTTTTGTATCTATGGAATTGCATTCCTTGTTTTTACTTATGTGATTTGTGTGATATTCACTTGATGACTTTTTTGTAATAAATAAACTGTTATTTACTCCATATACCTTCTTTAATGTTCCTTTAAATGTGCCTTTAAAGTCCACCAGGGGAATTTTCTTTGTTCTTTTACAAGGTGGGGGGTTTACATCTACTTGAATTCCCTGAGGGGTCAGGGTGGTATCTTTTTTATACTGTCTCGTGGAAGGTTGTTTATGTTTCATGAAACGACTTCTTTTGCGTGTGCGTTCGATCGTTCTGAGATTTCCCAGAGCTCTGTGCTATAGGATTATTTTCTAGAAATAAAGTGTGCTAACGATGGTGGGTTTTAAACTAGACATGTGCAGAACAAAAAAAACTGATTCGTTATTTACATAAATTTGTTTCGTTAAATTTGTTTCACTCATTTAATACGTTTTCGGAATTCGTTTTGTTTATTCGTTTTCAAAACTATTCAAATTTTTTGAATTCGGATCGATTTGAAAAGTTTTTCGAAATAGTTTTCGAACTCAAATGGTTTTTTAAGAGAATAAAATAAAATCGGAAATAAAGGAATAGAATAGAATAGAAACAATTTTTTTTTTCTATTCTATTTTTTATTTTCTATTCTATTTTATTCTCTTTGGAAATTGGAAAACCATTCGAATTTGAAAACTATTTCGAAAAACTTTTCAAATCGATCCGAATTCAAAAAATTTGAATAGTTTTGAATCTGAATCTCGTCCAAATTTTTTTTTTCGTTATTTTGGATTTGTTTTCTATATCGTCTCATGGAAGGTTGTTTATGTTTCATGAAATTACTTCTTTTGCGCGTGCGTTCGATCGTTCTGAGATTTCGCAGAGCTCTGTACTATAGGAATTATTTTCTAGAAATGAAGTTGGCTAACGATGGCGATTTTTGTTTCTCTCTTAGGAATGGCGGCTGGACACCCTGGTCCTCCTGGGCGCAGTGCAGTACCTCCTGCGGTATCGGATTTCAGGTGCGGCAGAGGACGTGCAGCAACCCGGCCCCGCGGTTCGGAGGGAGAGTGTGCGTGGGGCAGAGCAGAGAGGAACGGTGAGACCCCCCCCCCTTTTTTTTTTCTAATATATATTTTTTATTTTCGACATCTTTTCAGTCTGAAGACTAATGGTGGCCGCGGCGGCGCACAAGCGGTTAACCAGCCGCCGTTGGAGTCAGTGCATTTAAAACTAATGAGTTGTCACGGTGTTATCGCCGAGCAGTTTAGACGATCGCCTGTGTTTGTGCTGCCTGTTTGGTCATTAATTATTCAGCGTCTTAAGCTGAGAGCGGCTCCGGAGATTGCATCATTATAGAGATCTCTTCTCCAGTCCGTAAAATCTCCCAGATAAGATGGAGCTCCCAGAATGCCGCGCCGCCACCGCCGCCAAACTCCCCCGCACTCGCCACTGTTTTTTTTGTGTTTTTATTGGGTTTAAGTGATCTCTCCAGTGCTGAGCGTCTCCGGCTGAGTGTCGGCTCAGTACTTATCCCAGGCGGAGAGTTCGGCGGGGAAGAGTAAAGCCAGGGACTGCAGGCTGGCGGTTTTTGGCGAAGTCGCGGTGCGTGGGCGTGGTTACGGTCTCCATAGTGGCGTGCGTCAGAAGGGGAAGATTCGGGGGATTTTTAGCGCACACGATACTTAATCGTTGTAGCGTTTCACTGAAAGTAATTGTTTGACACATTTGTTGCAGTTTTAGATGTTCAGGGTTTGGAATCGCTCCCTCTGGTGGGTCTGTGTAGATCAGGCAGTGCAGTCAGCAGCCCTGCTGAATTTTAAAGTAAGAGGATCTGTTTACCTGGAGAGTCCGCTGCTTTGTGTGTGAGGGGACTGACGTAGAGGGGGGCGGTAAGATGCAGCCGCTGTGCGGCCAGCAATCCAAAATCGATTTGAATGGACGGCACTTTCTCTCCATGCCGGACTACTATACAACACAGAATATACTATATACAACACAGAATATATTATATACAACACAGAATATACTATATACCACATAGAATATACTATATACCACACAGACTATACTATATACAACACAGAATATACTATATACCACACAGAATATACTATATACCACACAGAATATATTATATACCACACAGAATATACTATATACCACAGAATATACTATATACAACACAGAATATACTATATACCACAGAATATACTATATACCACAGAATATATAACACAGAATATACTATATACCACACAGAATATACTATATACCACACAGAATATACTATATACCACACAGAATATACTATATACCACACAGAATATACTATATACAACACAGAATATACTATATAGCACAGAATATACTATATACAACACAGAATATACTATATACCACAGAATATACTATATACAACACAGAATATACTATATACCACACAGAATATACTATATACAACACAGAATATACTATATACCACACAGAATATACTATATACAACACAGAATATACTATATACCACACAGAATATACTATATACAACACAGAATATACTATATACAACACAGAATATACTATATACCACACAGAATATACTATATACAACACAGAATATACTATATACCACACATAATATACTATATACAACACAGAATATACTATATACCACACATAATATACTATATACAACACAGAATATACTATATACCACACATAATATACTATATACAACACAGAATATACTATATACCACACATAATATACTATATACAACACAGAATATACTATATACCACACAGAATATACTATATACAACACAGAATATACTATATACCACACATAATATACTATATACAACACAGAATATACTATATACCACAGAATATACTATATACCACACATAATATACTATATAACACAGAATATACTATATACAACACAGAATATACTATATACCACACAGAATATACTATATACAACACAGAATATACTATATACCACACAGAATATACTATATACAACACAGAATATACTATATACCACACAGAATATACTATATACCACACAGACAAAATGGAAATGGAAATTTGCGCACAAAATGACCAAAAACGCAGATTTTTCTTTTTTTTTTTTACTGAAGAATGTACAGCGCTTGTTTAGGCGCCTGTGTGCATAGACACATTACAACTAATGGGATGTATTTTAGCTCAGTAAAAAATTTTTAAAAAAAGCTGCAGTGCACAAAAGAGGCCTTAGAATGAATATCCTTTATATCTGATG
Organism: Lithobates clamitans; assembly: GCA_037952925.1. Classification (NCBI taxonomy): domain Eukaryota; kingdom Metazoa; phylum Chordata; class Amphibia; order Anura; family Ranidae; genus Lithobates; species Lithobates clamitans. The sequence continues at coordinate 287,871 of JBBGZY010002330.1, forward strand.
CCATGTCCACTGTAGGGCATGCTGAACTGGCCCACACTGATCCTCGTATTTCACACACTTTGGGGTGCCGTTTATTGCAGTTTAGTAAGTCAGAGGCCGATGCTTTTTATGTATCTGTGGTACGGCTGACGACACGCGTGTCCGGCTCCTGGATCCGGACGGCGATGCCGGCTCTGGCGGTTTTGTCAGGTTCTCTGGCGCGGTGGGCGACTTGTATGAAATACGGATGTCGCGGGGTCTGATCCCGGACACTTCGCGGCACTACTTACATCTGGTAATGGACACGATTAATTTGCTTCTAGTTTCCTAATTAGAAATGTGCGGGATGTTTGACCCCCCCCGGGGCCGATGTCTCCTCCGCTCCGACCTCTCGCTGGATTTCAGATGGAAAGCAGAGAGGGCGCCGAGTTCATCAATAATCTGTTAAATGTGTTAATTCAGTCTGTGCGTCGCCCGCTCCCTGCCCCCTCTCATTATCCCATCCGCTGACGGCGCTCTCTGTCGTGTTGGCGAGGAAGAAAAAAAAAAGAACCCGCCATGTCTCTGTGTGCCCGTCTGTGTGCCCGTCTGTGTGCCCGTCTGTGTGCCCGTCTGTGTGCCAGTCTGTGTGCCCCGTCTGTTTGCCTGTCTGTTTGCCTGTCTGTGTGCCTGTCTGTGTGCCCCATCTGTGTGCCCGTCTGTGTGCCCCGCCTGTGTGCCCCGTCTGTGTGCCCGTTTGTATGCCCGCCTGTGTGCCAGTCTGTGTGCCCCGTCTGTGTGCCTGTCTAGTTGCCTGTCTGTGTGCCAGTCTGTGTGCCCCGTCTGTTTGCCTGTCTGTGTGCCTGTCTGTGTGCCCCGTCTGTGTGCCCCTCTGTGTGCCCGCCTGTGTGCCCGCCTGTGTGCCCGTCTGTGTGCCCGCCTGTGTGCCTGCCTGTGGCCGCCTGTGTGCCCCGTCTGTGTGCCCCGTCTGTGTGCCCCGTCTGTGTGCCCGGCCGATCAGAACCCGGTCACTGAGGGCTTCCAGTGTTGGAGGGAACACAAGATCCGGGAGGCCGTCGGATGTCATTTTAGAGCAGCAGAACTTTGCCGTTCCTTTTCTTAGTTCAGCATTGTGTGTGGGCTAGAAGGATATGCTGGGACTTGTAGTGCACCAGAAATCACACATAATCAGTGTGGTAAGCATAGGATTTAACCCCCAGATGTCCCAGACTTGCATATTAATGTTCGGAGGCGCAGTCCCCAGTGCTGAAAGAGCATTATTATATGTTCCAGATGGTAACTAGAAGCGTGCGGCTGTGCACACTCTGCACACATTAACACATCGCATTTATTTAAAGTGGAAGTTCACCCCGGAATTAATCTATGGACATTAAACAGCAATATAACACATGGTCCTTGATGAATGCAAATCACCATGCTTGCTTTCTGTCTGTGCTATGGTGGTGCTCAGCCCCCTTATGCTAGCAACCTTTGTCACTATCAGAGTACAGAGGAAGACGTAGATAACAAAGGTGGGGGTGGAAGAGCGACACCGGGGGCAGGCCCTCTGATAGGGGGGTAGAGCTGACTCTCCTGTCCCAGGCCCAGACTCGATTTGTCTGGCAATTGAGCCTGGGGGAAGAGAGGGGACTTTTTATTTTCCATGGAGTGCTAGTGGAAATCCTTGTTACATACTCCTGACCCCTGCATTCTGCACATTACATACTCCTGACCTCTGCACTCGGTACATTACATACTCCTGACCCCTGCACTCTATACATTAAATACTCATGACTTCTGCACTCTGTAGTTCACATACTCCTGACCCCTGCATTCTATGCATTAAATACTCCTGATCCCTGTACTCTGTACATTACATACTCCTTACCCCTGCACTCTGTACATTACATACTCCTTACCCCTGCACTCTGTACATTACATACTCCTGACCCCTGCACTCTGTACATTACATACTCCTGACCTCTGCACTCTGTACGTTACATACTGCTGACTCCTGATCTCTGTACATTACATACTCACCCCTGCACTCTGTACATTACATACTCCTGATCCCTGCACTCTGTACATTTCATACTCACCCCTGCACTCTGTACATTACATACTCCTGACCCCTGCACTCTGTACATTACATACTCCTGACCCCTGCACTCTGTACATTACATACTCCTGACCCCTGCACTCTGTACATTACATACTCCTGACCCCTGCACTCTGTACATTACATACTCCTGACCCCTGCACTCTGTACATTACATACTCCTGACCTCTGCACTCTGTATGTTACATACTGCTGACTCCTGATCTCTGTACATTACATACTCACCCCTCCACTCTGCATATTACACACTCCTGATCCCTGCACATCACATACCCATCCCTTCACTCTGTACATTACATACTCCTGACCTCTGCACCCTGTATGTTACATACTCCTGACCTCTGCATGTTGTATGTTACTTATTCCTGACCCCTGCATTCTGTACATTACATACTCCTGACCCCTGCATTTTGTACATTACATACTCCTGACCCCTGCATTCTGTACATTACATACTCCTGACCCCTGCATTTCATACATTACATACTCCTGACCTCTGCACTCTGTACGTTACATGCTTCTGACCCCTGCACATTGTATGTTACATACTCCTGACCTCTGCACTATGTACTTTACATACTCCTGACCCCTGCACTCTGTAGGGTACATACTCCTGACCTCCGCACGATGTACTTTACATACTCCTGACCCCTACACTCTGTAGGGTACATACTCCTGACCTCCGCACGATGTACGTTACATACTGCTGATCCTGCGCATTGTACATTAAATACCCCTGACCTCTGCACTGTATATTTTACATACTCCTGACCTCTGCTTGTTACATACACCTGTCCCCCCTGCACATTGTATGTTACATGCTTCTGACCTCTGCACTCTATACATAATCCTGACCTCTACATATTGTATGTTATATACTCCTGACCTCTGCACTCTATACATTACATACTCCTTGTTGGCATGTAATGGAGAGTACACGCCAACAAGGAGAGGCTCACCTATCAGGTTTTAACAGTCCATTAAACTCCAAATTAATTTTAAAAGCTTTATTACAATTGAATGAGTTGCATAGTAAACATTTCTCCCGCCTCAGGAGCGATATATCACATGGAATCAAATCCCGCCTCCCCACCTTTAACTGATACTGGTGTGTCACATTGTAATTCACCTTATTATATAAAGCACCATGTAATGGCCACTGGCCCAGAAGGCCGTACCTCTGTCTAGTGGCACCAATATGTCTGGGTTCCAGATCTTTACTGTTCTTTCTCCTTTCAGTTTCTGCAACGAGAACAACCCCTGTCCAGTCCCCATCTTCTGGTCCTCTTGGGGGTCGTGGAGTAAGTGCAGTGCTGACTGCGGAGGAGGGGTCCACACCAGACAGCGGACCTGTGAGAACGGGAACACCTGCCCCGGCTGCTCCCAGGTATGTCGCTCATCCTTCAGGACAAGTTCCCCCCCCACGTGACGTCATCCATCCATCCAGGACACGGTCTGCCAATGTATAGGGCAAGTCCGTGGTCCAATTATGATGAGTAGTCCACCAATACCGTCTACTATTAGACTAGTAAGGTGAGAGCCCTTCCACCTTCCTACATTTACATTTGTCTTGTGGGACCTCGAAGGTTTAACATCTCGAAAGAAATTTTGTGGCGAAATCCATTTTTATCGGTTGTGAAGTTTGACCCATCAAAGTTCTCCATGTGGATTAGTTTAACAGTGTTGTTGTTTTTTTTTTTTCAGCTGATGATGTCACCAACTAAGTCCCATGATGTAACCCCTTTGATTATACCTCTGGGGACAATTAATGCCCAATCCCATCCTAACGTTGTCTATAAGTTTTGGGTAGGCATGGCAATAGTAAATTCCACAAAAGAAGAATGCAGAGGGTGCGACCATCTAAGTGAAAAAATTTATTGCAGAAAAAAAAAATGCTTAGGGCTTGAGAAAGGGGCGTGTATGGCCCTGAAACACACAGCCACGCCCCTTTGCATATGGCATCATCTGCTCTCCAGGAATCGGAGCTGCTACCCAACTTCTGACCCTGCTGTGTGTTCCAAGCTGGCTCCATTAATTACCCTTAGCCGCTTCCTGGCACTGCTCTGCCGTACCCTTCGCCGTTTTCTGGCACTGCTCTGCTGTACTCTTAGCCATTTCCTGGTACTGCTCTGCTGTACCCTTTGCCAGTTTCTGGCACTGCTCTGCTGTACCCTTTGCCAGTTTCTGGCACTGCTCTGCTGTACCCTTTGCCAGTTTCTGGCACTGCTCTGCTGTACCCTTTGCCAGTTTCTGGCACTGCTCTGCTGTACCCTTTGCCCCTTTCTGGCACTGCTCTGCTGTACCCCTTGCCGCTTTCTGGCACTGCTCTGCTGTACCCTTTGCCACTTTCTGGCACTGCTCTGCTGTACCCTTTGCCACTTTCTGGCACTGCTCTTCTTGTACCCTTTGCCGCTTTCTGGCACTGCTCTGCTGTATGCTTAGCCGCTGTCTGGCACTGCTCTGCTGTACCCTTCGCTGCTTTCTGGCGCTGCTCTGCTGTACCCTTCGCTGCTTTCTGGCACTGCTGTACTATTAGCCGCTTTCTTGCGCTGCTCTGCTGTACTCTTAGCCATTTCCTGGCGCTGCTCTACTGTACCCTCCGCTGCTTGCTGGCGCTGCACTGCTTTATCCTTAGCCGCTTCCTGGCACTGCTCTGCTGTACCCCTAGCCGCTTTTTGGCGCTGCTCTGCTGTACCCCTAGCCGCTTTTTGGCGCTGCTCTGCTTTATCCTTAGGCGTTTCCTGGTGCTGCTCTGCTGTACCCTTCACTGCTTCCTGGTGCTACTGTGCTTTACCCTTAGCTGCCTCCTGGCGCTGCTCTGCTGTACCCTTCACTGCTTCTTGGCGCTACTGTGCTTTACCCATAGCTGCTTCCAGATGTTACTCTGCAGCATCTGGACACTTCCTCTGCGCCCTCTACCTACCAACCTCAGGTCCCCCTGGTGGTGTTCCCTTTGGAGTGCTTTTATATTGTGCCCACACCTATACCATCACATGTGAGTGCATTTATTCTTTTTAACCCTTTATGCAGTAAATTTCTACACTTAGATGGTTGCGCCCTCTGCATTCCTCTTTTGTTGCAGTTTCTGATTTCGGAGGTATTTATTCATACTGTGGGCTAGGAGAAGAAGCAAAAGCAGCAAGCCATCATAAAAAGTGATGGTGACCTTTACATTGGACTCTTAGGGCAACCCCCCCCCCCCCCCCCCCCTTATATAGTTCTTGGTGGTTTTGCGCCATAACATTTTATCGTTTTATCATAACAAGAGTAAAGATTTCTGTCAAGTTTTCACTGCTGCCATGATGGCTCTGGATTTCCTCTCACTTCCTGTCCCTATGACTCGCAGACAAGAAATTAGGGGACAGTTGTCACCGAGACAGGAAAACTCCAATAGATACAGTGAGGGGAAAAAAGTATTTGATCGGCTGCTGATTTTGTACGTTTTCCCCACTGACAAAGAAACGATCAGTCTATAATTTTAATGGTCAGTTTATTATAAAAGTGAGAAACAGAATAACAACAAACATATCCAGAAAAAACGCATTTCAAAAAAGTTAAAAACTGATTTTCATTTTAACCACTTCCATCCCGCGCAAATTCTGGCACTTCTCTCCTACATGTAAGAATTATCTTTTTTTTTTTTTGCTAGAAAATTACTCGGAACCCCCAAACATTCTATGTATTTTTTTTAGCAGACACCCTAGGGAATAAAATGGCAGTCATTGCAACTTTTTTTTGTCACACGGTATTTGCGCGGTAATTTTTCAAACGCGTTTTTTTTTGGAAATGTTTTTTTTTTCATGAATTAAAAAAAAAAAAAACAGTAGTTAGCCCATTTTTTTTTTTGTATAATTATATAATATATTTATAAATAGATACCCCACATGTCACGCTTTAAAATTGCGCACACTCGTGGTATGGCGTCAAACTTCAGTACTTAAAAATTTCCATAGGCAACCGTGTAAAATTTTTTACAGGTTACCTGTTTAGAGTTACAGAGGAGGTCTAGAGCTAAAATGATTGCTCTCGCGTTAACGTTCGCGGTGATACCTCACATGTGTGGTTTGGACGTTGTTTACATATGCAGGCGCGACTTACGTATGCGTTCGCTTCTGCGTGCGGGGACGGGGGCACTTTAATTTTTTTTTTTATTATTATTTAATTTTTTTACATTTTTTTTACACTTTCCCTTTAACAATTTTTTTTTTATCACTTTTATTCCTATTACAAGGAATGTAAACATCCCTTGTAATAGGAATGGTGTGTGACAGGTCCTCTTTATGGAGAGATATGGGGTCTATAAGACCCCACATTTCTCCTCCAGGCTGGAAAACATCCGACCAAAAAATAAAATTTTGACGACCTGATGCTTTTCTAGCCGAGATCCTTGCTTTGTTTACTTGTGCGGCCCGGGCATGACGTCATAACTTCGCGCCCGGGCCTCCGAGGATCATAGAGATTGCCGGGTACCTGGTCCCTCGGAAATCTCTATGCCTCTCTTCCTGTGCTGGCCGATTCGTTCTCTGTGTCCCCGATCGCACGGGAGAGCCCAGAGAAGCATCAGAGGGCGGGAGGGGGGGCGTCAACTCCCGTCGCCACTAAGAACGATCAAGTGGATGAAGAGCCGCTATGATCGTTCTTATTGTGCTCAAAATCGCCAGCTCTGAAAAAAGACTATATCTGAATGATGCCTGTAGCTGCAGGCATCATTCAGATATCTCCACTGAAAGCCAAGGACGTCATATGACGGGCTGCGGTATGGAAATGGTTAAATGAGTGAAATAAGTATTTGACCCCTTTGCAAAACATGACTTAGTACTTTGTGGCAAAATCTTTGTTGGCGATCACAGAGGTCAGACATTTCTTGTAGTTGGCCACCAGGTTTGCTCACATCTCAGGAGGGATTTTGTCCTCTTTGCAGATCCTCTCCAAGTCAATAAAGTTTCCAGGCTGATGTTTGGTAACTCAAACTTTCAGCTCCCTCCACATATTTTCTATGGGATTAAGGTCTGGAGACTGGCTAGGCTACTCCTGGACCTTAACGTTCTTATTCTTGAGCCACTCCTATCTTTCCTTGGCTGCGTGTTTCGGGTCATTGTCATGCTGGAATACCCATCCATGACCCATTTTTAATGCCCTGGCTGAGAGAAGGAGGTTCTCACCCAAGATTTGACGGTGCTGCCGCTCAGTTTCAGGGTCTTGGCAATCTTCTTATAGCCTAGGCCATCTTTATGTAGAGCAACGATTTCTTTCTTTCAGCTCCTCAGAGAGTTCTTTGCCATGAGGTGTATGTGACAGGCTTATTGCACTCCCCAGAGTATATACTCCTGATTGTGAGAAGAGAGGAGCACAAAAAGCAGCTGTGCCCACCCCTCTCCTCTGCTGCCCATTCACAGAAGCCTTTGTATTTTGTGAATAAGTTCACATAATACAAAGGCTTCTGTGTATGGGCAGAAGGATGGGAGGGGCATGGCAGTTCCAGCAACTCTGCTCTTGAAGGAGCTGAGACCAGAGTGAGCAGTCATCGGAACTCCAGAAGTTCTCTTCCTGAAGCGCAATCAACCAGTCAGATATGAATAATAGAAGTCTATGAGGCGGCAGGCATGGCATACCTGCAGTTTTTACAAAGTAGCGGAATTCCTGGAGTTCAGCTTTAAAAGGTACTAACGTTTGAGAGCATATTCACAAAAAGAATTATTTAAAAAAAAATTCAGACTGTTCTTGTTCTCATTAAAACTTTATTTAGATCAGAAACCCTCTTGTTTCATTATACAAAGATATAAATTTCTAAGTATAATGACCTCCTACTGTCTCAAGGCCTCCTGTTCATCTCCTACAATTTGTATCTACTTGGTAATCTCAAACATTCAATTATCTTTTGATTATTCAAGCTGATACTTGCAGGGAGATGAGACCACTTGACAACGCGTTTCCCAGATGTTAAATCTGCTTCTTCAGGAGATAAAAGGGGTTATCAGATCTACAAAATCACATCAGTATAATAACAACACGCCAATCAGCCATAATGTTATGACCACTGACAGGTCAAGTGAATAGCATTGATTATTTCATTACAATGATATCTGAAAGTGGGTGGGATATTAGGCAGAAAGTGAACATGTTGACCCTGAAGTTGATGTATTGAGAGCAGAAAAAATGGACAAGTGTAAGGATTAGAGGGACTTTGACAAGGGCCAAATTGTAATGTCTAGACAACTTGCTCAGAGCAACTCCAAAACTGCAGCTCTCATGGGATGTTCCTGGTTTGTAGTGGTCAAGGACTGACCAAAAGTGCTCCAGGAAAGGAAAACCGGCCAACCGGTGACAGGGTGATGGGTGGCCAAGGCTCATTGATGGAGGTGCGGAGGGAAGGCTCATTGATGGAGGTGAGTAGGGAAGGCCATTTGATGGAGGTGAGGAGGGAAGGCTCATCATTGATGGGGGTGGGGAGGGAAGGCTCATCGATGGAGGTGCGGAGGGAAGGCTCATCGATGGAGGTGCAGAGTAAAGGCTCATTGATGGAGGTGCGGAGGGAAGGCTCATCGATGTAGGTGCATAGGGAAGGCTCACTGATGGAGGTGGGGGGGAGGCCTATTGATGGAGGTGGGGAGGGAAGGCTCATTGATGGAGGTGGCGGAAGGAAGACTCACTGATGGAGGTGGGGAGGGAAGGCTCCTCAGTGGAGGTGAGGAGGAAAGGCTCATTGATGGAGGCGGGGAGGGAAGTATTATTGATGGAGGTGGCGGGGGGTTCATTCATGGAGGTAGGCAGGGAAGGCTCATTGATGGTGGTGGGGAGGGAAGACTTATTGATGGAGGTGGGGAGGGAAGACTCATTGATGGAGGTGGGGAGGGAATACTCATTGATGGAGGTGGGGAGGGAAGACTCATTGATGGAGGTGGGGAGGGAAGACTCATTGATGGAGGTGGGGAGGGAAGACTCATTGATGGAGGTGGAGAGGGAAGACTTGCCCATGTAATCTGATCCAATATAAGAGCCACTTGAGCTCAAATTGCTGGAAAAGACAATGCTGGTTCTGATAGGTGTCAGAACACACAGAGCATTGCAGTTTGTTGTGTATGGGGGCTGTGTAGTCGCAGACCGGTCAGGGTGTCCATGCTGACCCATGTCCACAGCCAAAAGTGCCTACAATGGGCATGTGAGCATCAGAACTGGACCATGGACCACGGACCACTGGAAGAAGGTGGCCTGGTCTGATGAATTCAAAAATGGTTTGAGGAACATAACGATCTTCAGTTGTTGACCTTGCCTCCATATTCTCCAGATCTCAATCCAATCGAGCATCTGTGGGATGTGCTGGAATAAACAGTATGATCCATGGAGGCCCCACCACTTAACTTACAGGACATAAAGGAGTTGCTACTGATGGCTTTGTGCCAGATACCCCAGCATACCTTCAGAGGTATGTGAGGATCAGAACTGGACCACGGAGCAATGGAAGAAGGTGTCCTGGTCTGATGAATCACATTTTCTTTTACATCATGTGGATAGTTTGATGTGTGTGTGTCACACCTGGGGAAGAGATGGCACCAGGATGCAGTAGAGTAGGGAAGAAGGCAAGTGTGATGCTTTGTCTAGTGGAGTCCATGCCTCGACGAGTCAGGGCTGTTATGGCGGCAAAGGGGGGACCTACATAATATTAGGTGGGTGATCATAATGTTATGGCTGATCGGTGTGTGTAATATAAAGGCTCACAAGGCCCTCATAGCTGTAAACTACCTATCCTGATTACATCATGTATGCAGCAGAAGTGGTCTGATCTCTCTGCAAGCATGAGCTTGAATAATGAAACGATAATTGAATATCTGAGATTAACAAGTAGGTACAATTTATGGGAGATGAACACGAGGCTTTGAGACAATAGGAGGTCATTGTACCTAGAGATACCTTTGTGTAATGAATGAGGTTTTTTGCAGTGGCTTGTAATGTGGTGAAATGTGATCTTAATAATGTTTTAATGTGAAGGGGAATAAAAGTCTGTAGATATTTTAAATAATTCTCTTTGTCAATATACTCTGGAATATTGGTACCTTTTAACATCCATTGAATGGTAAGTTTGCAGTGAGATGGGAAGACGCAGACAGCAATGATATCCGGACAGGTGCTAAGCCTTCCTCGCTCTGCTTTAGATGTGTGTGGTTACAGCATATTTCTGCACCGGACAACAGGAAATGAGGGGAAATCTCCCCAGCAAGATTGTAGAAGGGAAATAAAACCTGGCAGAGGTGTATCTGCCCACCCCAACAACCCCCCACCCCCCTCCATAACAAAAGATGGTCTGTAGTTTGGCTTTAAAATAACATGTGAACTCACAAAAAAGTGTGCACTAGGGTATGCTAGAAGGTCCCCTCCCAAAGAGGAAGGACCCCTCCTTGCCCCCTTAAGCAGGAGACCCTGATGGCAGCAAGGCACACTCAGGTCCACCTAGCCAAATGACCCCACTCCTCACGATCAGCTAACCAACTAGTACTGGGTGTGGGGCTTTACTGAGAGAGAGACCCCCCAAGGCAAGAGGGGACGGACACTAAGGGACACCCCCCCCCCCCAAGACTTACAAACGTGAAGCGTGCATAAATAAAATAGGTACCAATGTGCAAGACAGTGGCTATGCCTTGTGGCCTGGTAACAAAAACATTGCCGTGGTCTCAGTCAAAAGGCGCCTCTTTCATGAGGCATTGTGCAAGTGGTGTAATGGCCTAGTGCTCAAACCCATAGTGATACTAGGAGCACCCCCAGGATGCCACTGCTAGGGGGCATTCAACACCGCAGGCTCTTTGCCTCCCAACCCCTGGCCAGACAGGGTAGCACTTCTCAAATCAGGAGGCACTGGGCCTCTCGGAATCCTCCACAAATGGGAAGTACTACTGGCCATCGCCTTACCCAATAGGTACTTAACTCAGGTTCCTTTCCTTAGGTAAGATCCCACAGAACCCCCTTCATACCAACCAAGATACTATAGAGCCAGCCATAAGGCCAGAATGATGGTCGACCACCCCTACTGGACACTGATAAGAACAGATACTACTGTACATTGTATCTTGGCATAGACAAAAAAATGCAGCATGTGGAGCATTTTAAGGTGTGTATGGTTAAAGCCAGCACCCACCGAGAGTTTGTCATGTTCAGACTGATGGGGACAGTGTCCATAGCTTTGCCCTACCATGAAATGGTCAGCACAGTGAGTTTCTTCTGTATTATGGTCTTGGTTTACATCTCTATCACTCTCAGCTTGGCTTCATAGTGTCCCCACTGTGACAGGTCCACCACATGATCTCCTTTCCGTTTGAAATGATCCAAGACAGTTGAGGGGTGATGGGCTGATGCTAAATAAAATTGAGTAAGTTAGTCCAATGGTGGGCAACTTGAACCTATTTTGGTGGCTCCAGACCTACCTGATCATCTTCTATTTCGCAGCCTCAAGGAACTTCATTAATGCAAAATCTTCCTAAGTGTCCTACATTACCCATAATAATCGCTCATAAGCTACTATTCTTGTTTGTTAACTTCCAGCAATTCCTCTTCTTCTGACAGAATCTATTATGTATTGGCATGGATTTATCCCATTCTCTCCCAAATTGCAGGAATTCAGGATGTGTAACCCTGAAGCATGTCCTGAGGTGCGGAGAAACACACCTTGGACGCCCTGGATGCCTGTCAACGTCACGCAGAGCGGATCGCGCCAGGAACAGCGTTTCCGATATACCTGCAGAGCGCAACTGTCAGACCCCCATATCCTGCAGTTCGGGAGGAAGAAGATAGAGACCCGATTCTGTGCTAACGAAGGCCCGGTGGCCTGTGAGACAGACTGTACGTTTTGTATCTGACCTGAAATCTGATTCTTTTTTTTATTTTATTATTGGTGAAATGCTTTAATATTTCTAAATGTGTCTTGTCAGGCTTCATCTGAAATAAGGCTGACAAATATACATTAGGTTCTTTCAATTACAACTCCGAAACCGGGGGATGGCAAAACAGATCCTCTCCCCCCCAACTCAGCCTTAGGGGCAACTGTGCCAATGTTGACATACAGAAAATGTTTTGACAATGGTATGCCCACATCCCATACCCACAGTCATTAGTTCATTGTAGAAAGGGGCTTTCTAGGGCATAGCTATTGAGTGGCACCATCAACCCAACAGATGCATATAAAATGTAAAAAATGTATTGTACAAAAGTTAAAAACATATATAGATACCATGTCATGTGACAAATAAGTTACCAGGTAATTTGCATTGATGCATAGTAAAAAAAGACCATGCCACAATACAGCTTGACGCGTTTCATCATCTGAAATAAGGCTAAAAATACTTTAAGTTCTTTCAGTTACAACTCTGAAGCCACGGGATGGCAAAACACATCTTCCCCCAACCCAACCTTAGGGGCAACTGTGCCAGTTTTGCTATATGGAAGAAAAAAAATCTTTCATGCCACCCATCCCTGCCCGCCCCCAAGACCTGGATGAAAATATTGTGGGCATAGCCTTTATTAATTACAACTCCAGACCTTATATTCCAGATGTGACCCTACAAGTGATTAATACGGAAACCCCAAGACCCAACCCAACACCCTAAGATTTTGTTTGTAGGAGTTTTACAACAGTGGTAGATATCCCTAGCCTAACACTGACCATATAGAGTATGGTGCCCAATCGTCAGCCTGAGGGCCGCATGTGGCCCTTGAGTACTTGCTGTGTGGCCCTTTTCAGACCCCAACAGTCAGTAGCAGGAGCAGTCTCATGTAGCATGTCCTCAGTATCTCAATATCTCCTCTAATGTGTCTTCCTGTTGCTGGTCTGCACTCTCTAATGCTCTCCTCTAGAATGTCTAATGATCTTCTGTCATATACTGAATTTATGTGTGGCCCTTTGGAGCTGTCAGGGGCCACAGTTGAGGCACCCTACACCTTGCATGCTTGACAACCATTGGTATAGAGTAATGGTCTTCTGTCATTCTCCCTCCAGCTCTGGTGGATGACCTCATGCGGAATGGCAAGAGTCCGGCTCGTGTAATCAGCGGCGGCTGGAGTTCATGGGGAGCCTGGTCCGTCTGTTCCCGCGAGTGTGAATTGGGGTTCCGATCCAGAAAACGGTTCTGCAATAATCCCGAACCTCGGAACGGAGGACTTCCCTGCTCAGGATCCGCCACCGAGTTCCAGGACTGCAACCCCCAACCCTGCCCAGGTGAGAGACCAACCAAGTCATTGTCCGGGGGAATTCTGTAACTCTTCCACACAATATACAATGTCTGGATGTTCAGCCAGTAGGGGGTGGTATTTAAAAGTAGAAGTGTACTTTAAAACTTTTTAAATAAATGGAAAGGGTGAACAATTTTGTTGAATTTAAACATGCTTGGGCAAAAAGTCTTAAAATATCCACAAAAAAAAACCACAAAAAAGGAAAAAAAGAAACAGGCAGACTTAGAAAACCTGGTCTGCTGTCAATTTAGGGCCACCATTAGAAATTATGGGACTCTGTACAGCCCACCTGAAAGGGCCTCCCTCCCAGTACACCCTATCAGCGACCTTGCCCACTGCACCATACTCTGTACCCCCTACTACCCTGCACTCTGCACCCCCCACCCCTCTTACATCTTACTTCTCCCCCTGCATTCCACATTACTCAGCACTCTGCAAGTCCTGCATTCCCCATTACCCTATCTGTACCCTCATTACACCTCTGCATCCCCCGTTACTCCACATTCCGCACCCTTGCATCCCCCATTACCCTGCACTCTGCGCCCCCTGCATCCCCCATTACCAGGGCCTCTGATAGGCCATTACAACTGGCTCTGCTGTACCGGGCCCGGCCAACCTGAACAGAGTACGAATGCATGCAGAAAAAAAAAAATTCCTCCAGCTATGACCGAACAACCCCGACCATGGCGCTCTGCTCTGTTCCCCACTGCCTGAGAGAAGAAGCAGTGAGGTGAACGGCGGCAGAAGAAAAGAAGGAAGAAGCGGACAGACTGACTAAAATTGCTTTTGACACGGACAATTCAGTCCAGGCAGCAGCAGCAGTAGCAGGGTCAGAGAGCAAGCGACTCCTGAGCCCGGCTAACACAGGTGTGTGCTTGCTTGGGGCAGCAGCATCTATACATTATGGGATTGGCGGCATGGGTGGCACTGTCTGCAGCACTGGCACTGGGTGGCACTGGCTGCAGACAGCACATGCGTTACGGCCTATAACACATGTGCTGCTTGCAGCCAATGCCACCCATGCCATAATGTACTGCAGACAGTGCCACCCATGCCGCCAATGCCATAATGTACTGCAGACAGTGGCACCCATGCTGCCAATGCCATAATGTACTGCAGACAGTGGCACCCATGCTGCCAATGCCATAATGTACTGCAGACAGTGCCACCCATGCTGCCAATGCCATAATGTACTGCAGACAGTGCCACCCATGCTGCCAATGCCATAACGTATATGCTGCTTGCAGAGACAGTGCCACCCATGCTGCCATTGGCATTATGGCATTGGCGGCATGGGTGGCACTGTCTGCAGTACATTATGGCATTGGCGGCATGGGTGGCACTGTCTGCATTACATTATGGCATTGGTGGCATGGGTGGCACTGTCTACAGTACATTATGGCATTGGCGGCATAGGTGGAACTCTCTGCAGTGGTAAATATCACTTGAAGACAAACCTACACTTTGTTTCAAGGCGGGCTCTAGGGAGGGGCTGGGGGTGAGGCTGAAGGAGAGACCAGGTGTGGGGCTAAAGGGGGGCCCAGTAGGGTAGGCTGTACGGGGCCCTATGATTTCTATCAGCGGCCCTGCCCTTTACCCCCTGCTTTGCATCTCCCTTTACTCCACATTCTGCATTTCCCACTACCCCACACTCTGCATCCCCCATTACCCCACACTCTGCACCCCCTGAATCCTCTATCCCCCTACACTCTGCACTTTCTGCATCCTCCAGTATGCCCCACTCTGCATCCCCATCTTTGGGATTTAGAGTGAAGCTTCACCTGGAGATAGTGTGCCTTGCTGGCCCCCGGGGGCCCCTTCTGTAGTATTGGCATTGCACCCTCTGCCCGGCTCACAGCAGATCCTCCAAAGTTTCAAAGCAGTGAGCTCCGCCTGGCCATGGCCCCTCCCTGATGAGCGCAGGATTCTGAGTGTTGTAGTCATGGATAAGGAGTGGAAAAAGGGCCACCCAGGGCTCTGAAGTCGGACTGTGAGCAGCCCACAGGTAGCTCCTGCCCAGTCCCCCTGTTGACCTGATGGGGCCCGATAAGGGAGTGCTGTTTACACCCCCCCCCCCCCCAGTAACCCTGCGTTGCTTTTCTATGTTTATTTCTGTCATTTCTGTCTCTCCATTGGGGAGATATTTTCCTGTCGTGTCACCAGGATAGGAAATGACCCCCCCCTTTTTTTGGGGGGGTTAAGTAGAATGAAGAAAGGAGGATACAGCATTGTCATTTTTGTAGTATGCGTTTCCCTCACTTCCTGTCTGAACACGAGAAGGTTTTCCTCTCGAGTTTGGCTTAAACTTAGTCTTGGCAATATAATTGAAGAGACATTCACAGAGGGGGAAAAAAAGAAGCGATGAGTAGAAGAGGACGAGCTCCACTCTAAATGTCCTTATTGACGCCTTTGAAGTGGAGTTTGTATTCCGCCATAAAAGCTCCTTTGTAGAAGGAACTGAATTCCTCTTGTTTTTGTGCGATCTGAAAGTCGATGTGATGTAATTATAGGACTGCCATATAATGCGGCGCGTGGGATGAAAGCGGCGGATGACTTATTTTTATGTTGTCACAAATAATTGGGCAGATCAATAGTTACACATTTGGAATAAATGGCTCCCTATGGAGTGAGGAAAACACAAGTAGGACGTAATAGTGATTAATTGGTGATACTCCTACAACGTTTCAAAATGTGCAGCTATCAATCATTTCTACTAACGATTAATCACTGCAAGAAATCGCCAGCGTGCGCCCCAACCTCAATCAATGTCATTGGTGACTGAGAGCACAAAAATCAGGAATTTCTCTATTTGCAGCTTTAGAGCGAAAGTTTGCCTATATTTTGTTCCATGGATATAGGTCAAAAGTGCTGCACTAATAGAACATTCATTATTCAACAGCTGATATAAATCATAAACGAGTCCAAATAAATACGTGCAGAAACCAGAGACAGTGCCAAAGTGATCAATGAAATCTTCATCAACACTTGTTCAGATAACTCTTCATAGATAGTGACACCGCAGTGATCCGCCACCTTATATTCAATAAAACCCGAATGGTTCTATGCCCCGGACAACGTCAGATGTGACAAAACACGTAGGGCGGAGCTATTGCTCGTGACGTCATCACGCACCTCGATCTCAGAAAACGGCCTGGGACTGGCTCTTGTTTCAAAAGCGCTTATTCAATGCATTTCACTTTGCCCCTTGGAGCTTATTCCTAGGGAATCATAATTAAGCTGGGGTCTGGGCTGAGGCTGCCATGCACATGGGTTTGCCTCATGATGTGTGGCTTATGGATCTTTTCCTTGACATTCCTGAAAACATCAAAGCACCCCCCCCTCAGCACTCCTCTCAAGAGCCCTCAGTTCTGATGCAGGCAGTGGGCGGGCTCTTGGGTGGAGTCATGCAAATAACAAAATGCCTTGAAGGGTGGATGTCAGGTGTTTCGTGCTTGAAGACCACCCTAGGTAATGCCCACTTGCGGTGCTGAGCCTCGATAATTTAAAGAACTGAAATTCAATGAATAAAAGGGGGCGAGCAAGGGACTGTCAGGGTGTGGAGGTCTCCAGCCAGGAAATGAGGCAGGGCTCTATCTGACTTGCTGCAGCTTCTAATGCACATTGTGAGAAGCTCACAGTGTGCAATGAAATCAGAGGAAGCCATTTCAGTCCAGGAGAGGAGCCAGTACAACTGTGCAAGACTGAAGGGAAGGCTGAAGTTTGACTTTAACAGAACAGTTCCAATATGCTCTGTCAGTCAGTGGCTGCTGGTGGGGGGCAGCCCGCGGCCTCCCCAGCCAGCTAGACACCCCCCTCCCTGGCTTTCGCTTTATTGACCGCCGCCCCCGTGGCTCGATTGCCGCATCGCCCACCAAGCCCCCCCACCAGCCCCTGCACTTATTCGATCCAGGTTGCTGCCCCCCCCCCCCCCTCCCTGCGTCTTCCCCCGAGTCCCGGCAATCACTTCTCCACCCAGCCAATCAGGACCTGGGACCCGCGGCAAATCGGACTCTCAAGACCTGCTTCCTGATTGGCTGGGAGGAGAAACAGACATTAGCGAATATTAATTGCTAATGTCACACAACTGACAGCACCCCAAGCCCACCCTTTTTGAAGCCAATTAGAGCCTTAAGCTCTAATCATGTGCTTCTAAAAATAAAAGAAAACCTCATTGGAATGCATGTGTCCGGCGCCCTGCATGTAGATTAGGGGGCCGGACACATGGATTAGGGGGGCCCTGCATGAGCTGCCGCCGCTGCTGTCAGTACACGGGGTGGGCGCGGAAAGGAGACGCAGTCACTTCTCTGGAACCGTGATCACGGTGCGTGCGCTGAACACCTCTGTCGTCTCTCAGTGGCCCCGGTGGGCTTATTACGGCCCCGATATCTCAGGCCGCCTCCTCGTGCCGGGTAGTATAATCTTTTACGAGGAGCTGGATTCCGAGTATAGGTGAAAAAAGCACAGTTACCTCTTAATTGAAAACAACAAGGTGCAGTATATCGTTCTCCCGTTTTATTGGGTAATTGTTGTCTCGCCGTCGTAATTTTGATCTTTACTGCTCCGTAAACTGCTCCGGGTCCAATAATGAATAATAAAAGCTGCACCAGCAACGGCTGTAAACAGTTTTATATGAAGAGTCCAACTGAACTTTTATTATACTGTATGAGCGGCCCGTCCCGTCCCTCGGTGTTGGCGGCAGATTGTATACCCGTCATTTTCTCTTTCTGTAGCGCTGACATATTCCGCAGCGGTGTGCGATCTGAAGAAGTCACAGAATTAACAGACAAAAGTGAAACAATTCAACTATAAGTGATACAATGTTACAGTGTTACTGCATCACATCATAAAATTTCACTGATTATAGACTAACCAGCTCAGATCCCCTAAAAATCTATTGGTCTCTTGGTTTGGAAATGACTGAAGAAGTCACAGAATTAATGGCGGCAGATTGTATACCCGCCGTTTTCTCTTTCTGTAGCGCCGACATATTCCGCAGCGGTGTGCGATCTGAAGAAGTCACAGAATTAATGGCGGCAGATTGTATACCTGCCATTTTCTCTTTCTGTAGCGCTGACATATTCCGCAGCGGTGTGCAATCTGAAGAAGTCACAGAATTAACGGCGGCAGATTGTATACCCGTCATTTTCTCTTTCTGTAGCGCTGACATATTCCGCAGCGGTGTGCAATCCGAAGAAATCACAGAACTGACAGACAAAAGTGTAACAGTTCAACTAAAAGTGATACAATGTTACAGTGTTACTGCATCACATCATAAAATTTCACTGATTATAGACTAACCAGCTCAGCTCCCCTAAAAATCTATCGGCCTATTGGTTTGGAAATGACTTTGTGATTGCTTAAGTTAACAAAGTAAAACATATAAAGTTTTTTTTTTCTCTAAAGCAACTTTATTGAAACTTCACATTTATATAATTCAAAGTTCAGTAGTAAAGACATAGTAAAATGTAGTACAAAGGGTCCAAGAGGACCAACATCCATATAAAGTGTCTCTAAACAAGCGACGTACGACATTAAACATATATCATTTTTGGGTTTTTTTTATTTTATTTTTTTTATAATTTTGTCTTAATTTTTTTAAATTTATTTAATGCAACCCATAGGAAAAAATAAATGAATAAACCTAAAAAAAAAAAAAAAAAAGATTTTTCTACTGTAATTAGTTTTGAAAAAATAAAAAAATAGGTTTTCTATCACTTGTCCTAAAATTACTATTCTGATTCTGGTAATGGCATTACAAGGTGTTTCTTTTTAATGCAACGCCAAAAAATGATTGAACAAAACGTACAAAAAAAAAAAATCTAAGTATTTACTGTTGTAAAATAGAAATAAAGGAAAATATATCCAGAAAAAGAATAGTTAAGAGGAGAAGGGGAAGGAGGAGTTATTTAGGGCTGATTATGGTAAACTAAGGGTCGATGAGGCCTCATTCACATGGGTGCCCGTCGTCCGTGAATGGGCCATGGGTTCATGCGGCTTGAACTGCCAGATTCTGCATGCAGGCAGCCCATGGAAGTGTATAGGGTCACAGTGGTTGCATGGTCAAAACTGCTTGTCCCAGTTTGACACGAGTGTGGTTCAGCTGCACCGGACGCAGGCAGTGTGCGTTCAGAGCGACTCACACACCTATCAAATTGGGATGGGCAGCTGCGTCCGTGCAACCGCTGCATCCCTATACACTTACATGGGCTACCTGCACGTAGCACCTGGCAGGTCAAGCAGCATAAACCCCCTGCACATTCATCAACTACAGGGGTCAGTGCCTGTTGAATGAGAACTAAGGGGCAGGGGCGTAACTAGAAATAGCAGGGCCCCATAACAAAATGTTGTATGGGGCCCCCCTGCAAACAGCCCCCCTACAGCTGCCCTAGTGTCAATGCAGCGTGACCTGTGCCACATACAGCGTGACCTGTGCCCCATACAGCCTGGTCTGCCTGTGCCCCATACAGCGTGACCTGTGCCCCATACAGCGTGACCTGCGCCCCATACAGCGTGACCTGTGCCCCATACAGCCTGGTCTGCCTGTGCCCCATACAGCCCCACCTATGCAGAGGAAGAGGCAAGCCACCCGGATCAGCAGAGAGCGGGATTGCCCGCTGTAATAGCTTTCATTTGAATTTCCTGTCTTCCCGGGGCTCATCGTCACATAGCCCCACCTCTTGGCCCCGACGCCTTTGATGACGTCACATGTCCCGCATTGGATCGGCGTTCTGTCTATCAAGGGCACCGGGCTAAAAGGTGGAGCTATGTGACGTGAGCCCCGGGAACACTGGAAGTTCTAATGAAAGCTCTTACATTGGGCAATTCAGCTCTCTGCTGATACGGACATCTCGCCTCTTCCTTTCCTCTCTCTTCCCCTGGCTGGGAGACTGTGCCGGCGGTGCTCTTATCCTCACTGGGCCCCACTCGGCTGCGGGCCCCAAAGCGCCCGTATGGGTCGCTATGGAGGTAGTTACGCCCCTGCTAAGGGGTTAAGTTGGAAACAATTTTATTTTTGGACGAATTAAACAAAGTAGCTGCAAATGTAACAATTTATTCTGACTCTATCTCCCATCTGATCAATGTTTATAAACAAAGTTACTTTGTATCTCTCTATCTCCCATCTCAACAATATTTGGAGGAAGGAGGTTCTGATTCCTCTATATCAGGGGTAGGCAACCTTTGAGAGAAGGAGATCTACCCGGACAACATTGAACAGATCAAAGATCACTGGGGGGCAGAGCCCTCTTTTTAAAAAAAAAAGAAATTAACTAGCAAGCCCCCAATAAAACATAAAGACAGCATTAAAAGCCTAGAAAAATCTACTAAAACTAATTTCACTGTAAAAATATAAACTTGGCCTACCTTAAAAGTTAGCTTCAGTGAAAAACTCAGAATTCACTTTCATTCACAAATGTCTGTCCAGTAATTGGTCACCCCCACAAGTCTGATGCCGGAGTTCATCATGGTACTGCAGGCTGATTTTCCGATTTCAGGCCTGGCTATCTGCTCTGATTTCTGGCCAGTGTAAGTAGTTTGTAGGGCGGTGTACAGATTTCAGTAGTTTGTACCGCGGTGTACAGAGTACTGACCTCTGTACACTGCTCTACATCCTACTGACCTCTGTACACTGCTCTACATCCTACTGACCTCTGTACACTGCTCTACATACTACTGACCTCTGTACACTGCTCTACATACTACTGACCTCTGTACACTGCTCTACATACTACTGACCTCTGTACACTGCTCTACATACTACTGACCTCTGTACACTGCTCTACATACTACTGACCTCTGTACACTGCTCTACATACTACTGATCTCTGTACACTGCTCTACATACTACTGACCTCTGTACACTGCTCTACATACTACTGACCTCTGTACACTGCTCTACATACTACTGACCTCTGTACACTGCCCTACATACTACTGACCTCTGTACACCGCCCTACATACTACTGACCTCTGTACACTGCTCTACATCCTACTGACCCCTGTACACTGCTCTACATCCTACTGACCTCTGTACACTACCCTACATACTACTGACCTCTGTACACTGCTCTACATACTACTGACCTCTGTACACTGCCCTACATCCTACTGACCTCTGTACACTGCTCTACATACTACTGACCTCTGTACACTGCCCTACATACTACTGACCTCTGTACACTGCTCTACATACTACTGACCTCTGTACACTGCCCTACATACTACTGACCTCTGTACACTGCTCTACATACTACTGATCTCTGTACACTGCTCTACATACTACTGACCTCTGTACACTGCTCTACATACTACTGACCTCTGTACACTGCCCTACATACTACTGACCTCTGTACACTGCTCTACATACTACTGACCTCTGTACACTGCTCTACATACTACTGACCTCTGTACACTGCCCTACATCCTACTGACCTCTGTACACTGCTCTACATACTACTGACCTCTGTACACTGCCCTACATACTACTGACCTCTGTACACTGCTCTACATACTACTGACCTCTGTACACTGCCCTACATACTACTGACCTCTGTACACTGCCCTACATACTACTGACCTCTGTGCACTGCTCTACATCCTACTGACCTCTGTACACTGCTCTACATATTACTGACCTCTGTACACTGCTCTACATACTACTGACCTCTGTACACTGCCCTACATACTACTGACCTCTGTACACTGCTCTACATACTACTGACCTCTGTACGCCGCCCTACATACTACTGACCTCTGTACACTGCCCTACATACTACTGACCTCTGTACACTGCCCTACATACTACTGACCTCTGTACACCGCCCTACATACTACTGACCTCTGTACACTGCTCTACATACTACTGACCTCTGTACACTGTCTTACCTACTACTGACCTCTGTACACTGCTCTACATACTACTGACCTCTGTACACTGCCCTACATACTACTGACCTCTGTACACTGCTCTACATCCTACTGACCTCTGTACACTGCTCTACATCCTACTGACCTCCGTACACCGCTCTACATACTACTGATCTCTGTACACTGCTCTACATCCTACTGACCTCTGTACACTGCTCTACATCCTACTGACCTCTGTACACTGCTCTACATCCTACTGACTTCTGTACACTGCCCTACAGACTACTGACCTCTGTACACTGCCCTACATCCTACTGACCTCTGTACACTGCTCTACATACTACTGACCTCTGTACACTGCTCTACATACTACTGACCTCTGTACACTGCTCTACATACTACTGACCTCTGTACACTGCCCTACATACTACTGACCTCTGTACACTGCCCTACATCCTACTGACCTCTGTACACTGCTCTACATACTACTGACCTCTGTACACTGCCCTACATACTACTGACCTCTGTACACTGCCCTACATACTACTGACCTCTGTACACTGCCCAACATACTACTGACCCCTGTACACTGCCCTACATCCTACTGACCTCTGTACACTGCTCTACATACTACTGACCTTTGTACACTGCCCTACATACTACTGACCTCTGTACACTGCTCTACATACTACTGACCTCTGTACACTGCCCTACATACTACTGACCTCTGTACACTGCCCTACATACTACTGATCTCTGTACACTGCCCTACATACTACTGACCTCTGTACACTGCCCTACATACTACTGACCTCTGTACACTGCTCTACATACTACTGACCTCTGTACACTGCTCTACATACTACTGACCTCTGTACACTGCCCTACATACTACTGACCTCTGTACACTGCTCTACATCCTACTGACCTCTGTACACTGCCCTACATACTACTGACCTCTGTACACTGCCCTACATACTACTGACCTCTGTACACTGCTCTACATACTACTGACCTCTGTACACTGCCCTACATACTACTGACCTCTGTACACTGCCCTACATCCTACTGACCTCTGTACACTGCTCTACATACTACTGACCTTTGTACACTGCCCTACATACTACTGACCTCTGTACACTGCTCTACATACTACTGACCTCTGTACACTGCTCTACATACTACTGACCTCTGTACACTGCCCTACATACTACTGACCTCTGTACACTGCCCTACATACTACTGACCTCTGTACACCGCCCTACATACTACTGACCTCTGTACACCACCCTACATACTACTGACCTCTGTACACTGCCCTACATACTACTGACCTCTGTACACTGCTCTACATACTACTGACCTCTGTACACTGCCCTACATACTACTGACCTCTGTACACTGCCCTACATACTACTGACCTCTGTACACTGCACTACACACTACTGACCTCTGTACACTACCCTACATCCTACTGACCTCTGTACACTGCTCTACATACTACTGACCTCTGTACACTGCTCTACATACTACTGACCTCTGTACACTGCCCTACATACTACTGACCTCTGTACACTGTCCTACATACTACTGACCTCTGTACACTGCTCTACATACTACTAATCTCTGTACACTGCTCTACATACTACTGACCTCTGTACACTGCTCTACATACTACTGACCTCTGTACACTGCTCTACATACTACTGACCTCTGTACACTGCCCTACATACTACTGACCTCTATACACTGCTCTACATACTACTGATCTCTGTACACTGCCCTACATACTACTGACCTCTGTACACTGCTCTACATACTACTGACCTCTGTACACTGCTCTACATCCTACTGATCTCTGTACACTGCCCTACATACTACTGACCTCTGTACACTGCCCTACATACTACTGACCTCTGTACACTGCTCTACATACTACTGACCTCTGTACACTGCCCTACATACTACTGACCTCTGTACACTGCACTACACACTACTGACCTCTGTACACTACCCTACATCCTACTGACCTCTGTACACTGCTCTACATACTACTGACCTCTGTACACTGCTCTACATACTACTGACCTCTGTACACTGCTCTACATCCTACTGACCTCTGTACACTGCCCCTACATACTACTGATCTCTATACACTGCTCTACATACTACTGACCTCTGTACACTGCCCTTCATACTACTGACCTCTGTACACTGCTCTACATACTACTGACCTCTGTACACTGCTCTACATACTACTGACCTCTGTACACTGCTCTACATACTACTGACCTCTGTACACTGCTCTACATACTACTGACCTCTGTACACTGCTCTACATACTACTGATCTCTGTACACTGCCCTACATACTACTGACCTCTATACACTGCTCTACATACTACTGATCTCTGTACACTGCCCTACATACTACTGACCTCTGTACACTGCTCTACATACTACTGACCTCTGTACACTGCTCTACATCCTACTGATCTCTGTACACTGCCCTACATACTACTGACCTCTGTACACTGCCCTACATACTACTGACCTCTGTACACTGCCCTACATACTACTGACCTCTGTACACTGCTCTACATACTACTGACCTCTGTACACTGCCCTACATACTACTGACCTCTATACACTGCCCTACATCCTACTGACCTCTGTACACTGCCCTACATACTACTGACCTCTGTACACTGCTCTACATACTACTGACCTCTATACACTGCTCTACATACTACTGACCTCTGTACACTGCCCTACATACTACTGACCTCTGTACACTGCCCTACATACTACTGACCTCTGTACACTGCTCTACATACTACTGACCTCTGTACACTGCTCTACATACTACTGACCTCTGTACACTGCTCTACATACTACTGACCTCTGTACACTGCTCTACATACTACTGACCTCTGTACACTGCCCTACATCCTACTGACCTCTGTACACTGCCCTACATACTACTGATCTCTGTACACTGCCCTACATCCTACTGACCCCTGTACACTGCTCTACATCCTACTGACCTCTGTACACTGCCCTACATACTACTGATCTCTGTACACTGCCCTACATCCTACTGACCCCTGTACACTGCTCTACATCCTACTGACCTCTGTACACCGCCCTACATACTACTGACCTCTGTACACCGCCCTACATCCTACTGACCTCTGTACACTGCTCTACATATTACTGACCTCTGTACACTGCTCTACATCCTACTGACCTCTGTACACTGCTCTACATATTACTGACCTCTGTACACTGCTCTACATATTACTGACCTCTGTACACTGCCCTACATACTACTGATCTCTGTACACTGCCCTACATACTACTGACCTCTGTACACTGCCCTACATCCTACTGACCTCTGTACACCGCCCTACATACTACTGACCTCTGTACACTGCTCTACATACTACTGATCTCTGTACACTGCTCTACATACTACTGACCTCTGTACACTGCCCTACATACTACTGACCTCTGTACACTGCTCTACATACTACTGACCTCTGTACACTGCTCTACATATTACTGATCTCTGTACACTGCCCTACATACTACTGACCTCTGTACACTGCACTACACACTACTGACCTCTGTACACCGCCCTACATACTACTGACCTCTGTACACTGCTCTACATACTACTGACCTCTGTACATTGCCCTACATACTACTGACCTCTGTACACTGCCCTACATACTACTGACCTCTGTACACTGCTCTACATACTACTGACCTCTGTACACTGCTCTACATACTACTGACCTCTGTACACCTCCCTACATCCTACTGACCTCTGTACACTGCCCTACATCCTACTGACCTCTGTACACCTCCCTACATCCTACTGACCTCTGTACACCTCCCTACATCCTACTGATCTCTGTACACTGCCCTACATCCTACTGACCTCTGTACACTGCACTACACACTACTGATCTCTGTACACTGCTCTACATCCTACTGACCTCTGTACAATGCCCTACATACTACTGACCTCTGTACACTGCTCTACATACTACTGACCTCTGTACACTGCTCTACATACTACTGACCTCTGTACACTGCCCTACATGCTACTGACCTCTGTACACCACTCTACAAACTACTGACCTCTGTACACTGTTCTACATACTACTGACCTCTGTACACTGCTCTACATACTACTGACCTCTGTACACTGCTCTACATACTACTGACCTCTATACACTGCTCTACATACAACTGACCTCTGTACACTGCTCTACATACTACTGACCTCTGTACACTGCTCTACATACTACTGACCTCTGTACACTGCTCTACATAATACTGACCTCTGTACACTGCTCTACATACTACTGACCTCTGTACACTGCCCTACATACTACTGACCTCTGTACACTGCTCTACATACTACTGACCTCTGTACACTGCCCTACATCCTACTGACCTCTATACACTGCTCTACATATTACTGACCTCTGTACACTGCTCTACATACTACTGACCTCTGTACACTGCCCTACATACTACTGACCTCTGTACACCGCCCTACATACTACTGACCTCTGTACACTGCCCTACATACTACTGACCTCTGTACACTGCCCTACATACTACTGACCTCTGTACACTGCTCTACATACTACTGACCTCTGTACACTGCCCTACATCCTACTGACCTCTGTACACCGCCCTACATACTACTGACCTCTGTACACTGTCCTACATACTACTGACCTCTGTACACTGCTCTACATACTACTGACCTCTGTACACTGTCCTACATACTACTGACCTCTGTACACTGCTCTACATACTACTGACCTCTGTACACTGCTCTACATACTACTGACCTCTGTACACTGCCCTACATACTACTGACCTCTGTACATTGCCATACATACTACTGACCTCTGTACACTGCCCTACATACTACTGACCTCTGTACACTGCCCTACATACTACTGACCTCTGTACACTGCTCTACATACTACTGACCTCTGTACACTGCCCTACATCCTACTGACCTCTGTACACCGCCCTACATACTACTGACCTCTGTACACTGCCCTACATACTACTGACCTCTGTACACTGCCCTACATACTACTGACCTCTGTACACTGCTCTACATACTACTGACCTCTGTACACTGCTCTACATACTACTGACCTCTGTACACTGTCCTACATACTACTGACCTCTGTACACCGCCCTACATACTACTGACCTCTGTACACTGTCCTACATACTACTGACCTCTGTACACTGCTCTACATACTACTGACCTCTGTACACTGCTCTACATACTACTGACCTCTGTACACTGCACTACACACTACTGACCTCTGTACACCGCCCTACATACTACTGACCTCTGTACATTGCCCTACATACTACTGACCTCTGTACACTGCCCTACATACTACTGACCTCTGTACACTGCCCTACATCCTACTGACCTCTGTACACTGCCCTATATACTACTGACCTCTGTACACTGCCCTACATACTACTGACCTCTGTACACTGCCCTACATACTACTGACCTCTGTACACTGCTCTACATACTACTGACCTCTGTACACTGCTCTACATACTACTGACCTCTGTACACTGCTCTACATACTACTGACCTCTGTACACTGCTCTACATACTACTGACCTCTGTACACTGCCCTACATACTACTGACCTCTGTACACTGCCCTACATACTACTGACCTCTGTACACTGCCCTACATACTACTGACCTCTGTACACTGCTCTACATACTACTGACCTCTGTACACTGCCCCTACATACTACTGATCTCTGTACACTGCTCTACATACTACTGACCTCTGTACACTGCCCTACATACTACTGACCTCTGTACACTGCTCTACATACTACTGACCTCTGTACACTGCACTACACACTACTGACCTCTGTACACTGCCCTACATACTACTGACCTCTGTACACTGCTCTACATACTACTGACCTCTGTACACTGCCCTACATACTACTGACCTCTGTACACTGCCCTACATCCTACTGACCTCTGTACACTGCTCTACATACTACTGACCTCTGTACACTGCACTACACACTACTGATCTCTGTACACTGCCCTACATACTACTGACCTCTGTACACTGCCCTACATACTGCTGACCTCTGTACACTGCCCTACATACTACTGACCTCTGTACACTGCTCTACATACTACTGACCTCTGTACACTGCTCTACATACTACTGACCTCTGTACATTGCCCTACATACTACTGACCTCTGTACACTGCTCTACATACTACTGACCTCTGTACACTGCTCTACATATTACTGACCTCTGTACACTGCCCTACATACTACTGACCTCTGTACACTGCTCTACATACTACTGACCTCTGTACACTGCTCTACATACTACTGACCTCTGTACACTGCCCTACATACTACTGACCTCTGTACACTGCTCTACATATTACTGACCTCTGTACACTGCCCTACATACTACTGACCTCTGTACACTGCCCTACATACTACTGACCTCTGTACACTGCTCTACATACTACTGACCTCTGTACACTGCTCTACATACTACTGACCTCTGTACACTGCCCTACATACTACTGACCTCTGTACACTGCTCTACATACTACTGACCTCTGTACACTGCTCTACATACTACTGACCTCTGTACACTGCCCTACATATTACTGACCTCTGTACACTGCTCTACATACTACTGACCTCTGTACACTGCCCTACATACTACTGACCTCTGTACACTGCCCTACATCCTACTGACCTCTGTACACTGCTCTACATACTACTGACCTCTGTACACTGCTCTACATACTACTGACCTCTGCACATTTAGGGCAGTGGATCACTCTTCTATGTTTCTCTCTCTCCCTCCTCTCCTCTTCCTCTATCCCCCCCCCTTCAGTGATTACAGGGTGATATGTCCTCCAGGTTACCCAGAAATCGCCCCGTGCCCCCCCCCCCCCTGCAGCTCCATTTCACACGTTTCCTCGGTCTGTTTGGCGGTTATTGGCGGAAACATGTTCTACATGATGGATTGTTGCGCGGTGGGACGCTGTTGAGGTGTTTTTCCTGCTTTTCTTAATAATTCTGAAATTGCTGGTGTATTTCACGGCTGAAGAAAAGCTTTTTACAGATTTACTAAAGGCCCAAATTGCTGCGTTCTGGAGGAGAGTCAAACACTTATGCCGCGTACACACGGTCGGACTTTTCGTCTACAAAAGTCCAACGGACGCTGACGGACTAAAGCTGGCTGGTAATCCGATCGTGTGTGGGCTTCTCCGGACTTTCAACTGACTTTTTTTGCCTCAAATCCGACGTACTTTAGATTTGAAACATGCTTTAAATCTTTCCGACGGACTCGAGTACGGTCGAAAAATCCGCTCGTCTGTATGCTAGTCCGACGGACAAAAACCCACGCTAGGGCAGCTATTGGCTACTGGCTATCAACTTCCTTATTTTAGTCCGGTGTACGTCATCACGTAAGAATTCGACGGACTTTTGTGTGATCGTGTGTAGGCAAGTCTGTTCGTTAGAAAGTCCGCCGCAAGTCCGTCGAAAGTCCGCCGCAAGTCCGTCGAAAGTCTGTCGGACAGGCTGTCGGACTTTTGTAGACGAAAAGTCCGACCGTGTGTACGCGGCATTAGAAGCGACATTTACTGAATTAGCAATACCTCCAGATTACATTATTTCCTGCCTAATAAAGCAGCCGCCGATTTTGCGCACACCGGGTGACATTTTTATGCGTTTAATTCGGCTTTATGTGGGTTGTGATACTCTGAGAAAAACTTGTACATACATTGAATACATAATGTAATGCGAAAATAATTGTCTGAGAACTGCGGATAAATATGGAATGATTGGATTCGGGATTTTTGGAACAGCCAAAACTATGTGCAAAGACTTGAATTTTAGGTAATGCGGCGCCTTGGCGTGTCCTTAGCGTGTCCTTGGCGGGTCCTTGGCGGGTCCTTAGCGTGTACTTAGCGTGTCCTTGGCGTGTCCGCAGCGATCAGCTGAGCGATGTCACCGAAATTACAGAGTTCACCTTTCCTGAAATTTTATCAGTTGGCCTCAGATTTTAGGATGTGAACTGCTGAGGCAGAATTTGCTTGGAAAAAAAAATATCTTTTTTTTTTTTTTTTTTTTTACAGTCATGTGATCACAAGCTCAGACCTTACATGGTGATCGATCCTAGACAAAGCCATGTGATCACAAGCTCAGACCTTACATGGTGATCGATCCTAGACAAAGCCATGTGATCACAAGCTCAGACCTTACATGGTGATCGATCCTAGACAAAGCCATGTGATCACAAGCTCAGACCTTACATGGTGATCGATCCTAGACAAAGCCATGTGATCACAAGCTCAGACCTCACATGGTGATCGATCCTAGACAAAGCCATGTGATCACAAGCTCAGACCTTACATGGTGATCGATCCTAGACAAAGCCATGTGATCACAAGCTCAGACCTTACATGGTGATCGATCCTAGACAAAGCCATGTGATCACAAGCTCAGACCTTACATGGTGATCGATCCTAGACAAAGCCATGTGATCACAAGCTCAGACCTTACATGGTGATCGATCCTAGACAAAGCCATGTGATCACAAGCTCAGACCTTACATGGTGATCGATCCTAGACAAAGCCATGTGATCACAAGCTCAGACCTCACATGGTGATCGATCCTAGACAAAGCCATGTGATCACAAGCTCAGACCTTACATGGTGATCGATCCTAGACAAAGCCATGTGATCACAAGCTCAGACCTTACATGGTGATCGATCCTAGACAAAGCCATGTGATCACAAGCTCAGACCTTACATGGTGATCGATCCTAGACAAAGCCATGTGATCACAAGCTCAGACCTTACATGGTGATCGATCCTAGACAAAGCCATGTGATCACAAGCTCAGACCTCACATGGTGATCGATCCTAGACAAAGCCATGTGATCACAAGCTCAGACCTTACATGGTGATCGATCCTAGACAAACCCATGTGATCACAAGCTCAGACCTTTACATGGTGATCGATCCTAGACAAACCCATGTGATCACAGGCTCAGACCTTACATGGTGATCGATCCTAGAAAAAAACCCATGTGATCACAAGCTCAGACCTGACAAGGTGATCGATCCTAGACAAAGCCATGTGATCACAAGCTCAGACCTTACATGGTGATCGATCCTAGACAAAGCCATGTGATCACAGGCTCAGACCTTACATGGTGATCGATCCTAGACAAAGCCATGTGATCACAGGCTCAGACCTTACATGGTGATTGATCCTAGACAAAGCCATGTGATCACAAGTTCAGACCTTACATGGTGATCGATCCTAGACAAAGCCATGTGATCACAAGCTCAGACCTGACATGGTGATCGATCCTAGACAAAGCCATGTGATCACAAGCTCAGACCTTACATGGTGATCGATCCTAGACAAACCCATGTGATCACAAGCTCAGACCTTACATGGTGATCAATCCTTGACAAAGCCATGTGATCACAAGCTCAGACCTTTACATGGTGATCGATCCTAGACAAAGCCATGTGATCACAAGCTCAGACCTGACATGATGAACAGTCTTAGACAAAGCTATGTGAACACAAGCTCAGACCTTACATGGTGATCGATCCTAGACAAAGCCATGTGAACACAAGCTCAGACCTCACATGGTGATCGATCCTAGACAAAGCTATGTGATCACGAGCTCAGACCTTACATGGTGATCGATCCTAGACAAAGCCATGTGAACACAAGCTCAGACCTTACATGGTGATCGATCCTAGACAAAGCCATGTGACCACGAGCTCAGACCTTACATGATGATCGATCCTAGACAAAGCCATGTGATCACAGGCTCAGACCTTACATGGTGATCGATCCTAGACAAAGCCATGTGATCACAAGCTCAGACCTTTACATGGTGATCGATCCTAGACAAAGCCATGTGATCACAAGCTCAGACCTTACATGGTGATCGATCCTAGACAAAGCCATGTGATCACAAGTTCAGACCTCACATGGTCATTGGTTCTAGATAAAGCCATGTGATCGTAGAGCTCGGCTCTGACTTGTTGATCAGTCCTTGAAATGGTCATGTGATTGTGAGCTCAACGCTGACACGGTAATCCATCTTGGACAAAGTCACGTGATCACCGGCTCAGCACTGATTACTGTGGCAGCGCAGGGTTTACCGACCAATATTATTTTTTGCAGTCAATAGTACAAATGTTACATTGGTAAAGTAGATGTAAATCCAGTCACTAAAATCTCATAAAGCATTAATGTTCTTTCAAAAGTCATTATTAATCTTATTTTAAATCTGCATGAGATCCTTTCCATTTGCGAGTGACAACGCTCTGTCCTGGTCTCCCATTTGTTGTCACACGGGTTTCCGGGGGAGATCAGCCACCACCCCATTTCATGGTATACAGTAACATTGCATTGATGATATAACGCGTTAGTATTGTGTGACTGTGACGGGCAGGTTGGCGTCTCTCCGTGTGACAGAACCCAGCGGCCGCTTGCCAGCCAGCCCCCAAAATACATTTCCATAATTCAGCACTTTGAGCTGTGATAGAAAACGTGTGTCTGGCGAGCAATCAAATTCCCGGAAAACAAAAATAAAGCAACACAAAGGCGTAACTGGGCTGCGTTTTCACCAACTGTCGTACGTTTTGTGGAGGGTTGGCAACCCTGAACCAGCCTGATCACAGCATGCGCACGTGCCCTGCGAGGTTTAAAGAGAACCAGTCGCTGTATAGTCTGAAATGTTACAGATGTCTTTATTTGACCTCGTTTTCAAAACATCTCAAAGGCCGAGTCTTCATCTTGAGGCTCAAGAAAGAGGTCACCACACAAAGTCCAGATAAAGTCCTGTCTGTGGCCAACGCCTTTCAGATGTCTACAGCCTCCTTCATCGTCAGCAAACCAGCAACTTGAACAGAATTCAAAGAGAAATGTGGATCTCCACCAACACCAACTTGGCGTAGTGATCATCTTGCAGGGGCCCTTTCTGAAGGTTGGGTTTGAGAAAGGGATGATGGAAGGGTAACATCGGGACTGTGGGATCTCTTCTCCTATGATGGTATAGTGGTGCCATTCACCAATTCACTGCAACACCGACCCCCAACGATGTGTGGACAGGCCGGTAAGGTGTGTGATGGATACATTTCAGGCTTTCTGTTAAAATGTTCACCCAAAAGATAGATCTCACGAACGTACAAAATGACCTCCCGATGCAACATTTTCAAGCCCTGTGAAATGCGTTGGCCACTTTACAGACCCTATCATTAAACGATATCTGAGCGTCAACTTTTGTGTGGCCCTTCCTTCCCTGCATAACTAAGATGTTGTCCTAAGAGCCCTTAGAGCAGTGGTGGCATTGGTGACAGTGGACTCAATCATAACCCTCAGCATTGGTGTCAATGGATTCAATTATAACCCTCAGCATTGGTGTCAGTGGACTCAATCATAACCCTTAACATTGGTGTTAGTGGACTCAATCATAGCCCTCAGCATTGGTGTCAATTGACTCAATCATAACCCTCAGCATTGGTGTCAGTGGACTCAATCATAACCCTCAGCATTGGTGTTAGTGGACTCAATCATAACCCTCAGCATTGATGTCAGTGCATGCAATAATAATCCTTAGCTTTGGTGTCAGTGGATGCAATAATTACCCTCAGCATTGGTGTCAGTGCATGCAATAATAACCCCCAGCATTGGAGTCAGTGGACTCAATCATAACCCTCAGCATTGATGTCAGTGGATGAAATAATAACCCTCAGCATTGGTGTCAGTAGATGCCATAATAACCCTTAGCATTGGTGTCAGTGCATGCAATAATAACCCTCAGCATTGGTGTCAGTAGATGCAATAATAACCCTCAGCATTGGTGTCAGTGGATGCAATAATAACCCCCCAGCATTGGTGTCAGTGGATGCAATAATAACCCCCAGCATTGGTGTCAGTGGATGCAATAATAACCCCCAGCATTGGTGTCAGCAGATGCAATAATAACCCTCAGCATTGGTGTCAGTGGATGCAGTAATAACCCCCAGCATTGGTGTCAGCGGATGCAATAATAACCCCCAGCATTGGTGTCAGCGGATGCAATAATAACCCCCAGCATTGGTGTCAGCGCATGCAATAATAACCCCCAGCATTGGTGTCAGTGGATGCAATAATAACCCCCAGCATTGGTGTCAGCGGATGCAATAATAACCCCCAGCATTGGTGTCAGCGGATGCAATAATAACCCCCAGCATTGGTGTCAGTGGCTGTAATAGTAACGCCCAACACTGGTGTCAGGAATATTAACCCTCCTCTATTTAATTGCCCCCCCCCCCCTTTCTGATTTACTTGTACGGTGGGCAGAGATAAGCTCCAGAACATTTATAAACGGCCGTGTGACATCAAGTGGTTACATTCCTAATCCTTTGGTCTGATTGGAGGACGTGGTGCTTTCAGAACTCAATCAGTCCAGCATTTCTATTCCATAAAGTGGACGGAAATCGCACCATTCAGCGAGTGAAGGAATACCGACCCCGAGCCGTGACGTTCGCTGTGTGGATGGCCGTCTGAAGAAACCTGCAATTTCCATTGAACATTCATTTCATGGAAAAGCGTTGCAGATGGAGTTTGGAGTGCGCGGTACCAATGTCTGCCGATCCGCCCGAATCCGGCACTAAATGTGCATTTTATTACCCAGAATCCCCGGCTGTCATGGAAATGTTCTCTTTTATGAGATCCTTCCACGTCTCTACAGCTGGATGGTATGTCTGCCGTACATTACGTGCGCCTGCTAATAACTGTTAAATATGTATAGAGGGGTGAAATGAAAGATGCCTTTAATTAAAAGTGTTAAGTGATTATGCAAATTTTTCTTTATACACGGCAGCTTCTTAGCACTTTATATTAAAATGATTTATAGAAAACGTTCGGTCGAGTTGGTTAACCCCTTACCTCCCGCGGACAGCGACTCGAAAAGCTGCTATGAAACCCAGTAAGTCGATGCGATTGGGCGGAAAGCGCTTTGGGGAGTTGCGGTGATTTGGCGTAAAAATTCGCCTGTGCTGATCGAGCTGCTCGATCTGGAGTGTGATTGGTTGGCAGCCCCAATCCTCCTCTTTTCGGGTCCCCTGCTGGTGCTCTCAGCTCCTCCCCCCGCTGATTGATTGCCCCCCGTATAAAGCTGCTTGCTATGGGGGCTCTTGTGCAAACTCGCCCCCGAGCCGCGCTCTTTGAGTCCATTGACACACATAGCACGGCTCAGCCCTGCCCCCCCCCTGCTCCCTCTTCACTGGCTGTGATTGACTGCAGCGGGAGCCATTGACTCCTGTCGCTGTCTCTGAGCTAATAAGGGAGAGAGCCACTGCTCTTGTGCACAGCGCTGGATCGAGATCGGGCTCAGGTAAGTATAAGGGGGGGGGGGCTGCTGCAGAAAGTTTTTTTACCTTAAAGGGGTTCTAAAGGGGCATAAAATGCATTCTATGCATTAAGATAAAATACCTTCTGTGTGCAGCAGCCCCCCCCTAATACTTACCTGAGCCCCATCCTGATCCAGCTATGCTGCACAAGAGGCTCAGCCAGTTCCGGGACTCTCCATCCTCATTGGCTGAGACAGCAGTGGGCGCCATTGGCTCACGCTGCTGTCAATCAAAGCAAGTAAGTGAGCCAATGAGGAGAGAGAGAGGAGGTGGGGGTGTGCCGCTGAATGGACATGCGGAGCAGAGGCTTGGCTCAGATGCCCCCCACAGCAAGCTGCTTACTCTGGGGGCAGGAGGGAGGGGCCAGAAGTGCCGGCGAGGGACCCAAAAAGAGGAGGATTGGGGCTGCTGTAAGGAAAATTTAACCCTTTAAGTTAAAATTAACCCTTTCAGCTGCTATGTGCAAAATCATTACACAGAGCAGGTAAGTATGACATGTTTGTTATTTTTAAACAACACCCCCCCCCCCCACCACCAAAAAAAAAGCAAGACTTTAGCATGACTTTAATGTATTAAGGTAAAAAAAACCTTCAGCCGTTAGAACGACTTTAAAAAGTTTGTAGCAAATTCCTACCTTTTGCTGCTTCTGAAGAAATAGCTTTTTGTTTCACCGAGTTCTGTGCAGACCGATTCTGAATGGAAGGAGTCTGGTTCATTATAGTCACCCGGTGCACTCTCTGTGTTCTGATGAGCAAGGTGGCAGGGTCTGCATCCCTTTAGAAGTATTTCACCCTTGGGGAGTATCTTACTAAAACTGTAATTTCCCATTGCAGGGGATGCCTAAAATCAGACTTCTAGGAAAATCAGTGAGCTAATCACACAAGTAGGAAATGATGTTTCGGGGGGGTGGGGTGGGGGGGGTGTTCTGTATACCATCTGTGTACAGAGCGCCTCCAGGTGGGCGTACCGTATTGCATTTTACAGAAAATTACAACCCTGCAGATTGAAAAGGAAAAGTAATTTTTAATATTCCGATACATTGTAGCGTGTGTAGCAATTGTATATTTTACATTTAATTTTTCCAGGAAAAGTGGAGTTATCCTTTAAGGGAAAGGTTTACTAGGGGCAATTTCTAGACCGTTATCCTACCAGCATGTCATTGGAGTACCCTGAGGAAACCCACTTGGGCACAGAGAAAGCATGCAT
Organism: Lithobates clamitans; assembly: GCA_037952925.1. Lineage (NCBI taxonomy): Eukaryota > Metazoa > Chordata > Amphibia > Anura > Ranidae > Lithobates > Lithobates clamitans. The sequence continues at coordinate 324,733 of JBBGZY010002330.1, forward strand.
ACTCCATGCAGATAGTGTCCTGGCCAGGACTCGAACCAAGGACCCACCCCCCCCCCCCCGGTGCTGCAGGGCAGAAATGCAAACTAGTATAGGTGTCATTGAGATGATAATGATAATATGAGGCTGAAGTGCTAAACATATAGATTGGGAACATTGTGTCTGTGATGTAACTGGTGTCCCGTCTTCTCTCTGCAGTGAAGGGTTCCTGGTCCTGCTGGTCATCCTGGACGCAATGCTCTGCTACGTGTGGGGGAGGACATTACCAGCGCACCCGTACCTGCACCAACCCTGCACCATCCAATGGAGGCGACATCTGCATCGGACTGCACACAGAGGAGGCGCTCTGCAACACCTACCCCTGTGAAGGTACAGGCCGGGGCAATCGGATGTGTGTGGGGGATATAGGCGGGCTCCAGTTTTCTGTGAATGAATGGACAGATGGAAATTTACAGTCATGGCTTTAAAGAGGTGACCCCCAGTATATATGGAGAGTTCCCACCATCCCTGTGCTGAGTTCCCGGGTCTGTACACCCGCTGTGCCCATTATGAGGGGTTCCCACCATCCCTGTGCTGAGTTCCCGGGTCTGTACACCCGCTGTGCCCATTATGAGGGGTTCCCACCATCCCTGTGCTGAGTTCCTGGGTCTGTACACCCGCTGTGCCCATTATGAGGGGTTCCCACCATCCCTGTGCTAAGTTCCCAGGTCTGTACACCCGCTGTGCCCATTATGAGGGGTTCCCACCATCCCTGTGCTGAGTTCCCGGGTCTGTACACCCGCTGTGCCCATTATGAGGGTTCTGTAATGGGGGATATTTTCTGATATGGAACTTTCCATTTCTATAGACAAACAATGTAATTTATTCATAATTCTCAGTGTGAGGTGCCCCTGCTGGCTCTTTATTTCGGTCCTTTCTTCCCCGGCCTTGGCCCGGCTCCCAGTCTTTTATAACGTCAGATGAAGGATCTGAGCATTTCGCTGCGCTGAGCCCGTTCTGCATCCACCGCGTTTTTATATTAAAAAAAAAAAAAATGCTTGTTTTTCTCGACTCCAGAATCACCCCGTGGCGTTAGGGGGGAAATGCAATATTTGTTGCGAAATAAGCGAGAATGCGACGTGACACTCTTCTGCGGCGGCGGATAAGCGCTCGATTGTGAACACTGTGCAGCATATGGCTGCTGTTGGTCTGACTCGCTGCGTTTAATTGGCCGCCTTTCCGATTTTCCATAAACACACAGAGGAACTGGCGTCAAGTGGCACGCCGCCAGAAGACGCATCCCTGACCCCGCCTAACTCTGTTTGCAAACTCGCCGCAAGTTTTGAACCGACATCCTTGTGTCATGTTGCCTGCAGGTAAACAAAGAACAAGGGCTTTGGAGCTGTGCCAGCACGGTCATAAATTATTCATGCGTCTCTTAGATGGTGATGGAATTTAGCGGCAACTTCCGCGCGCGCTGCTCCTGTATATCGCGGCCCCCGGTTTGTTTGATTAGCGCCCAATAACACAGCTGCTTCCCGTCTTTTTTTTTTTTTTTCTTCCTGGAGTTTCATTAAGCTGCAGCCCGCGTCGCGGCTCCAATTTAATCACAACGTGGATGGCGTTGTACATTCAGATCATGGAAGGCGCGGAGTCAGGTGACTTCTCGCCGCCAAAACAAGAGAACTGGAGCCGAGGCTTTGATAAAAGATCTGTGCAATCTAATCCTGCTTATCAAACCGCAGAGAAGAGGTGGGGGGGAGGCGTCGCGGACGCCCTGCGAACGCGCGGTTTCCTTTTGATCGATGTCAGAGGAATTATGTAGAACAGACTTGTAATCACCACTTGTAAGAACAGCCTGCGCCATCCGCCAGCTGACATTTATTTCCTGTGATTTCTTTTTTATTTACTTGACAAATTTGTAATAAATACATATTTTATAAGTCGTCTAGTTAAATGATTCCCGCGACATGCGGCGGGGGAATTCTCGCCGCGCGCCGAGTTATGGTAATTGAATTTGGGACGTTAAGGACCTCGCCGTGACACTTCCCCAGGGGGGTCGGAAAGGAAAGGTTTGTTTGAGACGCCGGGACTTTGGGGCGCTTTCTTGAATAACCAATGATGTCGCAGACGTGACGCCGACGCCCCCGATATCTGCGACTCCCGCCATTCCTAAACAGACTAATAAGTCCCAGAGCATGAATTATTTTCAGGAATCTCTAGAAGGTGTGAGAAGAATTCATCTCATAGAACCAAACACAAGATACATTGTATATTCTATGAGGGACACATTGTATCAACATTGTATCAATTTATTTAACTGCCTGCAGACCGGAAGGATTCGGCACTGCGTCGCTTTAACTGACAATTGCGCGGTCGTGCGACGTCGTACACAAACAAAATTGATGCCATTTTTTTCCCCCCACAAATAGAGCTTTCTTTTGGTGGTATTTGACCACCTCTGCGTTTTTTTTTTTTTTTTTTTTTTTTTTGCGCTATAAACAAAAACAAAAAAGACAATTTTGAAAAAAAAAATATATATTTTTAACTTTTTGCTATAATTAAAAATTTACAATTAAATAAATTGTTAAGAAAAAATAATAATAATAATACATATCCCCCCAACAAAATGATAAATTATGTAAATTAATATGTAAGAAAAATTTGTAATAAAGAGTATTGAAAAAAATAAAAATAATACATATCCAAAAAATTTAAAAAAAAAAAGTCATCATCAGTTTAGGCCGATATGTATTTTTCTACATATTTTTGGTAAAGCGTATATTTATTGGTTTGCGCAAAAGTTATAGCATCTACAAAATAGGGGATAGATTTATGTCATTTTTATTATAATTTTTTTTTTTTTTACTAGTAATGGCGGTGATCAGTGATTTTTAGCAGGGCTGCGACATTGCGGCGGACAGATCGGACACTTTGACACTTTTTTTTTATACCAATGACATTTGTACCGCAACCAGTGGTATAAAAATGCACTTATTACTGTATAAATGTCACTGGCAAGGAAGGGGTTAACAGGGGGCGATCAAGGAGTTAAATGTTCCTTAGAGAGGTGTGTTCTAACTGTGGGGGGGAGGGGACTGACTGGAGGAGGAGAGAGATCGCTGTTCCTGATCGTTAGGAACACCAGATCTCTCTCCACTCCCCTGACAGAACGGGGATCTGTTTGTTTACACTGACGGATCCCCGTTCTGGCTCTCCGTGGAGTGATTGCAGATGGCCGCGGACATCGCGAATGGCGGCCACGCCCATCGGCCCTGCGGTCTATAGGCGACGTACAATGACGGCGATTTGCGCAGCCGTGCCGACCTACCGCAGTACAACTGCAGCGGCTGGTCGGCACGTAGTTAAAGAGAGGATCAGTGTCAATCAGTGGGTGTCGCCTGTATTCACCAATCGGCTGTCATGTTTGTATGAATTCTTAAAAAAAGACGTGCAATTCGTTTCTTTCCGAATATAAATTCGGGTGAATTTTTGGTTATTCTGAGATTCAGATGAATCCGAATATCTGAATGAAATAGTGACGAATTTTGTTTTGTATATTTATTTTCAAACAAATTTCACATTTTTGGAACATTTCAAATTCAGATCGGTTGAAAAATGACCGACCAATTAGAATTCTGTGTGAAGAATTCTGTTGTTAAAGCGGAGTTCCACCCACCCCTCCAAAAATTAAAAGTCACCGGCGCGGTCCGATGGAAGTGGGGGGAAGGGTACCTGTCAAAAACAGGTACCCGCTCCCCCCCCACCCCGAAAGGTGCCGAATGTGGCACCGGAGGGGGGGGGGAGCAGATCAGCCGAAGTTCCACTTTTAGGTCCAATTCCGCTTTAAGGAGCGGGCCGGGAAGCTGGCCGCCACATCCTTACAAAGGAGGTTCAGCTCCGCCCACAAAAAAAGTCAGTAGATACAAATAACGGCAGCTGCTGACTTTTAACATAAGGACACTTACCTGTCCAGGGAGCCCGTGATGTCGGGACCACACTTGATCTTTAGTTCGGCTGTCGGGTGCAGCTGCCGCCATTCCTGGTAAGGGATCCCGGTGGTGGAGCCTTTCGGTTTCACAGCCGGTTCCCTACTGTGCATGGGCGAAGCGCACTGCGCTTTCTAATTGTGGCCCGGTGGTGGAGGAAGGAGGAGTGGTGCCGAACTTCCCGAAGTGGGGAACGGTACCTGTCAAAAACAGGTACTCGTTCCCCCCTGCCCCCTGAAAGGTGCCAAATGTGGCACCGGAGGGGGGGGGAGACGGGTAAGCAGACGTTCCACTTTTGGGTGGAGTTCCACTTTAACAACCAATGACTCATCAGCTGTCAGCGGGCTTCCCCACCTAGAGCTGAAATGTAAACTAAAAAAATGTCGCCAATGAAAAATTCAGAATAAAAACAGCGCAGGGGTGAGCCTTTTTCTGGTCGATGGCATTACAAGGGGGTGGGGTCACCCGATTATGTCATTGAGTGGCCCCGCCCCTTGGTTATCTGAGAACTGTCAGGCAGCAGAGCTGTCAGTCGGTGGGATCCCTCGTCCGGTGCAGAGCTTTTCATTTTTTTTTTTTTACTTTCGGGGTCGGCGGTAGTGGCGGGCATCATGATGGACGTTGGATTTCCTTCTGGGGACATTCATTTTTTGATAAAGGACTTGCCAAAAACATTTTTGGTGAATGAGTAGGGGTACCATGTACCCCACACTCATTAACATGGGGGGGCGGGATATCGGGGGGGGCCCCTTGTTAAAGGGGTCTTAAAGATTCAGATAAGTCACCCCCTGACACCCCCACAACTACCGGGCCAGGGTTGTGAGGAAGAGACCCTTTTCCCTATCAACATGCCCCGCCCCCCACCACAGAGCACACCCCCATTTTGAGGGGAAGTGGCCTTGTATGGCTCAAGAGGGGAGAGCGCTTGCTCGTCCCCCCCCCCCCTTTCCTGGCCTGCATGCTTGGATAAGGGTCTGGTATGAATTTGTTTCTTTTTAAAATTTTGGCATGAGGTTCCCCTAAAAATCCATACCAGACACGAATGGTATGGATTGGGGGGGGAACCCCATGCTGGGTTTTTTTTTGCATTTTTCATTTCCGGCATTCTTTTCTTTACATTCATCTGTCATCGAGGGAAGCCTGCTGACAGCTGATGAGTCATCATGGAAGCCCGCTGACAGCTGATGAGTCATCAGGGAAGCCTGCTGACAGCTGATGAGTCATCGTGGAAGCCCGCTGACCGCTGAGTCATCGGGGAAACCCACTGACAGCTGATGAGTCATCGGGGAAGCCCCCTGACAGCTGATGAGTCATCGGGGAAGCCCCCTGACAGCTGATGAGTCATCGGGGAAGCCCCCTGACAGCTGATGAGTCATCGGGGAAGCCCCCTGACAGCTGATGAGTCATCGGGGAAGCCCCCTGACAGCTGATGAGTCATCGGGGAAGCCCCCTGACAGTTGATGAGTCATCGTGGAAGCCCACTGACAGCTGAGTCATCGGGGAAGCCGCTGACAGCTGCTGAGTCATCGTGGAAGCCTGCTGACAGCTGATGAGTCATCAGGGAAGCCCGCTGACAGCTGATGAGTCATCGTGGAAGCCCGCTGACAGCTGAGTCATCGGGGAAGCCCACTAACAGCTGATGAGTCATTGGGGAAGCCCACTGACAGCTGATGAGTCATTGGGGAAGCCCACTGACAGCTGATGAGTCATCAGGGAAGCCGCTGACAGCTGATGAGTCATCGGGGAAGCCTGCTGACAGCTGATGAGTCATCGGGGAAGCCCGCTGACAGCTGAGTCATCGGGGAAGCCCACTGACAGCAGATGATTCATCGGGGAAGCCCACTGACGAGTCATCAGGGAAGCCCGCTGACAGCTGATGAATCATCGGGGAAGCCCGCTGACAGCTGATGAGTCATCGGGGAAGCCCGCTGACAGCTGATGAGTCATCGGTTGTTAAGGGCGTGGCTGCCAGCTTCCCGGCCCTCTCCTTCACACAGGTATAGAATCATTTGAATAATTTTTTGTTCAATCCAAATTCAAATCATTCCAGAAATGTGGAATTCGTTAGAAAATTAATAAATTAAACAAAACTAAATGAATTCCGAAATCAACGAATCAATTGGTAACCTAACGAATCTCTCCAAAACTAAATGGATTTTTCTGTTCTTCACACGTCTACTTAAAAATAGAAGAATTGTAAATCGGTGGGTGTCGTCTGTATTCACCAATCAGCTGTCGGCTGTCATGCTGTACCCTGCATTCGGCAGAGGCAGCTAGAATCTAAATGGCTGTTGCTGGTCTACAAAGGCCGTGTTGCTTCCTTATGCTGTAGCGGTTCTTCTCTTGCAGGTGGCTGGGCGGAGTGGTCGGAATGGAGCATGTGTCACGAAGACGGGACGCAATACCGCCATCGCTACTGCGACATGCACAACCCCGGGCCCACGCAGTGTGTGGGGAACAGTACGCAGTACAGGGAGTGTATCTACAATGAGATCCCAGGTATGACGTATACGCAGAGCCGCCGCTTTCTAAAGACCGTGAATGTTTGTGCCAAAATCTGCTGCCATAACCCCGGTGTTTTCTTCAACGGTGGGCGGTCCGCTTCAGGATGAAAGTGGTCTCAGCGGCGGATTCGCTGCAAGATCACTTTACTCGGGAGAGGTGCCCCCCCACACACACACACACGTTCTGCCGCTTACCGTATCCATTGGTAGGTGGCGGAGACGATCCGGTCCTTTCCCCTGATGGGCAGGAGGTCGAGAGAGGGAATGATGGCCCCCCACTTAACTCTATGCCCTTGGATGACAAGAGCGACGTCAAACGTCACTTCCGCCCAACGGCTTTAAAGGGACCTTTTTTTTTTTTATTCTTTAATTGCTTTAAAGGGTAAATATGAGATGTGAGATCTTTTTAACCCTCCCCCCCCCAGATCTCACATTAAAGAGGACCTGTCATGCTTTTTTTCTATTACAAGGGATGTTTATATTCCTTGTAATAGGAATAAAAGTGATCCAAATTTTTTTTTAAAGGGACAGTGTAAAAATAAAAAGGAAAAAAAAAAAAAAAAAAGTTTAGGTGCCCCGTCCCGCCGAGCTCGCGTGCAGAAGCGTAAGAATACGTAAGTCGCGCCCGCATATGTAAACAGTGTTCAAAGCACACATGTGAGGTATCGCCGCAATCGGTAGAGTGAGCGCAATAATTCTAGCAAAAGACCTCCTCTCTAACTCAAAGCTGGTAACCTGTAGAAATGTTTAAATGTCGCCTAAGGAAATTTTTAAGTGTCAAAGTTTGTCGCCATTCCACGATCGGGCGCAATTTTGAAGCGTGACATGTTGGGTATCAATTTACTTGGCGTAACATTGTCTTTCACAATATAAAAAAAAATTGGGCTAACTTTTACCGTTTTCTTATTTTTTAATTCAAAAAAGTGTATTTTTTCCCCAAAAAAATGCGTTTGTAAGACCGCTGCGCACATACGGTGTGACATGAAGTATTGCAACGACCGCCATTTTATTCTCTAGGGTGTCTGAAAGAAAAAAATATATATATAATGTTTGGGGATTCTAAGTAATTTTCTAGCAAAAAAAAAAAAAAATGAATTTAACTTGTAAACACCAAGTGTAAAAAATAGACCCGGTCCTTAAGTGGTTAAATCTAACATTTTAAATTCCTAATAAAATGAGCTGAGAAATGGACCGGAGTCGCTTTTCCAAAAACTCCACAAAATAGACCCCTAAGACTAAGAGAATGAAATACGAGGCTGTCAGAGATGATCACAACTTCCACACAGTGGCAGCGCTGATTGAATTGCTGCAAACCGGAATTTTCTGCCCCTCCCCCTTCTTGACATTCGCTTTTCTTTTCCAGTGATTCTGCCGGCCTCCAGCATTGATGAGAACAAAGAATGTGCAGGTAAAGAGAGCCCGTCATTCATCCGACTGTCTTCATATACACTAGAATGATGACCAATAACATCATCTGAACACAGTCTCTGCACCAGCGGAGCTTACACTCTAATGTCCCCTCCCCCACAGTCACACACTAGTATTATTATACATTTATATAGCTCTGACTTACACCGCAGTGCTGTACAGAGAACACTGAGCCGGTCATATCAGTCTCTGCACCAGAGGAGCTTCTCCACCAGGTGGTGCTGTTCTGTAGGGTGCTGTTGGCTCACTCTGCTGTGATCTCAGCTGAGAGAAGCAGCAAAGCCTGGGGGCCTCTCATGCAGGCTTTTCCCAGACAACCATGGACCATGTTGTTTAATGTCCCCTCCCCCACAGTCACACACTATTATTATACATTTGTATAGCTCTGACATATACCGCAGTGCTGTACAGAGAACACTGAGCCAGTCACATCAGTCTCTGCACCAAAGGAGCTTACACTCTAATGTCCCCCCCCCCCACAGTCACATCAGTCTCTGTACCAGAGGAGCTTACACTCTAATGTCCCCCCCCCCACAGTCACATCAGTCTCTGTACCAGAGGAGCTTACACTCTAATGTCCTTTCCGCCACAGTCACACACTATTATTATTATTATTATACATTTATATAGCTCTGACATATACCACAGTGCTGTACAGAGAACACTGAGCCAGTCACATCGGTCTCTGCACCAGAGGAGCTTACACTCTAATGTCCCCTCCCCCACAGTCACGCACTATTATTATACATTTATATAGCTCTGACATATACGGCAGTGCTGTACAGAGAACACTGAGCCAGTCACATCAGTCTCTGCACCAAAGGAGCTTACACTCTAATGTCCCCTCCCCCACAGTCACGCACTATTATTATACATTTATATAGCTCTGACATATACGGCAGTGCTGTACAGAGAACACCGAGCCAATCACATCAGTCTCTATACAAAGGAGCTTACACTCTAATGTCCCCTCCCCCACAGTCACACACTATTATTATTATACATTTATATAGCTCTGACATATACCACAGTGCTGTACAGAGAACACTGAGCCAGTCACATCAGTCTCTGTACAGAGGAGCTTACACTCTAATGTCCCCTCCCCCACAGTCACATCAGTCTCTGTACAGAGGAGCTTACACTCTAATGTCCCCTCCTCCCACAGTCACATCAGTCTCTGTACCAGAAGAGCTTACACTCTAATGTCCCCTCCCCCACAGTCACATCAGTCTCTGTACAGAGGAGCTTACACTCTAATGTCCCCTCCCCCACAGTCACATCAGTCTCTGTACAGAGGAGCTTACACTCTAATGTCCCCTCCCCCACAGTCACATCAGTCTCTGTACAGAGGAGCTTACACTCTAATGTCCCCTCCCCCCACAGTCACATCAGTCTCTGTACAGAGGAGCTTACACTCTAATGTCCCCTCCCCCACAGTCACATCAGTCTCTGTACAGAGGAGCTTACACTCTAATGTCCCCTCCCCCACAGTCACATCAGTCTCTGTACAGAGGAGCTTACACTCTAATGTCCCCTCCCCCCACAGTCACATCAGTCTATACAGAGGAGCTTACACTCTAATGTCCCCTCCCCCCACAGTCACACACTATTATTATTATACATTTATATATCTCTGACATATACAGCAGTGCTGTACTCCTGTAGACACGACCCCCCTGGTCACCACCATCTTGTCTCTGCGCAGGGTTCAGCCTCATCCATCTGATCGCCACCGGCGTCTCGTGCTTCTTTGGCTCCAGCCTGCTGACGTTTGTCATCTACGTCTATTGCCAGCGCTGTCAGAGGCAGTCGCAGGAGTCGACCGTCATCCATCCGGCTACCCCCAACCACCTCCACTACAAGGGCAGCTCCACGCCCAAGAATGAGAAATACACTCCTATGGAGTTTAAGGTAGGTGGTGGGCGTACAAGGGAGGTTTATGGGAGGGGCGCTACATGGGCAGGGGGTGGGGGGGGACAGTCTAGATCTCCCAAAATATCATAAAGTCTTCTCCACTCATACATCTCATTCACATATATGATGTCAGGCGTTTTCAGTCTATGGTCTGTCATTTTGGATCTGGGTGCAAAACCTTCCCCGATTTCCCGAGGTTGCTGTGGGCTGCACTGTGTGGCAGTGAGGTCAGTCTCGTATTATTGATTATGTAATGTATAAGGAACCCGATTCATTAAGCTGCAGCTTCACTTATGGAGTGCTAAAGTGGTCTCTCAACCAGTGATATCGTATGTCATTGTGGCATGCCGCAAGTGTCTTTTCAAACACCATTAATGAATCGGAACCAAGGCCCTCGCTCTACTGAGCCTGCATGATGTGCGTTGCGGGTTATTGTAGGATGGGGGGTGGGGATCAGTTCCTAATCTTCTCCAGAATTCTCCTGGGCGTTAGGCAGTGACTATCCTCGCCGGTCAGCGCCGTCCGCTCTGCTTATTTCTCGGGTTAGTTGACAAGAATTGATGTTCAGTTTTTCCTCACCTGCCACGGAGATAAATCAGCCCGGCCACTTCCTGTTAGGGGTATTGATCCGCATCCTTTGATTTATTTTTATAAAGTCTCCTTGTTTAAGAAGCTTCTTTAGAAACATCGAACGTCTCGGGGGGGGGCGTCACGCGGCGTTTGCTGTGAATTCTGAAAGAGCCAGCGAGGGGCTCCGTCTGTTCAGAACTGCCGATACCCCGGGGAGCTCTCTGACCACCATAGACGGCAGTACAGGAAAGAGAAAAGAGGAAAGATACGTTGTTTCTATTTCTGAAAAAAAAAATCTTTTTTTCAACTCTGAACAGCTATGGAGGTGACTTTCCACGGGCCGTACATTTTGCTTGGATCCCTTTAACATACAGTATCTCACAAAAGTAAGTACACCCCTCACATTTGTGTAAATCTTTTCTTCTATCTTTTCATGTGACAACACTGAAGAAATGACACTTTGCTACAATGTAAAGTAGTGAGTGTACAGCTTGTATAATAGTGTAAATTTGCTGTCCCCTCAAAATAACTCAACACACAGCCATTAATGTCTAAACCACTGGCAACAAAAGTGAGTACATCCCTAAGTGAAATGTCCAAAATGGGCCCCAATTAGCCATTTTCCCTCCCCGGTGTCATGTGACTCGTTAGTGTTACAAAGTCTCAGGTGTGAATGGGGAGCAGGTGTGTTAAATTTGGTGTTATCGCTCTCACTCTCTCTACTGGTCACTGGAAGTTCAACATGGCACCTCATGGCAAAGAACTCTGAAAAAAAGAATTGTTGCTCTACATAAAGATGGCCTAGGCTATAAGAAGATTGCCAAGACCCTGAAACTGAGCTGCAGCACGGTGGCCAAGACCATACAGCGGTATAACAGGACAGGTTCCAGTCAGAACAGGCCTCGCCATGGTCCACCAAAGAAGTTGAGGTCACGTGCTCAGCGTCATATCCAGAGGTTGTCTTTGGGAAATAGACGTATGAGTGCTGCCAGCATTGCTGCAGAGGTTGTAGGGGTGGGGAGGTCAGCCTGTCAGTGCTCAGACCATACGCTGCACACTGCATCAAATTGGTCTGCATGGCTGTCATCCCAGAAGGAAGCCTCTTCTAAAGATGATGCACAAGAAAGCCCTCAAACAGTTTGGTGAAGACAAGAAGACTAAGGACATGGATTACTGGAACCATGTCCTGTGGTCTGATGAGATCAAGATAAATGTATTTGGTTCAGATGGTGACAAGCATGTGTGGGGGCAACCAGGGGAGGAGGACAAAGACAAGTGTGTCTTGTCTACAGTCAAGCATGGTGGTGGGAGTGTCATGGTCTGGGGCTGCATGAGTGCTGCCGGCACTGGGGGGCTACAGATCATTGAGGGAACCATGAATGCCAACATGTACTGTGACATACTGAAGCAGAGCATGATCCCCTCCCTTCAGAGACTGGGCCGCAGGGCAGTATTCCAACATGATAACCACCCCAAACACACCTCCAAGACCACCACTGCCTTACTAAAGAAGCAGAGGGTAAAGTTGATGGACTGGCCAAGTATGTCTCCAGACCTAAACCCTATTGATCATCTGTGGGACATCCTCAAACGGAAGGTGGAGGAGCGCAAGGTCTCTAACATCCACCAGCTCTGTGATGTCATCATGGAGGAGGGGAAGAGGACTCCAGTGACAACCTGTGAAGCTCTGGTGAACTCCATGCCCAAGAGGGTTAAGGCAGTGCTGAAAAATGATGACCACACAAAATATTGACACTTTGGGCCCAATTTGATCATTTTCACTTAGGGGTGTACTGACTTTTGTTGCCAGCGGTTTAGACATTAATGGCTGTGTGTTGAGTTATTTTGAGGGGGACAGCAAATTTACACTGTTATACAAGCTGTACACTCACTACTTTACATTGTAGCAAAGTGTCATTTCTTCAGTGTTGTCACATGAAAAGAGAGAAGAAAAGATTCACAAAAATGTAAGGGGTGTACTCACTTTTGTGAGATACTGTAGGTGACAACAAAAAAACAACGCAACAGAGGATTTAAATAATATAGTGTAAAAAGTGGTAAGATCCAAAAATCTCAACAATAACGATCCCAATCCAAAACTTTCTCCATATAGTCCTAAATTTCCAAAAAACATTTTTTTTCTCCACAAGTGTCCACTTGTGTAATCCACCATCATAAAGTCAATGTGTCTCAGATGAATAGAGGATGCTTTTTGAGTCCATATCTTGAAGTGAGTAATACAAGGCTTTTTCCAATACAATCCCAGTCTGTGGTGTGTTTTCTAGGCCAAAGCCAGGTGGACCCCACTCCTTAGGGACCGGCCCGAAGCCAGTCCACCAAGTACTTGGGGAGGACCTCTCCCGAAGAGAGATCCCTCCAGTTGAGGAGAGGTCTTCCAGGCTTTTTGGCCAACCTCATTGCAGTGCATGGAAATCACGGTTTCTATGGAGTAGGACTTGGGACCCAACAAGACTGTATAACCATACAGGTTATATTGAGCAGGGAAAGAAGAAATCAAAAAGCCCTCCTTCTGAATCAGTGTGTAGCACAATAAAGTCTTAGAGGTCTAAGAAGGACTTACTATGCTGTGCACTGATTGGAGGGCTTCTTAATTCCATTAGTTCCTTCTCACCGTAACCTGTATTTGAATACATTCTCATTGTGACACATGTAAATTATATCTGCTTTGGCGCCCTCATCCTTTCACTTCACATAATTTAGGGAGAAATGTGACTCCGGCAACCCTCCACTGAGATGGATTACAGCAGGAACGGATAGCAATGGAGCCTTTGGCAGGTACTTGGATGGTGGGTGTCAGCATCACCATGACCGAGTGGGCTTTGTGAAGGTCTTAGGCATAAATGAGAACACAAGAGCCATATGTCCTCCATGGGTATGAATGTGAGAGGGAGGCTCATGCCCAGGTCACAGTACCACCAATGACATGGTCATACAAGGTGCGGATTTGGCGCTCCATACTGGAAGGTGGCGATGGTCACTGAAACTATGTGCAATGGTCTAAGATATGCTGGACAAATTCCATATAGGGACAAGTTTGCAGGACCAGGATGGTAGGGGAGAGGGGGAGGAGACTCCTAACACCCCGCCCCACTGTATCTACTCCAGTTTATTCAGTGTGCATGGTTGCATGTGGTCATCGGGGTTCACCTCATCTGCCTCACCCCTCCCTGTCTGTGTGCTGCTCATCACCAGACGATGCCAGGCTAACCCATATACGGGGAGTATTTTGTGCCCATTCCTGACTAGACCTGGGCCAAGACACTCCCCATAAAGTAATTTACTTATCACACTGAACACCCTAGATGACAAGAAACTCTAGAAAACATTATAGAGCTCTTTCTATAATTGGCTAAATCATTGATTAATGTCCTGCTGAAGTTTTCTCTGGTAAAATTTGCAATGGAAATTTGCAAAATTTGCAAATCAAATTAGAGGGAGGTGAATTGGTCAAACATGTAAAAATGTAGAAAAGTAAAAAAAAAAAAAAAAATCTGATTTTGAGGATAGTTTCTTTTCCGGGTACATTCATAATAAATTTTGGTTAATACAGGATGACATAAATTATCAACAAAATATAAATTTACGAAATTGGTTTTGTTGGGTTGTCCTTACCTTAGGGCTAGAACTAATACTGAAAATCTCTTTCAAGTTTTATAGCTTTATTATAATTTCCAGAAGAAGTTCTGGGGCTGGGTGCTCCTCTGTAGAAGTGAAATATCATATCTGGAATGGTTGGGTTTTTAGGAGTCATCAGTGGTGTCCTTCAGCCCTTGGCTGTGCCAGGTAATTTTAGGTCGAACTATTGGTTCTTGGCGATGGTTGATGCTTTTGGTCAACCCATCGGGTGCCTTCTATATAGGAAGACGAGTACAAAGACTATTCCCCCTGAAGATCTTACCAGATTGCAGATATTGGCGTCCAAATGTGTCCCTGGCATCCGTCTGATGAGCTGAATGCAATAAGGAGGGATTGCGCCCATAACCATCGCCATTAATACATAAGTGCCATTGTCATGTCACCATGTGACTAATGCCATTGTAGTGACTGTGACCTGTTGCTTGTAGCTGACAGAGGTGACCCACTTAATAACGGGGACTCCGGTCCTGGAGATGTGTCAGTGGAGCTGGAGAGCAGGTAACATTACCGCCGGCCCTTGGCGACTAACCGGCCTTTTGTCCCTTCTGGGTAGTGACGTGGGGGACTGGGATTGGCCGCTGTGTTTCTGGGTACTCTGTGAGGTGTCAAAAAACCTTAAAAAAAACCCCAACCTCTGCTGAAAGTGCTTTAAAGCAGTGGTTCTCAACCTTAGTCCTCAAGTACCCCCAACGGGTCATGTTTTGGGGACTTCCCTTAGATAACATGGCTCTTATCAATACCATGTCATTGATAAAGCAGCTGTGCAAAGTAAAGGAAAACCTGAAAACATGGCCCGTTGGGGCTACTTGAGGACTGAGGTTGAGGACCACTGCTTCCTTCATGATTTCCTGCACCGGGGCCCTGAAGGTTCTAGTTACGCCTCTCCTTGGGGTGATGGGGACTCGTTCAGCGGGGGGATATCTGGTAGTCCTAAGAATGAGAATAATTTCCAATTTAAATTCAAAGTCTCTAAATTCGATTGTTCCTAAAGCTGAGTAAATAAGAAGCGTCGGTACATTAGTCATGTGGATCCACCAAGACGGGGAGAATACACACGGTGTCAGGGAGGTGTCCGGGGGCCCGTTCATCACACCGGCGTGCCCGAAAATAGCACCTATTGATCAGGAGCCAACCAGCTCTTCACGCAGGAGGGCGTCTGAAATCCATAATTAAAATACCATCGCAAGAAAAAATGTGCCTTTCTCCCGCGCAACGGCGGGAAAAAAAAAAAATTCAGCTGCGTTCTACTGCCCAGTTTCTGTCCCTAATTACGCCGTTAGTTAGTCATTAGTTTGAAAAAAGAGAGATGTGAAGTGCGTGAAATTGTATCGTTTTCATGCGCGCTTTTGCTCCGGGAGCCGCGAAAAGAAAATTGTGATTAATCCCGTTTCCACGCCGCCTTGAATGGAGAGGAAATTCTTCCCCGACTCCCTGAGCGGCGGCCAGATTACCCTCCGGGATCAAACTATCACCGCGCTAATCACGTCGGCTTTTATCACGCACAAAAGATTTTCAAACGTATTTGTTGTTTATCGTTTTTTACCGGTCGGTGAGCAAACAATTCAAATCATTTTTTTTTTTGCTTTGCCATTGTCATTCAATACCATGAATCACGCGGGAGGCTACAAAAAAACCTGATGGGTCGCATATACCGTATATATACGCCGGCTTTGATGTATAGAGCCATAATCTGCCGAAGATTCGAGTAAAAAGCGAAGGCGAGTGCGGTGATTCATCTATGTTTAATGAATAGCTCATCCTTCCAAAAGCCGACAAGATTTGATAAACGGCCCCAGAAGGGTTATTAATTTGTAGCGTTTACGCCGTCCGCCAATCCCGCCGAGAATGTTTATTCCTCTAATGAAACATCCGATATGTATAACAATTATTTTATCCCTCCGGCAACAAAGGGGAAAAAACAATTGTCATAAACGGCGGCAGGGAAGGTTTATCGCGAGCCGTGAAATGTGAAAAAAGGCGGTTTATGGCGCTGACAATGGATGGGGAAGGGAGGTGCCGATGAAATATGTTTTTCCTAAATTCCTTTTATCTTTTTTTTTTTTTTTACAGACTCTCAATAAGAACAATTTGCTTCCAGACGACCGAACCAACTTTTACCCGCTGCAGCAAACCAACGTCTACACCACGACGTACTATCCCAGCACGCTGAGCAAATACGACTTCCGACCCGATTCCTCCCCGGGTAGGACTTTCACCAACAGCTGAGGTTTGGTTTCCCCACCCCGACGGAAAAAAAAAAAAACCCAACTTCTCGCTGAGGCTCCATCTCTCTTACCCCACGTCTCACGCTCCATAAACCAACGGCCCAGATCCTTCCACCAACCCGAACGAGTCGGGGCAAAGCTCTCAGACCGGACCTGCTGATCCAAACTTTGGCGCGGATGCCGCCGCGCTGGAGGAACGCCTTCCCCACCACCACCACCACCCCTCTCTAAGTACACGGCCGGGTGAGGAGTAAATTCCGAGGTCTCTGGATACTTGAAAAGCGAGCAAGCTGCCTCTGCGTAAAAAAAAACAAAAAAAAAAAAGAAAACCCCATCGGAACGTGTAGATTGATTTTTTTTTTTTTGGTGATTTGTGGAATCGTTTGACGCGTTCACGTTTGAGTGATTTTTCTTGTAAGCGGAGGAAAAACAAACAAAAAAACAAGGATGTGTTACACTGAATGGCTTCATTGCTTGCATTACCGGCTTCCCGCTCGGCGTGACAGCGAGGCTCCGATCCTGACAGTACTTCTGACGACTCGCGGAACCGACCAACAGACCTCAGCAACCTGTCTACAACAACAACCCCCCCCCCCCCATCGTTCTACTGATGAAAAAACAAACAAAAAACGAGGCGGACGTAAAAACAAAAACACACGAAAAAAAACAAAAAACTTTTGGAAAAAGACATGTGTTGTGCATGTCGATGGAATAGGGAGGGTAACGGATTAACATGTAGAGACTCTTCCATACAGCCTCTAACACCGTCTCGGGATTTTAATATTAGGGTTAAGTACTAGCTCCATTAACACGGCCTCCTGCTCCCGGCATGGCAAAAAAAAAAAAAAGACGATCTTCGGCCGGCCCCACGGGGCTCGGTTGGGCCGCATGGTTGGAATTCTGACCTGGGAAATTTTTACATTCAAGTTATGTTCCTCATCGGCACTGGCCTTCGTCCTCTGTCAATTGCTAACGTAACTTTTTTTTTTAATAATCAGGGTTTTATGGAAAAAAAATTAAAAATAAACTGAAGGACGCACCGGCACGTTGAGTGCTTGCATGGAGCGGTCTTGAACCCCCGGGAGCAGGTGTTGTCCGTGGCGTGCCGGCCAACCGTTTCAAGAAGCAGCGATGAAGAGGGCCAGCCTTCTGGATCGGTCGCACGCTCTGATGTAATAACTCGTTCTGATTGTACAAAAGACTCGCTCACCATTGGATGTTTTTTTTTTTTTTGCTCTTGGTTTTGTCCAAGCCGATTTTTCCTTTTTTTTTTCTTTTCATGTTTACTAGAATGACGAATGTTGTTATTTTTTTATTTTTAGATAATTTTTCTTTTTTTTTTTTTTATAAATATATATAAAAAAATAACAAAGACAAAGAATGTCACAAGCATCTTGTCTTCCACACTGTATGTCTGACCCAAAATCTTGGTAAGAAGGAGTTTATGACTTCACGGCGATCGGAAAACCTGAAAAAATCCGAGGCCGGTCGTTTGGGATTGGATTCCAAAAAACAGCAGATTTTCCAGTTCTATAAGGTTGGGGTGGGTTTTTTTTTTCTTTCAGTCATTGGGTAGTTGAGAGAGCTGGTGTTAGATTGTGTAGAGTTTTGTCTGATGTGAATGCAGAATTTGTGGACTTTAGATGTTTAGAAATGGTTTTTGGAAAGGGGAAATTAGGGAAAAAAAATCCGCAGCAAAGCAAATGAGATGTTCTTCGTTTTGCTGCAGGTGGGTCCTGGTTTTTGATGGCGTTCAGGCAATCCTCCATCTCTTGAAGAACCTCAAGTTCCATCAAGCTTGGTGGTCCTCCAGCTCTTGAAGAACTATGAGAACTACCAACCATGGTGGTCCTCCAGCTCTTGAAGAACCATGAGAATCACCAACCATGGTGGTCCTTCAGGTTTTGGAGAACCACCAACCATGGAAGTCCTCTAGCTCTTGGAGAAACACCAACCATGGTGGTCCTCCAGCTCTTGAAGAACGATGAGAACCACTAACCATGGTGGTCCTCCAGCTCTTGAAGAACCATGGGAAACACCAACCATGGTGGTCCTCCAGCTCTTGAAGAACAATGAGAACCACCTACAATGGTGCTCTTCCAGCTCTTGAAGACCCATGAGAACCACCAAGCTTGGTGGACATTTGGAGATCTTTAAGAGAGAAGATTGCCCAGCGATGGTTTTTAGAGAAACGTTCTGCGCCTTATTTTAAGCGATTGCAGTTTAAATCCATTCAGTGCCTCCTTTATTTCTTATTTAAGGTCGGACGCGGAGGGAGGGGGGGTGGGGGATTTAGGGTTATATAGAGCTGTAGGACCATATGAAGGTGTTTGATATCAAAACAGTTTACCCTGATCAGTCTGTGAGCAGAAGTGTAGTTGGCTCTGGAATAGGATCTCCTTCAACCTGCAGCATGACCAGCTAATAACGCACAGCGTATGCCCGCAATAACGAGGCAGCTCCCCCATTATCATTAGAACACGTCTGTCAGAGGTTGAATTTTGGCCAACGCTCAACACAGGTGTCATTGAGGTGGGTGGTAGTTTTGTCCCTTTAGTGGGGGCAGGGAGGAAGTGGTAGGGTTGTCTCTTCAGTGGGGGGCAGGGAGGAATCGGGGTGCCCCCTGACTTCTCTGTACAGATATGAATGTGTTTAATAAAGTTGCTTCCCATCAGGTGGGCAACATCCGATTAGGTGACCATTATGTCTTTCTTTTGGGTACCCCCGGCCTCCTCATTATCAGGGGAAATGTAGAGCGGCTGGATGGGATTTTTAGGGGTTCTTCTTTTCTCCAGCATGGGGTTGCGTGAGAACATGCATGAACATGGATGGGTGTCTGTAACCGATACGTAATGGATTGGATATAATTATTCACAGAGATCATTCCTACAGTGCTACCCCCCCCCAACCATAATCACTATCATCATCCATAATCACTATCATCACAAAGAGCTCAATTCAGTATTTACATATAAAAGATACATCCTTAGCACTGCTCGGGACTGGCATGAGATTAAAGTTGGCATCCTTAGTTCTTATCACGACTGAAACTAGGATGCAAGTTGGCATCCCCAGCACTGCTCTGGACTGGCATTGAGATGTAAGTTGGCATCCCTAGCCCTGCTTTGGACTGGCACTAAGATGCAAGTTGGCATCCCTAACACCGATCAGGACCTGTGCTGATTGGATAGGATGCAAGTTGGCATTCCTAACATTGTTCATGACTGGCATTGAGATAAAAGTCTGCATTCCCAGCACTGTTTATGACTGGCACTGAGATGTAAGTCAGTATCCCTAGCACTGCTTAGAACTGGCACAGAAATAAACCTTGGCATCCTTAGCACTGCTCGGGACTGGCACTGAGATGTAAGTTGGCATCCTTAGCACTGCTCGGGACTGGCACTGAGATGTAAGTTGGCATCCTTAGCACTGCTCGGGACTGGCACTGAGATGTAAGCTGGCATCCTTAGCACTGCTCGGGACTGGCTCTGGGATGTAAGTTGGCATCCTTAGCACTGCTCGGGACTGGCACTGAGATGTAGGTTGGCATCCTTTGCACTGTTTTGGACTTGTGCTGATTGGATAGGATGTAAGTTGGCATCCCGGGCACTGCTCAGGACTGGCACTGAGATGTAAGTCAGTATCCCTAGCACTGCTTAGAACGGGCGCAGAAATAGACATGGGCATCCCTCGCACTGCCCAGGACTGCCACTGATTTGGAGGCTAAGGTTCTCAGTTGTCTTTTACCAGTAACATGTCTCTAGCCTAGAATGGCTGCCCATCCTCCCAACCCTACCAGACATTGGCAGTTGCCTTCTGTAAATCAGAGATGCTGGGGATGCCAAACTTTCGGAAATCCTGCAGTGCCCCCCCCCCCACCCCCTTTGTCTGCCTCCATTAAGCGGCACATGGGCGGGACCATACGCTATAGATAGGAAGGGCCTGCTTAGACTTCTAGTTCTTCTGAAGGTGAACCCACCACCTTCCCTTTTTATCTCTGTGGTTCTCGGCTCCAGTAATCAGAATTAGGGAGCGCAGGAAGCGGTATAATGTGCCGGGGCTGTCGGAGGTAACAGCCGTAACCGCAGACATCCGCGCACGCCGTGTGGAATACAAACGACGCCTGACTCTGACAAATTCATTTTATGCGCGAAGTCCAGAAAATCGCTCGCATTCAAATTAAATTTTCCAGCCTCGCCGAACCTTCACTTTCCATCTTCGCGTTTCCATTTGATGCGCGGCGGGGAGAGTCCACCGGCTTCTTCCAGACCGCCGCCATCGGATCTGCAATACAAAACCGGCCCGGAGACCTCCCCCGCCCCCGGGAAAATGTCATTTACAGAGACCGCCGGGACGCCTTCAGATGTGTTAATATATTAAAACCCTCTAAAATATCAGATTATGGGGAGAGATTCGGCCTGTCGGAGCTCCCGTTCTAACCAATCAGGCGAGGGAACAATTACCCCACCATGCCCAGGGACTTTATACTGGATGGGAATCTTTTTTCTTCTCTAATTAGTAACAACTTGCCTGAAATATGTTACAATGAGTTCAATAACTCCTCCCCCTCCAACTCCAAGTTCTGCAACACTGCCCCCTGCTGGCCCCCCTGTCTGCTAACCCCCCATACATGTTACAATTCAATCATAGGAGTTCCTTTTTTTTTTATTCCTTCAGTGATTGTGGACGATTTCTCTTATTATATCCCAATTTTTGTCCAGACCAAATGGATTTGTAAAGGCAGAAAATTGTATCTAAGCAGAGCCTCTTATGTGTTCCTCAAAAATATCTAAACCCAACTACACAAATGTCATACATTGCAGATCCCCCGTCCTTTACACGTGGCGGCTGCATCTGTGGTTTTTCTTTGTTTTTCTACTACTCGAAAAAAAAAAATTTCCTGTTGATCCTGCCAGAAATTGAGTCCTTGTAACCTTCTGTGCACTGAACTGAAATCTCCATGTGATGGAGAGGAGGAGAGGGGAGGTGTTCTGTAGTCCACATTAAGAACACAGCCTTAGGGTGGGGACAATGCTGTTCCTCTATAGACCTAGAGATACAGTATAGGGAAGCTTTGCCCCCCTAGGACAGGAAGTGTGTTATTGGCAGGATCACCGGGTGAAAAATAAAGGAAAAAACCCTAAAAATTACAATATAATTTTTTTATTTACATTTTTTTACTAATTAATAGTTGAAATTTACATTGACTATTTTATATTTCACAATTCAATTTCATTAAATTGCAATTTGTTTCAATTTGAAATAATTAAATTAATTTATATAAACATGCTTTATATATATATATATAGATTACATCTTGTTCTACATTTTCAGATAATGTACATTCATTTAATTTTTTTTATTTCAAATTAAAACAAATTGTATTTAAAAGAAATTGAATTGTGAGATATGAAATGTCTATGAAAATGTGAACTATGAATTACAAAAAAATTGAAATAAAAAAAATAAATACACACATATATATATATATGTGTATTTATTTTTATTTCAATTTCTTTGTAATTCATAGTTCACATTTTCATAGACATTTCATATCTCACAATTCAATTTCTTTAAAATACAATTTTGTTTTAATTCGAAATATATATATATATCACCAACATAAAGGAAAAGCCTGAAAAAAAAGAAAACGAATGCAGCCACAACATCTGTAGATTGGTAAAATGGAATAAATGACATTTTTGTTCTTGGGTTTTTATACACTTTAATTACAATAGAATATAAAGTAATGAATTGTATATATATCCCCCCCACCCCCTTAATGTGACACCTAAACCTTAATGTGGAAGTGGGGGGGGGGGGGCAATCATACATGTGTATGTTGAAGTGAGCGGGGGGGGGGGGATATATATATGTATGTGGAAACGGGGGGGGGGGGGCCCTCATACAGTGCCTTGAAAAAGTATTCATACCCCTTGAAATTTCCCACATTGTGTCATGTTACAACCAAAAACGTAAATGTATTTTATTGGGATTTTATGTGATAGACCAACACAAAGTGACACATAATTGTGAAGTGGAGGGAAAATGATAAATGATACAAATACGTGAAAATTGTCGGGGGGGGACATTTGTATTCAGTCCCCTTTACTCTGATACCCCTAACTAAAATAGCGGAACCAATTGCCTTCAGAAGTCACCTAATTAGTAAATAGAGTCCACCTGTGTGTGATGTAATCTCAGTATAAATACAGCTGTTCTGTGAAGCCCTCAGAGGTTTGTTAGAGAACCTTAGTGAACAAACAGCATCATGAAGGCCAAGGAACACACCAGACAGGTCAGGGATAAAGTTGTGGAGAAGTATAAAGCAGGGTTAGGTTATAAAAAACATATCCCAAGCTTTGAACATCTCACAGAGCTCTGTTCAATCCATCATCGGAAAATGGAAAGAGTATGGCACAACTGCAAACCTACCAAGACATGGCCGTCCACCTAAACTGACCGGCCGGGCAAGGAGAACATTCATCAGAGAAGAGCCAAGAGGTCCATGGTAACTCTGGAGGAGCTGCAGAGATCCACAGCTCAGGTGGGAGAATCTGTCCACAGGACAACTATTAGTCGTGTTCTCCACAAATCTGCCCTTTATGGAAGAGTAACAAGAAGAAAGACATTGGTGAAAGAAAGTCATAAGAAGTCCTGTTTGTAGTTTGTGAGAAGCCATGTGGAGGACACAGCAAACATGTGGAAGAAGGTGATCTGGTCAGATGAGACCAAAATTCAACTTTTTGGCCTAAAAGCAAAACGCTATGTGTGGGGAAAACTAACACTGCACATCACCCTGAACACACCATCCACACCGTGAAACATGGTGGTGGCGGCATCATGTGGTGGGGATGCTTTTCTTCAGCAGGGACAGGGAAGCTGGTCAGAGTTGATAGGAAGATGGATGGAGACAAATATAGGACAATCTTAGAAGAAAACCTGTTAGAGTCTACAAAAGACTTGAGACTGGGGGTAGGTTCACCTTCCAGCAGGACAACGACCCGAAACATCCAGCCAGAGCTACAATGGAATGGTTTAGATCAAAGCATATTCATGTGTTAGAATGGCCCAGTCACAGTCCAGACCTAAATCACATTGAGAATCTGTGGCAAGACTTGAAAATTGCTGTTCACAGACGCTCTCCATCCAATCTGACAGAGCTTGAGATATTTTACAAAGAAGAATGGGCAGAAATGTCCTCTCTAGATGTGCAAAGCTGGTAGAGACATCCCCAAAAAGACTTGTAGAGAAAGGGGGTTCTACAAAGTATTGACTCCGGGGGGCGCCATACAAATGCCCCTCCCCCACACTTTTCACATATTTATTTGTATCATTTATCATTTTCCTTCCACTTCACAATTATGTGACACTTTGTGTTGGTCTATCACATAAAATCCCAATAAAATACATTTACGTTTTTGGTTGTAACATGACAAAATGTGGAGAATTTCAAGGGGTATGAATACTTTTTCAAGGCACTGTATATATGGATGTGGCAGTAGATGGGGGGCGGGGCAGCATACATGTGTATGTAGAAGGTCGGATTTCTGGGGGTCAGTCTCATGACACAAAATTTATATTCCAAAAGACAAAATGAACTCCTGCAGTGATTGGATGTTTAGTGATAGCGATGGGTTAATGGGGGGGCGGGGGGGGGATATTTTTGAATGTTGTGCCCAGATATCTGTATTGATCTGTGTCTCCATATCCTGGGTGCCTTATATCACTTATATGACCCGTCACCAGTCCATCATCATCTCCCCGTGTGCAGATAAAATGACGCTCGTAACGCTCGTTGCGCTTCAGTTTTATTTGATTGGCACCCCGGCGCTCCTGTGTTGTACGCGGCGATGCAGGGCAGTGCGTTGCGTCATTTGTGCGCTGTTAGGCCCTTCGAGGCATGTTGGCGGTCCATTTATTTTAAACAGACTTCCTTAACGCAAAGAAAACGCAAAGAAGTAAATGGTCCTTGTGGTGTCACAGACAGTGCTGGTCTCCGGCCAGGAAAGTACAGCTGCAGACAAAACTTTATTTTGTAGTCCTGGACGGAGCGTCGAAGGGTTAGAACCTCAAGCTGCAGCAGAACTACAAGTCCCATGAGGCATTGCAAGGCTGACAGTTACAAGCAAGACTCCCACAGACACAGGCATGATGGGACTTGTAGTTCTGCAGCAGCTGGAGGGCCACTGGGCCAGAGGTTGAGTACCCATGGGTTAGAACCTCTGCTGGGTGCCCTTGGGTGATTTCCCATCACCAAAACAGGAAGTAAGTTGGTATCTCCCCAATGGGGGACACCATAAGAACCTGACAGTGGTTCTACCACCTCATAGTCCAAAACTACCTGGACAGGAGGTCATTCCCTTGTGATCCTCCCATTCACATCCCGTTATTCGGGGTGAGTTTTGCTCATTGTGTTCTGCAGCGGGGGGGGGGGGGGGGTCAGGAACACTGAGTGTAATAAGGGGAGGAGGAGGCTTTATTAAACTGCATTGTGTGTCATGGCTAGTTTCTTGCTTCTTCTCTGTCCTCTGCCTTAGTGCGGTCGCCTCCTGTAGGGCTTCTCAGAGCTGGAGAGTGGAAAACCTTCTTTAAAGTGAACATGTTGGAGGGCTGACAACCAAGGACAGGTCACAGAGGGGTGCCCCACCCAAAACGAGGGCCACCCCACCCAGAACAAGGGGCGCCCCACCCAAAACAAGGGGCGCCCCACCCAAAACAAGCGCCGCCCCACCCAGAACAAGGGGCGCCCCACCCAGAACAAGGGGCGCCCCACCCAAAACCAGAGCCGCCCCACCCAAAACAAGGGGCGCCCCACCCAGAACAAGGGGCGCCCCACCCAAAACAAGGGCCGTCCCACCCAGAACAAGGGGCGCCCCACCCAAAACCAGAGCCGCCCCACCCAGAACAAGGGCCGCCCCACCCAAAACAAGGGGCGCCCCACCCAGAACAAGGGCCTCCCCACCCAAAACAAGGGCCGCCCCACCCAGAACAAGGGGCGCCCCACCCAAAACAAGGGCCGCCCCACCCAGAACAAGGGGCGCCCCACCCAGAACAAGGGGCGCCCCACCCATGTTAACAAGGGCCGCCCCACCCAGAACAAGGGCCGCCCCACCCAGAACAAGGGGCGCCCCACCCAAAACAAGGGCCGCCCCACCCAAAACAAGGGCCGCCCCACCCAGAACAAGGGGCGCCCCACCCAGAACAAGGGGCGCCCCACCCATGTTAACAAGGGCCGCCCCACCCAGAACAAGGGCCGCCCCACCCAGAACAAGGGGAGCCACACCCAGAACAAGGGCCGCCCCACCCAGAACAAGGGCCGCCCCACCCAGAACAAGGGCCGCCCCACCCAGAACAAGGGCCGCCCCACCCATGTTAACAAGGGCCGCCCCACCCAGAACAAGGGCCGCCTCACCCAGAACAAGGGCCGCCCCCTGGACAGTTTGCAGCATAAATGCCTTACATTTCCAGCTGTTCTGTTTTTTTGTTGTTTTTTTTATTTTTTTATGTCAAATGCTCAGATTAGATTGTAAGCTCTTTGGAGCAGGCTCTCCCTAAAACCCAACCGCCGCCTGGTCATCTTATCATCACCACTTCCCCGAGCGTCCTCCAGCTCCTGGCTCTGTACGCGGACAAACGGACACTCAACAGGAAGAAGAATAAAATGGCCAGCTTGGGAACTGGAGACTAGGAGAACGCCTTTGTGCTCGCCCCGTCCGAACTCTTCACCCCCCCCTTCATTATGCAAAGCTTGCCGTTAATTAGTGGGGCTGTTCGCTGAAGGCTCATCATACCTTCCTATGCAATTGAACTTGCCATGGTACTGTAGAAAAATGTGATGGATTGTAATCACTGCCTTTAGACACTGTGAATTCCTTTTTTTGCTACCCTGTATTTTTTATATATTGTACAAAGTTAAAAAAAAAAATAAAATAAAAAATAAAAAAAGGAGAAAAAAAAAAACTTCAGAAATAAATAAAACGTTAAAAAAACAAGAAGAGAAATGAGGAATTGCTTGTGTGATTTTCTCGGTTGGAGGACAAAAAGGACGCGTCGTTGGTAAATGCAAACCCCTAATCCAATGGTGGTCTACTACATGAATGTAGAGGGGGGGGGGGGCCATGTGCGGCCCCCGACCTGTCCAGAGGGCTGCACCTAAGTTTAGGTATTATACAGTTCATCAGGAAAATATTCACAGCGCTTCACTTTTTCCACATTTTATTATGTTACAGCCTTATTCCAAAATGGATTAAATTCATAATTTTCCTCAAAATTCTACAAACCATCCCCCATAATGACAACATGTAATACGTTTGTTTCATATCTTTGCAAATTTATTAAAAATAAAAAACGGAAAAAAATATCACAGGCTCCTCCCATGTACATAAGTATCACAGGCTCCTCCCATGTACACAAGTATCACAGGCTCCTCCCATGTACATAGCTATCACGGGCTCCTCCCATGTACATAGCTATCACGGGCTCCTCCCATGTACATAAGTATCATGGGCTCCTCCCATCTACATAGGTATCACGGGCTCCTCCCATCTACATAGGTATCACAGGCTCCTCCCATGTACACAGGTATCACGGGCTCCTCCCATTAACATATGTATCACAGGCTACTCCCATGTACATAAGTATCACAGACTCCTCCCATGTACATAAGTATCACAGGCCCCTCCCATGTACATAAGTATCACAGACTCCTCCCATGAACATAAGTATCACAGGCTCCTCCCATGAACATAAGTATCACAGGCTCCTCCCATGTACATAAGTAATCACAGGCTCCTCCCATGTACATAAGTATAACAGCCTTTGCTCAATATTTTGGTGAGGCTCCTTTGGCACCAATTACAGCCTCAAGTCTTGTTGGGTATGATGCTACAAACCAAAAAATATGTCCCAAACAGATGGGGACCGAGAGAACAGCGGGGCTTATTGGAAAGGCAATAAAAAAGGATATGTATGTCAAGGATTAATTTATTGTGAGTACACAGTAGAAAAAACATGTGGAAATATACAGCGGCTTTACCATAAAGTGGCCTTGCCCTAATAAAATATGATCAAAGTCTAGATTGATCAAAAAACAAAAAAACACAGACAAGGGGAACATGTAACAAGACATACAAGAAACGGCCGTCCGGACGTCAAAGCTTATTGATGTCTGCGCAAACCCACAGTGTGGAGTGTACAGCAATTGCTGAATAAGATTTTGCTTGAGCAGACATCAATACCCCCGGGGGAGGGGTGGCTCAATTGGTGGGGTGGGGGGGGGGAGGGGGGGGGGGGGGGAGAGGGGTAGGAGGGACGGGGGCTGTGGGAGAGAGGGGTGGTGACCGTGGGCAGGGATGCCGAGAAAAGTCCAGGGGCATCAATTGTAATTGATGAGAATGTGCCGGTCTGCCATGTGAGATAGATGGGTTGTGATGACCAGGATTCAAAGTAGTATACCGCTATGCTGTAGTTATATACAGTACTTTCCGGAATGGTATAGGTACTCCTAAATATAGCCTCCCTGTGGTTGAAACAGACAATACTGTGCATGAACTGCCCTACATGTACAGATGGCTATGTACGTTACCACTCCCGGGTCCCTGTTGGGAATCCTCATATGATGCCGGATAGCGGTAGCCTCTGTGTGTTTGAGCTGCTCCACTGGTTGCTATGAATGGTACCAAACACTATCCCGGTAAGGTTGTTCACACACCCTGGATCAGAAGGTGTAGTCCATGGGGGTAGATGGATGGCCGTGCAGCTGCATCTTTTACCTTGCCCTCCGGTTCGTTCACGGCATAGGGCGGAACGTCCTCTCAGTCGGTGAGCCGGCTAGCCCCAACGGGGGATGACAGCGGGCGTGACGTCCGGACGGGATGAGGAGGGCAAGGTAAAAGATGCAGCTGCACGGCCATCCATCTACCCCCATGGACTACACCTTCTGATCCAGGGTGTGTGAACAACCTTACCGGGATAGTGTTTGGTACCATTCATAGCAACCAGTGGAGCAGCTCAAACACACAGAGGCTACCGCTATCCGGCATCATATGAGGATTCCCAACAGGGACCCGGGAGTGGTAACGTACATAGCCATCTGTACATGTAGGGCAGTTCATGCACAGTATTGTCTGTTTCAACCACAGGGAGGCTATATTTAGGAGTACCTATACCATTCCGGAAAGTACTGTATATAACTACAGCATAGCGGTATACTACTTTGAATCCTGGTCATCACAACCCATCTATCTCACATGGCAGACCGGCACATTCTCATCAATTACAATTGATGCCCCTGGACTTTTCTCGGCATCCCTGCCCACGGTCACCACCCCTCTCTCCCACAGCCCCCGTCCCTCCTACCCCTCTCCCCCCCCCCCCCCCTCCCCCCCCCCACCCCACCAATTGAGCCACCCCTCCCCCGGGGGTATTGATGTCTGCTCAAGCAAAATCTTATTCAGCAATTGCTGTACACTCCACACTGTGGGTTTGCGCAGACATCAATAAGCTTTGACGTCCGGACGGCCGTTTCTTGTATGTCTTGTTACATGTTCCCCTTGTCTGTGTTTTTTTGTTTTTTGATCAATCTAGACTTTGATCATATTTTATTAGGGCAAGGCCACTTTATGGTAAAGCCGCTGTATATTTCCACATGTTTTTTCTACTGTGTACTCACAATAAATTAATCCTTGACATACATATCCTTTTTTATTGCCTTTCCAATAAGCCCCGCTGTTCTCTCGGTCCCCATCTGTTTGGGACATATTTTTTGGTTTGCTGACTATAGGGGTTGGTAGGCAACCACAAGGTTGAAGTCACGGTATTATGTACATGTTCGAAGACAAGCCTCTAGATTTATTTATTGTTATATGTATGATGCTACAAGCTTGGCACACCTATTTTTGGGCAGTTTCTCCCATTCTTCTTTGTAGGACTTCTCAAGCTCCATCAGGTTGGATGGGGAGCATCGGTGTACAGACATTTTAAGATCTCTCCAGAGATGTGAATCGGGTTCAAGTCTGGGCTCTGGCTGGATCACTCAAGGACATTCACAGAGTTGTCCCGTAGCCACTCCTTTGTTATCTTGGATGTGTGCTTAGGGTCGTTGTCCTGTTGGAAGATGAACCTTCTCCCCAGTCTGAGGTCCAGAGTGCTCTGGAGCAGGTTTTCATCATCAAGGATGTCTCTGTACATTGCTGCATTCATCTTTCCCTTGATCCTGACTAGTCTCCCAGTTCCTGCTGCTGAAAAACATCCCCACAGCATGATGCTGCCACCACCATGCTTCACTGTAGGGATGGTATTGGCCAGGTGATGAGCGGTGCCTGGTTTCCTCCAGACATGACTCTTGCCATTCAGGCCAAAGAGTTCAATCTTTGTTTCATTAGACCAAATAATTTTGTTTCTCATGGTCTGAGAGTCCTTCAGGTGCCTTTTGCCAAACTCCAGGTGAGCTGTCATGTGCCTTTTACTGAGGAGTGGCTTCCATCTGGCTACTCTACCATACAGGCCTGATTGGTGGAGTGCTGCAGAGATGGCTGTTCTTCTGGAAGGTTCTCCTCATTCCACAGAGAAATGCTGGAGCTTTGTCAGAGTGACCATCGGGTTCTTGGTCACCTCCCCGACTAAGGCCCTTCTCCCCCGATCACTCAGTTTGGCCGGGCGGCCCACTCTAGGAAGAGTCCTGGTGGTTCCAAACTTTTTCCATTTACAGATGATGGAGGCCGCTGTGCTCATTGGGACCTTCAATGCTGCAGAAATGTTTCTGTACCCTTCCCCCGATCTGTGCCTCCATACAATCCTGTCTCCGAGGTCTACAGACAATTCCTTGGACTTCATGGCTTGGTTTGTGCTCTGACATGCACGGTTACCTGTGGGACCTTATATAGACAGGGGTGTGCCTTTCCAAATCATGTCCAATCAACTGAATTTACCACAGGTGGACTCCAATCAAGTTGTAGAAACATCTCAAGTATGATCAGTGGAAACATGAGGCACCTGAGCTCAATTCTGAGTGTCATGGCAAAGGCTGTGATACTTATGTACATGGGAGGAGCCTGTGATACTTCTGTACATGGGAGGGGCCTGTGATACTTATGTACATGGGAGGGGCCTGTGATACTTATGTACATGGGAGGAACCTGTGATACTTATGTACATGGGAGGAGCTTGTGATACTTGTGTACATGGGAGGAGTCTGTGATACTTGTGTACATGGGAGGAGTCTGTGATACTTATGTACATGGGAGGGGCCTGTGATACTTGTGTACATGGGAGGGGCCTGTGATACTTGTGTACATGGGAGGGGCCTGTGATACTTGTGTACATGGGAGGGGCCTGTGATACTTGTGTACATGGGAGGGGCCTGTGATACTTATGTACATAGGATTTTTTTCTTTTTTATTTGTAATAAATTTCCAGAGATTTCAAACAAACTTCTTTCATGTTGTCATTATGGGGGATTGTTTGTAGAATTTTGAGGAAAATAATGAACTTAAACCATTTTGGAATAAGGCTGTAACATAACAAAATGTGGAAAATTGAAGCACTGTGAATACTTTCCAGGTGCACTGTAATTTGGTGTTGTGCTAATGTGCCCCCAGAATGCATTGTGACCTGTGCGCCATTGTGTGTTGAGATGCCCTTCCTTTTGAATGATGCCCCCTTATAGGAGCAGATGTGCATGCCGTGTATTGCGTGTGCTGCATTAAAAAAAAAAATCATATCTGGTGTTCAGGGCTTTCTTCATAAAAAAAATGTGCATAAACATTTGTCCATTGAATCTATAGGTGTGAATTGGGCAAAACGAATGTTCTTTAGGCTATATTCTCTTCTGAACCAATGTTCTTTTATTATGAGCAGAAGTTAATACTGAATTATGGACACTAGATGGAGCCGAAGAGCGTAGGAAAATCCATGGGTCTTTGTAATAAAAGATGCAGTGTCGAGAATCGGCAGCAGGACGGCTGCACTCCGGAAACTGGGACCAGACTGTGTAAGATTTAGATTTATTCACAGTGAAACAAAATCCTTCGAAACGCCAGCACACAGCAAACATGGAAATATAAGTGAACCAAAAACCCAGGTGACAGAATACGGGACTAATCAACATAACATACAGCCTAACTTTATACAATACCGTGCAATAAAACCTTTGGTTTGAGAGTAACTTGGTTTGAGAGAGTTTTGCAAGACTAGCAACATATTTTACTAAATTTTGACTTGATAAACAAACAATGTCTTGATATACAAGTAGCGTCACGTTGCGTCACTACTGAGTATAAAAGAGAAGAGAGGCGCCTCTAAGTGTAGCAATATGGTTACATTTAATGAAGGTACAACATTTAGCAACTCACATGGTTGATGATTAAAACAGACACATCTAAGTATGGAGGCATCCGGGGTAAACCTGCCCACATAGACCGTCCTCCTCACCGCCATCATCCCTTCCACGAGCGCGTCAAGCCACGCTTTCAGAACGCTGTACTGCAGGGTAGTCTTCCCAGCCACGATTTCAGACTGAGAGCGGTGAGAGCCGGCGGTGCGGGGAATGGTCTATGTGGACAGCTTTACCCCGGAATCCTGCATACTTAGATGTGTCTGTTTTAATCATCAACCATGTGAGTTGCTAAATGTTGTACCTTCATTAAATGTCACCATATTGCTACACTTAGAGGCTCCTCTCTTCTCTTTTATACTCTGGAGCTCCTGCTGGATTTTGCTTCTAATCCTCTTGTGGAGGCTTCTATTTGTGGATAGACATTTTATGGTTACACAACCTACATTGCTATAATCTTTTTATATGGACTATAAACTGAAGGATTTAGGAATAAATGTTTGTGGAACGAATCATTTGTGTTTCCATGATTTCTTATGGGAAAATGTTGCTTTAATATAAGAGTGCTTTGGATTACAGGCATGTTTCTGGAATGAATTATGCTCGCGATCCAAGGTTTTACTGTATATACAAAATTGGGGAACACAGAAAAGCAGGGGAAAACTGAAGGTGCAGGAATCAGATGGGAAGGGCGAACCAAAACTGGAATTAGGAACAATGAGGAGTAGGCACAAGGCAATAGAGAGTACAGGGCATAAGCAAGGTCAGGATCAATGGCAAATCTGGCAGCAGCAAAACCCTGAAGCAAAAAAGCACTAGTAAGGAAAGACCTTAAATACCCTCCCATCAGCCAGCATCAGGTGGAAACTGATTACTGGAATCTGCTGGGAGACACCTGCTGGTGGACACAGGAACTACAACCTTC
Organism: Lithobates clamitans; assembly: GCA_037952925.1. Lineage (NCBI taxonomy): Eukaryota > Metazoa > Chordata > Amphibia > Anura > Ranidae > Lithobates > Lithobates clamitans. The sequence goes on from JBBGZY010002330.1 coordinate 357,255, forward strand.
CGCTCTGAGAAGCACAGTGCCACCAGCAGGTGACCAAAGGTCCTGACATCCAGTGTAACAATTCTGAAGAATTAGCAAATACAGTTTACCATTGGTTACATTGTAACCAAATAAAACCCTCCCAATCTCCATCCTCCTATGGCTAAACGCTCCCTCTGCACTGATTGCATGCCTCTGACCTGACGCCACCCCCCACCCCCCATGCTTGCACCATGCGGCGGTCTGACCAGCCAATCCCAGTGATGGGCGGAGTCATATAGTGCACAATCACTGTACTAATTGTTGTTGGTAAATGGTAGTGTTCATTCAGGGGCAGAGGCAGGGAAGCAGCTCTAATGGTAAGATTAGGCATTGGTGGAGGCCTGGCACATAGGAGGAGGGGAGGGGGGCTTCATTTTAATGACTAGCTTGCTTTACAAAACATCTGCATTCGAGTCCAGCACAGAAATAATTTACAGAGTGGACCCAACTAATAAAATTAGTAAGCTGGTAATGTTCCAGCAAACACTGCAACCGTGCAGCTCAGCAAACCCGCTCCTTCTAATTTGAGTTTTATATTCTTTACCTATTGCCAGAATAAGCAAAACTTCCAGTGTGCCTCTGGATGTATCTGCAGATTTATTTTACTGTCATGCTGTGCTGCGCAGTTCCTCCCCGTGTCTCCTGTAATTATTTTCCTGACAACTTTTCAGATTATATTGAAGTGTTCATTTAAAGGTCACTACAAAAAAAAAAATGAACTCTTTGCTGCAGTTTCATATATCAGCCAGCAGATGGTAGTGTTTCAACATTGGCACCTGAAGGGATTTCTAGATAAGCCACAGCTGTCACAGTGACCTCTAGAGGTGAAATTGGGAACTGCGTGTTAGAAGATAAGATGGGGCAAAATCAAGGGGATGATATTTTCTGGAATGATCCAATCAACACAAAAACATAAATCTGGTGGGGCCCATGTCACACAGTGAGTTTGTAGCCGCAATGTAAATTATAAGATGAAGCAATCAGCGCCACAAGTCAAAAAAAATTGTGATGTTTAAATAAGATAACCTAATAATAAGCGTGCACAGCTGCTAAACATTCCAAGTGGTACACCACACTGGTGTCAAAATGGATAGTAAATAAGTAAATGTAGCGCTATGTGTAAAATTATAAATATAAAGTGTAAATCTCTAAAATAAATAAATCCTACATATAAATGCATAGTCCATAAAATGAAAAAATGAAGAAATAAAACATGAAAAATTCTAATTGTGATCAGCCAATCACAGGCATATTCGCGTATCGGCCAATCACAGGCCTTCCTCAGTAGATGGGTGGGCTGATCCCTCTAAGCTAATTTGTAGTGTATCGTTGCTATAGCAACCCTCCGGGCGTCGCCACAGCTTAGTCTGCTTTAGCAACGATACACTACAAATTTTGGGAAGAGGAAGTGAGAGTAAAGAGCTCGTGGGGAGATCGGCATATGAGTTTTGACTCATCTGGGAGGTGAGCGCGCATTTTTACTGGTGGTGGTGTGCACTCCATTTGAGGACGAACAATCACTGCGGTGGAATTGTGTGGATACACTGATCACAAGAAGAGTTTTTCATGTTTTATTTCTTCATTTTTTCATTTTATGGACTATTCATTTATATGTAGGATTTATTTATTTTACAGATTTGCACTTTATATTTATAATTTTACACATAGCGCTACATTTATTTATTTACTATCCATTTTGTAGCCGCAATGTGTTCAGCTATTACTCTCCATAGAGTTTGTGTTACTTCAGAGAAGCAGAAGTGACATGCTAGAGCAGTCTTTTCAACACAGAGGAACCCTAGAAATAACTTTCTGGTATCAGGAAACCCTCTACTAAAAAATCCTTTATCATGATACATTAGTGTGATGGTCAGTGAGAAGAATGTTCCTTACATTGGTGATCAGTGAGAAGAATGTTCCTTACATTGGTGATCAGTGAGAAGAATGTCCCTTACATTGGTGATCAGTGAGAAGAATGTTCCTTACATTGGTGATCAGTGAGAAGAATGCTCCTTACATTGGTGATCAGTGAGAAGAATGTTCCTTACATTGGTGATCAGTGGGAAGAATGTGCCTTACATTGGTGATCAGTGAGAAGAATGTTCCTTACATTGGTGATCAGTGAGAAGAATGCTCCTTACATTGGTGATCAGTGAGAAGAATGTTCCTTACATTGGTGATCAGTGGGAAGAATGTCCCTTACATTGGTGATCAGTGAGAAGAATGTCCCTTACATTGGTGATCAGTGAGAAGAATGTTCCTTACATTGGTGATCAGTGGGAAGAATGCTCCTTACATTGGTGATCAGTGAGAAGAATGTTCCTTACATTGGTGATCAGTGAGAAGAATGTTCCTTACATTGGTGATCAGTGAGAAGAATTTTCCTTACATTGGTGATCAGTGAGAAGAATGTCCCTTACATTGGTGATCAGTGAGAAGAATGTTCCTTACATTGGTGATCAGTGAGAAGAATGTTCCTTACATTGGTTGTCAGTGAGAAGAATGTTCCTTACATTGATGATCAGTGGGAAGAATGTTCCTTACATTGGTGATCAGTGGGAAGAATCTTCCTTACATTGGTGATCAGTGAGAAGAATGTTCCTTACATTGGTGATCAGTGAGAAGAATGTTCCTTACATTGGTGATCAGTGAGAAGAATGCTCCTTACATTGGTGATCAGTGAGAAGAATGTTCCTTACATTGGTGATCAGTGGGAAGAATGTCCCTTACATTGGTGATCAGTGAGAAGAATGTCCCTTACATTGGTGATCAGTGAGAAGAATGTTCCTTACATTGGTGATCAGTGAGAAGAATGTTCCTTACATTGGTGATCAGTGAGAAGAATGTTCCTTACATTGGTGATCAGTGGGAAGAATGCTCCTTACATTGGTGATCAGTGAGAAGAATGTTCCTTACATTGGTGATCAGTGAGAAGAATGTTCCTTACATTGGTGATCAGTGAGAAGAATTTTCCTTACATTGGTGATCAGTGAGAAGAATGTCCCTTACATTGGTGATCAGTGAGAAGAATGTTCCTTACATTGGTGATCAGTGAGAAGAATGTTCCTTACATTGGTTGTCAGTGAGAAGAATGTTCCTTACATTGGTGATCAGTGAGAAGAATGTTCCTTACATTGGTGATCAGTGAGAAGAATGCTCCTTACATTGGTGATCAGTGAGAAGAATGTTCCTTACATTGGTGATCAGTGGGAAGAATGTCCCTTACATTGGTGATCAGTGGGAAGAATGCTCCTTACATTGGTGATCAGTGAGAAGAATGTTCCTTACATTGGTGATCAGTGAGAAGAATGTTCCTTACATTGGTGATCAGTGAGAAGAATTTTCCTTACATTGGTGATCAGTGAGAAGAATGTCCCTTACATTGGTGATCAGTGAGAAGAATGTTCCTTACATTGGTGATCAGTGAGAAGAATGTTCCTTACATTGGTGATCAGTGAGAAGAATGTTCCTTACATTGGTGATCAGTGAGAAGAATGCTCCTTACATTGGTGATCAGTGAGAAGAATGTTCCTTACATTGGTGATCAGTGAGAAGAATGCTCCTTACATTGGTGATCAGTGAGAAGAATGCTCCTTACATTGGTGATCAGTGGAAAGAATGTTCCTTACATTGGTGATCAGTGAGAAGAATGTTCCTTACATTGGTGGTCAGTGAGAAGAATGTTCCTTACATTGGTGATCGGTGAGAAGAATGTTCCTTACATTGGTGATCGGTGAGAAGAATGTTCCTTACATTGGTGATCAGTGAGAAGAATGCTCCTTACATTGGTTGTCAGTGAGAAGAATGCTCCTTACATTGGTGGTCAGTGAGAAGAATGTTCCTTACATTGGTGATCGGTGAGAAGAATGTTCCTTACATTGGTGATCAGTGAGAAGAATGTTCCTTACATTGGTGGTCAGTGAGAAGAATGTTCCTTACATTGGTGATCGGTGAGAAGAATGTTCCTTACATTGGTGATCGGTGAGAAGAATGTTCCTTACATTGGTGATCGGTGAGAAGAATGTTCCTTACATTGGTGATCAGTGAGAAGAATGCTCCTTACATTGGTGATCGGTGAGAAGAATGTTCCTTACATTGGTGATCAGTGAGAAGAATGCTCCTTACATTGGTTGTCAGTGAGAAGAATGCTCCTTACATTGGTGGTCAGTGAGAAGAATGTTCCTTACATTGGTGATCGGTGAGAAGAATGTTCCTTACATTGGTGATCAGTGAGAAGAATGCTCCTTACATTGGTGATCAGTGAGAAGAATGTTCCTTACATTGGTGATCAGTGGGAAGAATGCTCCTTACATTGGTGATCAGTGAGAAGAATGTTCCTTACATTGGTGATCAGTGAGAAGAATGTTCCTTACATTGGTGATCAGTGAGAAGAATGTTCCTTACATTGGTGATCAGTGAGAAGAATGTTCCTTACATTGGTGATCAGTGAGAAGAATGCTCCTTACATTGGTGGTCAGTGAGAAGAATGTTCCTTACATTGGTGATCGGTGAGAAGAATGTTCCTTACATTGGTGATCAGTGAGAAGAATGTTCCTTACATTGGTGATTAGTGGGAAGAATGCTCCTTACATTGGTGATCAGTGAGAAGAATGTTCCTTACATTGGTGATCAGTGAGAAGAATGTTCCTTACATTGGTGATCAGTGAGAAGAATGTTCCTTACATTGGTGATTAGTGGGAAGAATGCTCCTTACATTGGTGATCAGTGAGAAGAATGTTCCTTACATTGGTGATCAGTGAGAAGAATGTTCCTTACATTGGTGATCAGTGAGAAGAATGTTCCTTACATTGGTGATCAGTGAGAAGAATGTTCCTTACATTGGTGATCAGTGGGAAGAATGTTCCTTACATTGGTGATCAGTGAGAAGAATGTTCCTTACATTGGTGATCAGTGAGAAGAATGCTCCTTACATTGGTGATCAGTGGAAAGAATGTTCCTTACATTGGTGATCGGTAGGAAGAATGCTCCTTACATTGGTGATCGGTAGGAAGAATGCTGGTAATTAACCAGACTCTCCATGGAGGAGGAGATATCACCAGATAAAAGTGCAGAGACGATCTTGCTTGAATGCTCTTTACCCCCGCAGGGGTACATCGTTCTGGTGAGTGTGGAACTGAGAGGGGAGCAAGTGTGGAATTCACCCAACTTTTCACCAAGAAATATTTTGATCCAGGCACAAGTCAGTTTGGAAGTCACTAGATTTTTTGTTTGTTTTGTCATTTGTGATTTTTTGTTTGTTTTGTCGTTTGTGATTTTTTTTGTTTACACCAGTGAATTTTTACATTCATGTAGGGGAAAAAATATTTGATCGGCTGTTAATTTTGTACGTTCGCCCCACTGACAAAGAAACGATCGGTCTATAATTTTAATGGTCGGTTTATTATAACAGTGACAGACAGAATAACAACAAAAATATCCAGAAAAAAGCATTTTCAAAAAAATTATAAATTGATTTGCATTTTAATGAGTGAAATAAGTATTTGACCCCTTCACAAAACATGACTTAGTACTTTGGTAGCAAAACCCTTGTTGGCAATCACAGAGGTCAGACGTTTCTTGTAGTTGGCCACCAGGTTTGCACACATCTCAGGAGGGATTTTGTCCTTTTTGCAGATCCTCTCCAAGTCATTAAGGTTTTGAGGCTGACGTTTGGTAACTCGAACCTTCAGCTCCCTCCACATATTTTCTATGGGATTAAGGTCTGAAGGCTGACTAGGCCACTATAGGACCTTAATGTGCTTTTTCTTGTGCTACTCCTTTGTTGCCTTGGCCGTGTGTTTTGGGTCATTGTCATGCTGGAGGACCCATCCACGACCCATTTTCAATGCCCTGGCTGAGGGAAGGAGGTTCTCACCAAAGATTTGAAGTTACATGGCCCCGTCCATCGTCCCTTTGATGTGGTGAAATTATTCTGTCCCCTTAGCAGAAAAACACCCCCAAAGCAGAATGTTTCCTCCTCCGTGCTTGGCTGTAGGGATGGTGTTCTTGGGGTCATAGTCAGCATTCCTCCTCCTCCAAACACAGCGAGTTGAGTTGATGCCAAAGAACTTGATTTTGGTCTCATCTGACCACAACACTTTCACCAAGTTCTCTTCCGAATCATTCAGATGTTCATGAGCAGACTTCAGACCGGCCTGTACATGTGATTTCTTGAGCAGGGGGACCTTGCGGGCGCTGCAGAATTTCAGCCCTTCACAGCGTAGTGTGTTTTCTTGGTTTTCTTGGTGACTATGGTCCCAGCTGAGATCATTGACAAGATTCTCCTGTGTAGTTGTGGGCTGATTCCTCACCGTTCTCATGATCATTGTAACTCCACGAGGTGAGAACTTGCATGGAGCCCCAGACCGAGAGAGATTGACAGTTATTTTGTGTTTCTTCCGTTTGTGAATAAATCGCACCAACTGTTGTCACCCTCTCACCAAGCTGCTTGGCGATGGTCTTGTAGCCCATTCCAGCCTTATGTAGGTCTACAGTCTTGTCGCCGACATCCTTGGACAGCTCTTTGGTCTTGGCCATAGTGGAGAGATTGGAATCTGATTGATTGCTTCTGTGGACAGGTGTTTTTTTTATACAGGGAGTGCTCCTAATCTCAGCTTGTTACCTGTATAGAAGACACCTGGGAGCCAGAAATCTTGCTGATTGACAGGAGATATAACACTTATTTCACTCATTAAAATGCAAATCAATTTATAACTTTTTTTGAAATGTGTTTTTCTGGATATTTTTTTTTTGTTATTCTGTCTCTCACTGTTATAATAAACCGACCATTAAAATTATAGACTGATCGTTTCTTTGTCAGTGGGGGAATGTACAAAATCAGCAGCCGATCAAATACTTTTTTCACTCACTGTATAATTTTATAAGGAGTATACTCCGGGTTTAATGGACAAATATTTTTTATGGACACTTTTTGCACAATACCCTGTTTCCCCAAAAAATAAGACCTAGCGTGATTGTCAGTGATGGCTGCAATATAAGCCCTACGCCCCAAATAAGCCCTACCCTGTTTCCCAGAAAATAAGCCCTACCCTGAAAATAAGACCTACAAGGACTTTAACTAGGGCTTAATTAGGGGGTAGGGCTTATATTGCAGCCATCATTGACGATCAGGCTAGATCTTATTTTCGGGGAAACAGGGTAAGCACATTGAGCACTTTATTATAAGTTTACATGTTATGTGTGTAATTTTTTGTTTTGATTCATGGAACTTTTTTTTATTAGTTACTCAGGACTGCAAATGGAACATTATTTATATTAAGCACTTATAGGATTTAACACATATAATGTTTGTGTGGTTTGTAATGTAAATTGATAGCACACGCTACTAGACTTTATTTAAACGCAATCGCTTACTAGATTTAGGCAGCGCCATTTTACACCCCCCCCCCCAATTCCCTTAAAATTTTACACCCCCCCCTTATAATAATACACCCCCTTCTGTAATCACATGATCTGCCCCGTGCTGCAAAAAGGAGCATTGCACACCTCAAAAAAGAAAAAGTACCCCCCCCCCCCACCGTTATGTTACCAAAGATGAAACTCCCAGTGCAGTAAATCTAATGATATTGCTGGGGATGCCGTATTCTAACCAGAAGGCTGCATGTATTTTAACCTCACGACCAGGCCCGGATTTACTCCCTTTGCCGCCCCAAGGCCGGGTCCTTCAATGCCGCCCCCCCCCCCCCCCACACACACACACACACACCACCATTCTCGTCCTTTATCGATGAAGTCTACAATAGATCAATTAAAAACATATCTCCACACACGAGAACACTGAAAATAACTGGCTTTAATTGTACAGACTAAAAATACTTCAGGGTAAGCGCACGTGGGGTAAGGATTTTTCGCAGGCAATTTTTCAGGGCAATGGCTGGTGTTAGCACTTCAATCATCCCCGGCACCATGGTTGTTATGGTGTCAGGATGATTGAAACACATTATTTCTATCATTACATTGTAATGTAAAATGAAATAGTTCAACTCACCATAATGCAGAATCATTGGGAGCCCTGAGCGTGTCACTTGCCACCATCTCTTGTCACTTGCCACGCTGCCTGCCACCAGATGGAGATGTCACTTGCCACACTGCCACCAGATGGGGATGTCACTTGCCACGCTGCCACCAGATGAGGATGTCACTTGCCACGCTGCCACCAGATGGGGATGTCACTTGCCACGCTGCCACCAGATGGGGATGTCACTTGCCACGCTGCCACCAGATGGGGATGTCACTTGCCACACTGCCACCAGATGGGGATGTCACTTGCCACGCTGCCACCAGATGAGGATGTCACTTGCCACGCTGCCACCAGATGGGGATGTCACTTGCCACGCTGCCACCAGATGGGGATGTCACTTGCCACACTGCCACCAGATGGGGATGTCACTTGCCACGCTGCCACCAGATGAGGATGTCACTTGCCACACTGCCACCAGATGGAGATGTCACTTGCCACACTGCCACCAGATGGGGATGTCACTTGCCACGCTGCCACCAGATGAGGATGTCACTTGCCACGCTGCCACCAGATGGGGATGTCACTTGCCACGCTGCCACCAGATGGGGATGTCACTTGCCACGCTGCCACCAGATGGGGATGTCACTTGCCACGCTGCCACCAGATGGGGATGTCACTTGCCACGCTGCCACCAGATGGAGACGTCACTTGCTATGGTGCCACCAGATGTTGATGTCACTTGCCACGCTGCCTGTCTGCCACCAGATGAAGGAGGGCGGAACAGCGGTGCTGGCAATGAGAGATGTCATCTCTCTCCCCTCGCCGCCGCACCGCTGTCATTACTTCTTACTGTAACTTCATTACTGTTTTCAAAAATGGCGCCGGGCGGCGCAATCACGCTACTGCGCATGCGCCGCCCGCCCGAGTGCGTACGATCTTTCCCGACCCCGGCCGCTTCAGAACTGCGCATGCGCAGTAGTGGGCGGCTCGCGGCCATCTTATCTAAGGGCACCGGTGCCCTTACTCAACTTTAACGGGCAGCCTGAAAGGGGGGGGCGGCCGCGAAGTCGCCGCAGGAGCGGCGCCGCCCCTGCACCGCTGCCGCCCCGAGGCCTGGCCTCGGTGGCCTTATGGCAAATCCGGCCCTGCTCACGACCTCCATGGGAGGCGGTGAGCCAATTACCAGAGCAAGGGATGAGGATTGTGGGGAAATCTTGCAGGTTACTGTTGTAGAGAATAGAAATTAGATTTTTTTTTTGGCAGCTCTAAATAATCGTGTCTGGCGTCAGATTTCATTGTAAGGTGTTAGTTTTATGAAATGTAGGAATGGCTCGCATGTAACATATATATTAGGGTTGCACCGATATCGGCGCCGATACCGAGTATTTGCACAAGTATCAGTACTCCTGCAAATGCACCGATACTTTCCGATACTTTCAGGCTCGGCTCTTTGAGTTGCCAGTGGGGTCTTCCCAGTGTTGAAGTCCGGTAATTGGAGCTGTCAAAAAAAAAAAAAAAGCAGCCATGCAATCTTTATTACCAACATTGCTCAGCCCTGAAATACTGAAATAAAAAGAAACATTGTTTCTTTTTGTTTATTTCTGTTTCCTCATCTTCAGATCAAAGGGATGAACAAATGTTCCTCTGTTTAACCCCTTAATAACCCTTCATTTACTCTAATCAGCCTCAATTACCTCCCTATTCTCCTCCATTTAATTATTATTTCCTGCTTTTTTTTTCTTTTGTTCACTTCTATTTTATAAACGATAAACAATTAAAACTTTTTTTTGTTTGCTTTGTTAGTGAATATTTTTACACATATATTTACACATTTCACATTGAAAAAGTGCTAAATTTAAAAAAATATATATTTATTTAATTGGTAAATAATTTTTCAATGCTTTGTACCATTGCTGACAAGTGAAGTTAAAAAAAAACAGTTGCGGTAGGTATCGGTAATTGGTATCGGCAATTGGTATCGGCAAGTACTAAAAAAAGAAGTATCGGTACTCGTAAGAAAAATGGAATCGGTGCATCCCTAATATTGTATATATTCACAAAAGTGGCGGCTGGTGAAGTTTTAGGATTGGGGGGGGGGCGCATCAGACACCGCCCTTCCTTTTTGACCCCTCCCACTTGGTAAAAATGGGTGCAGTTTTCGCAAAATAGTGGGCGTGGCCTAAATGGTTTGGCTCTAAGGGGGTGTGCTTAGCATCTGAGATGAACAAGGGATGGAGGGAGAGTGGGAGGGACAGCAGGCCCAGATCCTACACAACAATATAAATATGTGTATTTTAGAAAGGTTAACAATCAGCAGATAAAGATTCTCCAAACACCTGGTGTTAGCACTTCAATCATCCCGACACCTTGGTTGTTATGGTGTCAGGATGATTGAAGCACATTATTTCTATTATTACATTGTAATATAAAATGAAATCATTCAACTCACCATAATGCAGAATCAGTGGGAGCCCTGAATGTGTTACCTGCCATGTCGCCTGCCACCAGGTGTCCCCAGCGGAGTCTGTCCTTACATCAGGTGCCCCTAGCAGAGTCCGTCCTTACATCAGGTGCCTCTGGCAGAGTCCGTCCTTGCATCAGGTGCCCCCGGCGGAGTCCGTCCTTACATCAGGTGCCCCCAGCAGGGTGCCGTCCTTTCATCAGGTGCCCCCGGAAGAGTCTGTCCTTACATCAGGTGGCTCGGGCGGAGTCCGTCCTTGCATCAGGTGCCCCCGGCAGAGTCTGTCCTTGCATCAGGTGCCCCCGGCGGAGTCCATCCTTGCATCAGTTGCCCCCAATGGAGTCTGTCCTTACATCAGGTGCCCCCAGCAGGGTGCCGTCCTTACATCAGGTGCCCCCAGCGAAGTCCGCCCTTACATCAGGTGCCCTCAGCAGAATCCATCCTTACACCAGGTGCCCCCAGCAGAGTCCCTCCTTACATCAGTGTCTCCAGCGGAGTCCCTCCTTGCATCTGTGCCCCCATCAGCGGAGTCGCTCCTTACATCTGTGTCCCCAACAGAGTCACTCCTTACATCTGTGCCCCCATCAGTGGAGTTCCTCCTTACATCTGTGTCCCCAGTGGAGCCCCTCTTTACATCAGTGTCCCCATCAGCGGAGCCCTTTCTTACATCTGTGTTCCCAGCGGAGTCCCTACTTACATCAGTGTCCCCAGTGGAGCCCCTCCCTACATCTGTGTCCCCAGCGGAGCCCCTCCTTACATCAGTGTCCCCAGCGGAGCCCCTCCTTACATCAGTGTCCCCAGCGGAGCCCCTCCTTACATCTGTGTCCCCAGCGGAGCCCCTCCTTACATCAGTGTCCCCAGTAGAGCCCCTCCTTACATCTGTGCCCCCATCAGCAGAGTTCCTCCTTACATCTGTGTCCCCAGCGGAGCCCCTCCTTACATCTGTGTCATCAGCGGAGTCCCTTCTTACATCTGTGCCCCCATCAGCGGAGTCCCTCCTTACATCAATGTCATCAGCGGAGCCCCTCCTTACATCTGTGTCCCCAGCAGAGCCCCTCCTTACATCTGTGTCCCCAGCGGAGCCCCTCCTTTCATCTGTGTCCCCAGCAGAGCCCCTCCTTACATCTGTGTCCCCAGTGGAACCCCTCCTTACATCTGTGTCCCCAGCTGAGCCCCTTGTTACATCTGTGTCCCCAGGGGCAATGTAAAGTAGTGAGTGTACAGCTTGTATAACAGTGTAAATTTGTTGTCCCCTCAAAATAACTCAACACACAGCCATTAATGTCTAAACCGCTGGCAACAAATGTCAGTACACCCCTAAGTGAAAATGTCCAAATTGGGCCCAAAGTGTCAATATTTTGTGTGGCCACCATTATTTTCTTGTTCAATATTTTTATTTTAGTTTAAATGGGGAACAGAAAAAAAAAAGAAAGGGAAGGAGGAAAGAGTGTCAACCTTACAGTAGGATAAATGGCAAAGCAGTAGTAACAAACCTGAGTAGACAGTGAAATACCTTCAAATGGATGAGTTCGGGGTCAGGAGGATCGTCCAACACCCTTAAGACACCCTATCTGGGAACAAGCTGTGTTGTGAGGGGGAGACCATTCAGCTAACTTTTAATCTATCGTTCAAACGTTTTATTAGGAAAAGTGAATCTGTATATAACGTGGGGGCGGAGGGGGAGAACTCCCCTCGGGTGACAGGCTGACAGGCTGACCCCCCCACCCCTACAACCTCTGCAGCAATGCTGGCAGCACTCATACGTCTATTTCCCAAAGACAACCTCTGGATATGACGCTGAGCACGTGACCTCAACTTCTTTGGTGGACCATGGCGAGGCCTGTTCTGAGAGGAACCTGTCCTGTTATACCGCTGGATGGTCTTGGCTGCCGTGCTGCAGTTCAGTTTCAGGGTCTTGGCAATCTTCTTATAGCCTAGGCCATCTTTATGTAGAGAAACAATTCTTTTTTTCAGATCCTCAGAGAGTTCTTTGCCATGAGGTGCCATGTTGACCTTTCAGTCACCAGAATGAGAGAGTGAGAGTGATAACACCAAATTTAACACACCTGCTCCCCATTCACACCTGAGACCTTGTAACACTAACGAGTCACATGACACCGGGGAGGGAAAATGGCTAATTATTTTGAGGGGGACAGCAAATTTACACTGTAAATACGTTGTTATAAGCTGTACACTCACTACTTTACATTGTAGCAAAGTGTCATTTCATCAGTGTTGTCACATGAAAAGATAGAAAATATTTACAAAAATGTGAGGGGTGTACTTACTTTTGTGATATACTGTAAATCCGTGTAATATGATGCCCGGAGTTCTTCTTTAGTTCTCAATGTTGTCCCCGAGGAGGGGATTATCCACAGACTTCCTGGTGGTGGCTCTGAAGGTTGGTAGCGCTCACCTACTTACACTAATTCATTAGACTTAGAGAAATTAATATCGTCCTGGATAAATCCGTCATTAATGAGATAAACCGATAATGAGCTTGTGGACCACAAGATGAGGATTAGCCAGATAATTAATGGTTCACCTTCGGACTTATAACGTATTAGTCTTTGTAGCAATATACAGTTATTAGTGGGCGTGGTTGGCAGTGCGGGTGACTCCAGCCGTCTCCAACACCGCCATCCGGAGGAGAAGAAGAAGAATAGGTCCCCCCTCCCCTGTGCTGCCATTGTGACCCCATGAAGATCCGAGAAAAATCCGAATTCATAACTCATCACAGGGAAAGCGATGTAAGCTATCAGCCAATCACATTGCTCTAAGGTTACCCTTTGTCCTCATTTTTATTGGGGACAGTCAGTGTTGTGAAGGGGGCAGTTCTGGAGAATTACAGGCATCCCCGGCATGGTCTCTAAGAGTAGGGTAGCAGAATCCTGGCACTGTTCAGGTGCCAATTCAACAGTCACACTGCGCAAAAGTCAATTGAAAATAGCCGGATAATTTGGATGCCCCCCATGTACAGGCCTGTGCACTGCTGGGATTACTTTATGCTGCTGGGCAGTGATGAGCCGAACACCCCCCTGTTTCGGTTCGCACCAGGACATGCGAACAGGCAAAAAATGTGTTCGAACACGCGAACACCGTTAAAGTCTATGGTAACACGAACATGAATAATCAAAAGTGCTAATTTTAAAGGCTTATATGCAAGTTATTGTCATAAAAAGTGTTTGGGGACCCAGGTCCTGCCCCAGGGGACATGGATCAATGCAAAAAGAAGTTTTAAAAACGGCCGTTTTTCGGGAGCAGCGATTTTAATAATGCTTAAAGTGAAACAATAAAAGTGTAATATCCCTTTAAATTTCGTACCTGGGGGGTGTCTATAGTATGCCTGTAAAGGGGCGCATGTTTACCGTGTTTAGAACAGTCTGACAGCAAAATGACATTTAAAAGGAAAAAAAGTCATTTAAAACTCGCGGCTATTAATGAATTGCCGGTCCGACAATACACATAGAAGTTCATTGATAAAACGGCATGGGAATTCCCCACAAAATTTAAAAAAAAATGACGTAGGGGTCCCCCTAAATTCCATACCAGGCCCTTCAGGTCTGGTATGGATATTAAGGGGAACCCCGGCCAAAAAAAAAAAAAAAATATGGCGTGGGGTCCCACTCAAAATCCATACCAGACCTGAACCCCGCGCCAAAATAAAAAAAAATGGCGTGGGGTCCCCCTAAAAATCTATACCAGACCCTTATCCGAGCACGCAACCTGGGAGGCGGCAGGAAAAGAGGGGGTGGCGAGAGAGCGACCCCCCCCTCCTAAACTGTACCAGGCCACATGCCCTCAACATTGGGAGGGTGTTTTGGGGTAGCCCCCCAAAACACCTTGTCCCCATGTTGATGAGGACAAGGGCCTCATCCCCACAACCCTGGCCGGTGGTTGTGGGGGTCTGCGGGCGGGGGGCTTATTGGAATCTGGAAGCCCCCTTTAACAAGGGGACCCCCAGATCCTGGCCCTCCCCCCTGTGTGAAATGAGTAAAAGAAGGCGCAACACGAAATACCTTGTATACCATTGCCTATGCACACAGGGGCAGAGTCCTTACAAACATATATAGTATATATATATGAGTGCAGTAAAAGTCATTCAAGGCAGCCACCAGAAGGAACCAAAAAGCCAGGTCCAAAATGCTAGAAAAAAACAAGGAAAAGGGGCGCCACTGAATATGTATCAAATAGTATTTATTATTAAAAACAATATCCACTCACATGTAAAAACTGAAGTGTAGATCTCAGGTAACACAAGGAAGAGCGGAGGACTACAAGTAGCAGCAAGTCCAGAAGCGCTGACATCACCTCTCTTGGGGTAAAGATGAGCTGCACTTAGTCAATATAGTAGTCCAGAGACACACTAAGAATCAGGAAGCAGGAGAGCCGTCTGAGGTAGTGTGGGTTCCACGGGGAGAGAGTGTGAAGGCGTCCAGGCTGGTGCCTCAGTGTGAAGCGGTATCACTCAACGTCCCGTCCGGCATCCGTGATGGAAAGGAAAGCACGGCCGTGTGATCGGAGCCAGAACGAGGCTTGGATCGCAAACACTGTGGCGCCGGGCTCTGACGTCACTCCTGTGCGACGCGTTTCCGAGATAGCTCGCTATCGATGGAGGGGATAGCGGCACTCCTTTATCAAGCTTGATAAAGGGGTGCCGCTATCCCCTCCATCGATAGCGAGCTATCTCGGAAACGCGTCGCACAGGAGTGACGTCAGAGCCCGGCGCCACAGTGTTTGCGATCCAAGCCTCGTTCTGGCTCCGATCACACGGCCGTGCTTTCCTTTCCATCACGGATGCCGGACGGGACGTTGAGTGATACCGCTTCACACTGAGGCACCAGCCTGGACGCCTTCACACTCTCTCCCCGTGGAACCCACACTACCTCAGACGGCTCTCCTGCTTCCTGATTCTTAGTGTGTCTCTGGACTACTATATTGACTAAGTGCAGCTCATCTTTACCCCAAGAGAGGTGATGTCAGCGCTTCTGGACTTGCTGCTACTTGTAGTCCTCCACTCTTCCTTGTGTTACCTGAGATCTACACTTCAGTTTTTACATGTGAGTGGATATTGTTTTTAATAATAAATACTATTTGATACATATTCAGTGGCGCCCCTTTTCCTTGTTTTTTTCCCCTGTGTGAAATGGTAAGGGGGTACAAAAGTACCCCTACCATTTCACTAAAAATGTGTCAAAAATGTTAAAAATGACAAGAGACAGTTTTTGACAATTCCTTTATTTAAATGCTTCTTCTATCTTCTTTCTTCTATCTTCTATCTTCCTTCGGTTTCCTTCTTCATCTTCTTGGGGGGCTACGCCAAAGCACCCTCCCAATGTTGAGGGCATGTGGCCTGGTACCATTCAGGAGGGGGGGCGCTCTCTCGTCCCCCCTCTTTTCCTGCGGCCTGCCAGGTTGTGTGCTCGGATAAGGGTCTGGTATGGATTTTTAGGGGGACCCCACGCCGTTTTTTTTTAAATTTTGGCATGGGGTTCCCCTTAAAATCCATACCAGACCTGAGGGGTCTGGTATAGATTTTGAGGGGGACCCCATGCCATTTTTTTTTTAAATTTTGGCCAGGGTTCCCCTTAAAATCCATACCAGACCTGAAGGGCCTGGTATGGAATTTAGGGGGACCCCCATGTCTTTTTTTTTTTTTTTAATTTTGGTTCGGGGTTCCCCTGTGGGGAATTCCCAAGCCGTTTTTATCAATGAACTTTTATGTGTATTGTCGGACCGGCAATTCATTAATAGCCGCGAGTAGTTAAAATGACTTTTTTTCCTTTGAAATGTCATTTTGCTGTCAGACTGTTCTAAACACGGGAAACATGCGCCCCTTTACAGGCATACTTTAGACACCCCCCAGGTACGAAATTTAAAGGGATATTACACTTTTATTGTTTCACTTTAAGCATTATTAAAATCACTGCGCCCGAAAAAAACGACAGTTTTTAAAACTTTTTTTGAATTGATACATGTCCCCTGGGGCAGGACCCAGGTCCCCAAACACTTTTTATGACAATACCATGAATATAAGCCTTTAAAATTAGCACTTTTGATTTCTCCCATAGACTTTTAAAGGGTGTTCCGTGGCATTCGAATTTGCCGCGAACACCCCAAATTGGTCGCTGTTCAGCGAACTAGCGAACAGCCAATGTTCGAGTCGAACATGAGTTTGACTCGAACTTGAAGCTCATCCCTACTTCTGGGTGTCAGGAACGATGCCATGGATGCCCTCAATATTTTGTGATGTTTGATCAGGAGAGGGGTAGGGTGATGTGCTGAGCTTTCAAGTGGGGGAACCAGGCACAACCAGTGAACCACCAAGCCAAAGGAGGAAGTAGATTATAGATCAAAAATGCTGCATTACCCGGCAACCTGTGCAAAACTTGCTTCTGACCTGACTTCTGCATTTCTTACTCCTGACCCCTGCTCCCTGTGCGTTACTTACTCCTGACCCCTGCTCCCTGTGCGTTACTTACTCCTGACCCCTGCTCCCTGTGCGTTACTTACTCCTGAACCCTGCTCCCTGTGCGTTACTCCTGACCCCTGCGCCCTGTGCGTTACTTATTTCTGACCCCTGCTCCCTGTGTGTTACTTATTTCTGACCCCTGCTCCCTGTGTGTTACTTACTCCTGACCCCTGCTCCCTGTGCGTTACTTATTTCTGACCCCTGCTCCCTGTGTGTTACTTACTCCTGACCCCTGCTCCCTGTGTGTTACTTACTCCTGACCCCTGCTCCCTGTGCGTTACTCCTGACCCCTGCACCCTGTGTGTTACTTACTCCTGATCCCTGCTCCCTGCGTGTTACTTCTGACCCGTGTTATTTACTTCTGACCCCTGCTCCCTGTGTGTTACTTCTGACCCCTGTGTTACTTACTCCTGATCCCTGCTCCCTGTGCGTTACTTACTCCTGACCCCTGCTCCCTGTGCGTTACTTACTCCTGACCCCTGCTCCCTGTGCGTTACTTACTCCTGACCCCTGCTCCCTGTGCGTTACTTACTCCTGACCCCTGCTCCCTGTGCGTTACTCCTGACCCCTGCGCCCTGTGTGTTACTTACTCCTGATCCCTGCTCCCTGCGTGTTACTTCTGACCCCTGTTACTTACTTCTGACCCCTGCTCCCTGTGTGTTACTTCTGACCCCTGCTCCATGTGTGCTACTTACTTCTGACCCCTGCTCCCTGCGTGTTACTTACTTCTGACCCCTGCGCTCTGTGTGTTACTTACTTCTGACCCCTGCACCCTGTGTGTCACTTACTCTTGACCCCTGCTTCCTGTGTGTCACTTACTCTTGACCCCTGCTCCCTGTGTGTTACTTACTCCTGACCCCTGCTCCCTGTGTGTTACTTACTCCTGAACCCTGCACCCTGTGTGTTACTTAGTTCTGACCCCTGTGCTCTGTGTGTTACTTCTGACCTCTGTGCTCTGTGTGTTAATTACTCCTGACCTCTGCACTGTGTGTGTGTTCCTTGAGACCCTTGCACTCTGTGTTATACTCCTTACCTCTGTAGAGTGTAGAAATCTTCATGGGATGGGTTTCCATGGCCGAGCAGCTGCATCCAAGCCTTCCATCACCAAGTACAATACAAAGTGTCGGATGCCGTGGTGTTAAACACGCCGCCCCCGGACCTTAGAGCAGTGGAGACGTGTTCTCTGGAGTGACCAATCACGCGCCTCTGTCTGGTAATCTGATGGACATGTCTGGGTTCGCCAGGAGAACTGTACTTACCTGACTGCTTTGTGCCAAAGTTTGGTGGAGGGGGGATTATGGTGTGGGGGGTTGTTCTTCAGGGGTTGGGCTTGGCCCCTTAGTTCCAGTGAAGGGAATTCTTAAGTCATCAACATACCAAGACTTTGTGGGAACAGTTTGGGGGACATCCCCTTCCTGTTCCAACATGACTGCCCACCAGTGCACAAAGCAAGGTCCATAAAGACATGGATGAGCGAGTTTGGGGTGGAGGAACTTGACTGGCCTGCACATCCCAAAGGTGTTCTATCAGGTTCAAATAAGGACTCTGTGCAGGTGAGTCAAGTACCTCTACCCCAAACTCGCTCACCCATGTTTTTATGGACCTTGCTTTGTACACTGGTGGGCATTCATGTTGGAACAGGAAGGGGCCGTCCCCAAACTGTTCCCACAAAGTTGGGAGCATGAAATTGTCCAAAATGTCTTGGTATGCTGACGCCTTAAGAGTTCCCTTCACTGGAACTAAGGGGCCAAGACCAACCCCTGAAAAACAACCTCACACCATAACCCCCCCCCTCCACCAAATGATCTGGGCCAGTGCACAAAGCAAGGTCCATAAAGACATGGATATGAGCCAGTTTGGGGTGGAGGAACTTGACTGGCCTGCACAGAGTCCTGACCTCAAATCGGATAGAGCACCTTTGGGATGAATTAGAGCGGAGACTGCGAGCCAGGCCTTCTCGTCCAACATCAGTGCCTGACCTCACAAATGCTCTTTTGGAAGAATGGTCAAACATTCCCATAGACACCCTCCTAAATCTTGTGGACAGCCTTCCCAGAAGAGTTGAAGCTGTTATAGCTGCAAAGGGCGGAGCCAACTCAATATTGAACCCTACGGGCTAAGACTGGGATGACATTAAAGTTTATTTGTGTGTAAAGCATGGGGGGGGGGGCGCAACCTGTGGCCCTCCGGCTACTGCGGAACTTCAAGTCCCATGAGGCATTGCAAGCTGCTGACAGTTACAAACATGACTCCCAGAATCATTTTGGGACTTGCAGCTGGAGGGGGGGAGGGGTCACAGGTTGGGCACCCCATGGTGTAAAGGCAGGTGTCCCAATACTTTTGGCAATGTAGTGTACATTACATGCTAGGGATCCAACCTGACTAATATAAAACGAGACATGCGGAGGCCGAGACGTTTTCTCAAGTAGCCCCGCACACACTGACATTACAGGGGCCCCTCAGTGTGCAGTGCAGAAAGAGGGCGACACCCGGGGGCCATTCATTAAATGTATGCAGATCTAAGGCGCATTTCTTCCCTTCTCCAGATACAATGTATTTTCCTGCAGCCTCTTTATTAGTTAAAATTCCGTCTCTTCCAAATAATAATCTTTTTTTTATTTTTTTTTTCCTCTCTCGGTCTAAACAGCATGTGTCAGTGGGCGAGATCTGCAGACATCGGTCTGTTGTTGATGAGAGGAGGATTCCCGTGGGCACGCCGTGGGCACGCCGCATCTGTGACCGGGAACTCAGCGACACAACTCGACTAAAGTCAATGCGAACCCCAACAGGATGACAAATGAATCCATTCCCCTCCCAGGCAGATGGGGGATGGGCAGGCCCCTCTGCAGTGTACCCCCCACCCCCCCGCTGTTTCCTCCGTGGTCCTTATCAAGGGGGTGGTCTCTTTTTTTTGTCATCTGATGTTTTTGCACATTGGCCGGTTTATGAAGATCTCTGTGATCTGTGCTGTTTGTGCATCTCCGGGAAAAAAGTCGTCTATGTACCAAGAAACGCGTTGGTGAAAACCATCATATATGCAGGATAGTCCGCTGTTTACTGATATGTAATGACGTGCTCTGGATGTAAACCATCATCAACCAGACAATACACTGTTATTAATATGTTGTTTTATGTTTATAAACAGGTCATTTTTTTTTATTATTTTAATATAAATATATAAAAGGAGATATTTGTTTTTCTTTTTATCTATTTTAATATCTTTTTATTATGATTTATATAATTTTTTAAATCGTTTTTATATTTATTTTATTTAGAGTTGTTTTATTTTTTATTCACATTTAATTTTTTTTCAGAAGGAGACATAGAAACAGCAGTTCACTGATCTTCCCAGCAAATGGCTGTGCGGGAGGGGGGGGGGGGGGTGGCGCGTCTCAGCAGGAGACATAAGAACAGCAGTACACTGATCTTCCCATTGAATGGCTGTGCTGTAGGCATAGGAACAGCAATACACTGATCTTCCCAGTGATTGGTTGTGGATGGGGGTGTGTCAGCAGGAGGCATAAGAACAGCAGTACACTAAACTTCCCAGTGAATGGTTGTGGATGGGGGGTGTCAGCAGGAGGCATAGGAACAGCAGTACGCTGATCTTCCCAGTGAATGGTTGTGGATTGGGGGTGTCAGAAGGAGGCATAGGAACAGCATTACACTAATCTTCCCAGTGAATGGCTGTGCAGGAGGGCATGTTAGCAGGAGGCATAGGAACAGCAGTACACTAATCTTCCCAGTGAATGGGGGGTGTCAGCAGGAGACATAAAAACAGCAGAACACTGATCTTCCCATTGAATGGCTGTGCAGGAGGCATAGGAACAGCAATACACAAAACTTCCCAGTGAATGGCTGTACGGGGGGGGGAGCATGTCAGCAAGACACATAAGAACAGCAGTACACTGATTTTCCTTGTGAATGGCTGTGCAGGGGGGGGCGTGTCAGCAGGAGGCATAGGAACAGCAGTACGCTGATCTTCCCAGTGAATGGTTGTGGATGGGGGGTGTCAGCAGGAGGCGTAGGAACAGCAGTACACTGACCTTTCTAATGACTGGCTGTGCTGGGGGCGTATCAGCAGGAGGCAAAGAAACAGCAGTACACTGATCTTCCTAGTAAATGGCGGTGCAGGATGGGTGTGTCAGCAGGAGGCAAAGAAACATCAGCACGCTGATCTTCCCAGTGAATGGCTGTGAAGGGTGAGGGGCGTGTCAGCAGGA
The DNA here is from genome assembly GCA_037952925.1 of Lithobates clamitans. Taxonomy (NCBI): domain Eukaryota; kingdom Metazoa; phylum Chordata; class Amphibia; order Anura; family Ranidae; genus Lithobates; species Lithobates clamitans. The sequence continues at coordinate 378,413 of JBBGZY010002330.1, forward strand.
GGCTTAGGAACAGCAGTCCATTGCAGAGGGGGTATGTCCGCACAAGTCTGACCAGTGGAGGACAGGCAGGCTGTGCTCCTAAGTAGAATGTAAAGAAGAAACCTGACCACGCTGGGATGGATGTGCTCTCATGCTTAGTGTGGTCAGTTTGAAATAGGAAAGCAGAGGGAAAGAGAAGAGAAGACTTCTTCATAGCAGTACGTGGTACAGCGGCCACCTATCAGGAGGAGGACATGTTGGGGTAACAGACACTTTAATTCTGTGTTTCCAGCCAATCATTTTTCAGTGAGCCCATAACTGGATTGAAGGGCGCGGTATGTGGTGGAGTTCCTCTTTAACAGAATGAATCCCCCCATCCCCCCCCCCCCCCCCCGGGGACGCGCGGTCGTCTCTCTGTAAATACTGGAAGATTGCCGAGGGTTCTTCAGCAGAGTTTGGTTCCCCGCCACGGCGGCGGCGCGGCACTAAGTGTTGCTGGTGATTGGCGCTTCCTCCGCCCCGACCTCCCAGTAATTAGAGGGAGATTGCGGCAGACACGGTGGAATCGGAGCCGCCGCGCTGATTACCGAGATGGAAAGCACAAACAATCGAGATTAACCCCCGGGACGCTGCAGCTGCTCCCGTCTCATTCACTGCATATTAATGTCGCCTGTGAGACCCTCAGAAAATGGGAGGCGACTTCTCCGAAAAAATACATCAAAAGCAACCGAAAATCAACGCCGGGCGCCGCTTTGTGAGAGCCGATGAACCGCCGTACCCGAGCAACTGGATACCTGGGGGGGGTCCGGGGATTGGAGAGGACCCTTCATCAGACCATGAGAAGTACACTAGCAATGTGTCAGGAATGTATTACTTCTCACAGAGACGGCACCATCTTTGTTCAGGCATCATGCAGGATCACCATCTACTTCCTGAACTGAGATCCTGGCTCAGAGATGACACAATTATGTGAACCCCGATGGCTGCGCAGGTCTTGGCTGTGTTCACAAACTTAGGGGACTGAGGAAATGCTTTTGTCTGCTTGCAGCAGACTGATGGCATCTTCCTAGCCTAGGAAACTTACAATGTACAGTCTGATCACTGGGGGGAGTGGAGACTGAGGAAATGCCCCCTCCTCCTTCTACAAAGTTACAATGTACAGTCTGATCAGTGGGGGAGGGGAGACTGAGGAAATGCCCCCTCCTCCTTCTACAAAGTTACAATGTACAGTCTGATCAGTGAGGGAGGGGAGACTGAGGAAATGCCCCCTCCTCCTTCTACAAAGTTACAATGTACAGTCTGATCAGTGGGGGAGGGGAGACTGAGGAAATGACTCCTGCCTGCAGCAGACTGATGACATCATCTCAGCCTAGGCGAAGTCACTGGAGCTTTTCTGAGAGATTGTACTGTTTATTATACAGCGGGTAAAATAAGTATTGAACACGTCACCATTTTTCTCGGTAAATCTATTGGTAAAGGTGATATTGACATGAAATTTTCCCATCCAATCCATACATACAAAGACACCAAAACAAATACATTCAGAAATGGTCAATATCACCTTTACCAATATATTTACCTAGAAAAATTGTGACGTGTTCAATACTTATTTTATCCACTATACACACAGTATCTCACAAAAGTAAGTACACCCCTCAGTCACATGTTTGTAAATCTTTTCTTCTATCTTTTCATGTGACAACACTGAAGAAATGACACTTTGCTACAATGTAAAGTAGTGAGTGTACAGCTTGTATAACAGTGTAAATTTGCTGTCCCCTCAAAATAACTCAACACACAGCCATTAATGTCTAAACCGCTGGCAACAAAAGTCAGTACACCCCTAAGTGAAAATCTCCCAAAATTGGGCCCAATTAGCCATTTTCCCTCCCCGGTGTCATGTGACTCGTTAGTGTTACAAGGTCTCAGGTGTGAATGGGGAGCAGGTGTGTTAAATTTGGTGTTATCGCTCTCACTCTCTCATACTGGTCACTGGAAGTACAACATGGCACCTCATGGCAAAGAACTCTCTGGGGATCTGAAGAAAAGAATTGTTGCTCTACATAAAGATGGCTTAGGCTATAAGAAGATTGCCAAGACCCTGAAACTGAGCTGCAGCATGGTGGCCAAGACCATACAGCGGTATAACAGGACAGGTTCCACTCAGAACAGGCCTCGCCATGGTCCACCAAAGAAGTTGAGGTCACGTGCTCAGCGTCATATCCAGAGGTTGTCTTTGGGAAATAGACGTATGAGTGCTGCCAGCATTGCTGCAGAGGTTGTAGGGGTGGGGGGTCAGCCTGTCAGTGCTCAGACCATACGCCGCACACCGCATCAAATTGGTCTGCATGGCTGTCATCCCAGAAGGAAGCCTCTTCTAAAGATGATGCACAAGAAAGTCCACAAACAGTTTGCTGAAGACAAGCAGACTAAGGACATGGATTACTGGAACCATGTCCTGTGGTCTGATGAGACCAAGATAAACTTATTGGGTTCAGATGGTGACAAGTGTGTGTGGGGGCAACCAGGTGAGGAGGACAAAGACAAGTGTGTCTTGTCTACAGTCAAGCATGGTGGTGGGAGTGTCATGGTCTGGGGCTGCATGAGTGCTGCCGGCACTGGGGGGCTACAGATCATTGAGGGAACCATGAATGCCAACATGTACTGTGACCTACTGAAGCAGAGCATGATCCCCTCCCTTCAGAGACTGGACCGCAGGGCAGTATTCCAACATGATAACCACCCCAAACACACCTCCAAGACCACCACTGCCTTGCTAAAGAAGCTGAGGGTAAAGGTGATGGACTGGCCAAGCATGTCTCCAGACCTAAACCCTATTGATCATCTGTGGGACATCCTCAAACGGAAGGTGGAGGAGCGCAAGGTCTCCAACATCCACCAGCTCTGTGATGTCATCATGGGGGAGGGGAAGAGGACTCCAGTGACAACCTGTGAAGCTCTGGTGACCTCCATGCCCAAGAGGGTTAAGGCAGTGCTGGAAAATAATTGTGGCCACACAAAATATTGACACTTTGGGCCCAATTTGGACATTTTCACTTGGGGGTGTACTGACTTTTGTTGCCAGGGGTTTAGACATTAATGGCTGTGTGTTGAGTTATTTTGAGGGGACAGCAAATTTACACTGTTATACAAGCTGTACACTCACTACTTTACATTGTAGCAAAGTGTCATTTCTTCAGTGTTGTCACATGAAAAGATAGAAGAAAAGATTTACAGAGATGTGACTGAGGGGTGTACTTACTTTTGTGAGATACCGTGTGTGAATATATGTATATATATAAAATATATTTGTACATACATCATATACAAAAACATGTGTATTGTGAGTGTGTATATATACAGTGCCTTGAAAAAGTCTTCATACCCCTTGAAATTCTCCACATTTTGTCATGTTACAACCAAAAACGTAAATGTATTTTATTGGGATTTTATGTGATAGACCAACACAAAGTGTCACATAATTGTGAAGTGGAAGGAAAATGATAAATGATACAAATAAATATGTGAAAAGTGTGTGTGTGGGGGGGGGGCATTTGTATGGCGCCCCCCGGAGTCAATACTTTGTAGAACCCCCTTTCTCTACAAGTCTTTTTGGGGATGTCTCTACCAGCTTTGCACATCTAGAGAGGACATTTCTGCCCATTCTTCTTTGTAAAATATCTCAAGCTCTGTCAGATTGGATGGAGAGCGTCTGTGAACAGCAATTTTCAAGTCTTGCCACAGATTCTCAATGTGATTTAGGTCTGGACTCTGACTGGGCCATTCTAACACATGAATATGCTTTGATCTAAACCATTCCATTGTAGCTCTGGCTGGATGTTTCGGGTCGTTGTCCTGCTGGAAGGTGAACCTCCGCCCCAGTCTCAAGTCTTTTGCTGACTCTAACAGGTTTTCTTCTAAGATTGCCCTGTATTTGTCTCCATCCATCTTCCCATCAACTCTGACCAGCTTCCCTGTCCCTGCTGAAGAAAAGCATCCCTACCACATGATGCTGCCACCACCATGTTTCACGGTGGGGATGGTGTGTTCAGGGTGATGTGCAGTGTTAGTTTTCAGCCACACATAGCGTTTTGCTTTTAGGCCAAAAAGTAGAATTTTGGTCTCCTCTGACCAGATCACCTTCTTCCACATGTTTGCTGTGTCCTCCACATGGCTTCTCACAAACTACAAACAGGACTTCTTATGACTTTCTTTCACCAATGTCTTTCTTCTTGTCACTCTTCCATAAAGGGCAGATTTGTGGAGAACACGACTAATAGTTGTCCTGTGGACAGATTCTCCCACCTGAGCTGTGGATCTCTGCAGCTCCTCCAGAGTTACCATGGACCTCTTGGCTCTTCTCTGATGAATGCTCTCCTTGCCCGGCCGGTCAGTTTAGGTGGACGGCCATGTCTTGGTAGGTTTGCAGTTGTGCCATACTCTTTCCATTTTCCGATGATGGATTGAACAGAGCTCCGTGAGATGTTCAAAGCTTGGGAGATTTTTTTATAACCTAACCCTGCTTTATACTTCTCCACAACTTTATTCCTGACCTGTCTGGTGTGTTCCTTGGCCTTCATGATGCTGTTTGTTCACTAAGGTTCTCTAACAAACCTCTGAGGGCTTCACAGAACAGCTGTATTTATACTGAGATTACATTACACACAAGTGGATTCTATTTACTAATTAGGTGACTTCTGAAGACAATTGGTTCCTCTAGATTTTATTTAGGGGTTTTGGAGTAAAGAGGGCTGAATACAAATATACCCCCCACACTTTTCACATATTTATTTGTATCATTTTCCTTCCACTTCACAATTATGTGTCACTTTGTGTTGGTCTATCACATAAAATCCCAATAAAATACATTTATGTTTTTTGGTTGTGACAAAATGTGGGGAATTCCATGGGGTATGAATACTTTTTCAAGTCACTGTGTATATATATATATATTTATATATTTATATTTATGACATGGAAATAAAACTCTCCACTCACATATGTATTTAAAAGCAAACAAAAAAAAACAAAATCTATAAAATTCCTTTCGCGGTTTCGCTGGAGGTTTAGGTAACGGGCGCAGTAAACAAGCTCCATTTTGTTTATTTCTAATAAAGTTCAGGGAAGCGGAACTGAGGACAATAAAAGGGAAACGCTGCGAGTTAACGGCGCGCGCTTCCAGCGGGATGTACTGCGCCGCGCTCGGCGTAACTGCGACTCAAAGGGTTACCAGCCTTTCCCGGGCAAACGGGGGTAATCTGTCTTCATGGAAATCTCCCGAATCCCTTTTATGTTTCCCTTTTGAATGCTAAGAAGCATAACAAATTACATCGACAACTTTAAATTAAAAGGCTTTCTGGTCTATTAAGCTTCCTCTAAGTAATGGTGCAATTCCATTAAGTTCCCATTTCTGGGCTGAATTGAAAAGGCGGCATTTGTGACGGGAGATACTTATTCCGCTTATCGCAGAGAGCCGGGGAAATAAAAATATCACACTCCGCAAATACCGCCACCACTCCGTACATTCATAGAGGTGAGGCACCCTCCATGGACACTTCTATATATTCATTTATATAGCACCTTCATCTCCCATGGCGCAGTACAAAGTATCAGTCAATACCGAGTGAAGGGAATAAAGGAGATGTAATTCATACTAAATGTATCAAAAACAGGATAGGAATGTATAGAGAAAACCACCTCAATCAGGGCTATGCTGAACCCCAATGTTCCTCCAGAGGGAGGTAGGAGTTACTTGAGTAGCGATCTGTAGGAGCATTCCTCCCACCGACCACCAATGTAAGGAACATTCCTCCCACCGACCACCAATGTAAGGAGCATTCCTCCCACCGACCACCAATGTAAGGAGCATTCCTCCCACCGACCACCAATGTAAGGAGCATTCCTCCCACCGACCACCAATGTAAGGAGCATTCCTTCCACCGACCACCAATGTAAGGAGCATTCTTCTCACTGATCACCAATGTAAGGAACATTCTTCTCACTGATCACCAATGTAAGGAACATTCTTCCCACTGATCACCAATGTAAGGGACAATCTTCTCACTGATCACCAATGTAAGGAACATTCTTCTCACTGATCACCAATGTAAGGAACATTCTTCTCACCGATCACCAATGTAAGGAACATTCTTCTCACTGATCACCAATGTAAGGAACATTCTTCTCACTGATCACCAATGTAAGGAACATTCTTCTCACTGATCACCAATGTAAGGAACATTCTTCTCACTGATCACCAATGTAAGGAGCATTCTTCTCACTGATCACCAATGTAAGGAACATTCTTCTCACTGATCACCAATGTAAGGAACATTCTTCCCACTGATCACCAATGTAAGGGACAATCTTCTCACTGATCACCAATGTAAGGAACATTCTTCTCACTGATCACCAATGTAAGGAACATTCTTCTCACCGATCACCAATGTAAGGAACATTCTTCTCACTGATCACCAATGTAAGGGACATTCTTCTCACTGATCACCAATGTAAGGAACATTCTTCTCACTGATCACCAATGTAAGGAACATTCTTCTCACTGATCACCAATGTAAGGAGCATTCTTCTCACTGATCACCAATGTAAGGAACATTCTTCTCACTGATCACCAATGTAAGGAACATTCTTCCCACTGATCACCAATGTAAGGGACAATCTTCTCACTGATCACCAATGTAAGGAACATTCTTCTCACCGATCACCAATGTAAGGAACATTCTTCTCACCGATCACCAATGTAAGGAACATTCTTCTCACCGATCACCAATGTAAGGAGCATTCTTCTCACCGATCACCAATGTAAGGAACATTCTTCTCACTGATCACCAATGTAAGGGACATTCTTCTCACTGATCACCAATGTAAGGAACATTCTTCTCACTGATCACCAATGTAAGGAACATTCTTCCCACTGATCACCAATGTAAGGGACAATCTTCTCACTGATCACCAATGTAAGGAACATTCTTCTCACTGATCACCAATGTAAGGAACATTCTTCTCACCGATCACCAATGTAAGGAACATTCTTCTCACTGATCACCAATGTAAGGAACATTCTTCTCACCGATCACCAATGTAAGGAACATTCTTCCCACTGATCACCAATGTAAGGAACATTCTTCCCACTGATCACCAATGTAAGGAACATTCTTCCCACCGATCACCAATGTAAGGAACATTCTTCTCACTGATCACCAATGTAAGGAACATTCTTCTCACTGATCATCAATGTAAGGAACATTCTTCCCACTGACCACCAATGTAAGGAACATTCTTCTCACTGATCACCAATGTAAGGGACATTCTTCTCACTGATCACCAATGTAAGGAACATTCTTCTCACTGATCATCAATGTAAGGAACATTCTTCCCACTGATCACCAATGTAAGGAACATTCTTCTCACTGATCACCAATGTAAGGGACATTCTTCTCACTGATCACCAATGTAAAGAACATTCTTCTCACTGATCACCAATGTAAGGAACATTCTTCTCACTGATCACCAATGTAAGGAACATTCTTCCTACTGATCACCAATGTAAGGAACATTCTTCCCACCGATCACCAATGTAAGGAACATTCTTCTCACCGATCACCAATGTAAGGAACATTCTTCTCACTGATCACCAATGTAAGGAACATTCTTCTCACTGATCATCAATGTAAGGAACATTCTTCCCACTGACCACCAATGTAAGGGACATTCTTCTCACTGATCACCAATGTAAAGAACATTCTTCTCACTGATCACCAATGTAAGGAACATTCTTCTCACTGATCACCAATGTAAGGAACATTCTTCCTACTGATCACCAATGTAAGGAACATTCTTCTCATTGATGACCAATGTAAGGAACATTCTTCTCACTGATCACCAATGTAAGGAACATTCTTCTCACTGATCACCAATGTAAGGAACATTCTTCTCACTGATCACCAATGTAAGGAACATTCTTCTCATTGATGACCAATGTAAGGAACATTCTTCTCACTGATCACTAATGTAAGGAACATTCTTCCCACTGATCACCAATATAAGGAACATTCTTCTCACTGATCACCAATGTAAGGAACATTCTTCTCACTGATCACCAATGTAAGGAACATTCTTCTCACTGATCACCAATGTAAGGAACATTCTTCTCACTGATCACCATTCAGCTACTTCAGCTACCATTGATTTCAGCTACTTCAGCTACCATTGATTTCAGCTACTTCCTGTCTACATGCACTTGTTCCAGTGTCTGCTGTACATTATTGACCTGATATTGACTTCCTCATAGTGGCAATGATGCTCCATGTCTGAGCAATGTGTGGTCAGGCTGCTTGTATAATCCTCCATGAACATGTGACGGGGTGACAGCAGATGAACACAATGGGGAGTCAAGACAAGTGCTGTCACCCTACAAAAGGAAGGGCCTTTCTGGCGGGATTGGCAGAGATTATTATAATGAAAGCTGCAGAATTAGAATGAAAACGACTTTGGAGATGATATGAACACGTTACAACTGACAGCTGAGTTCAGTGATTGGGATTGCAGAGACTTCAATGTTTTTATTATATTTTTTTTTAAATACCTATTTAAAAATGTAAAATGCCAGAAAGTATCATTTCTAAATGAAGAGACGAGACACGGATGAGTAACATTTGGAAACATATTAATCCTGACATTTCCATTCGTGTTCAGAAGAAAACTGTCTCTGGAAATGAGTTTCAAATGTCTAAAAACGGGGAAATGTTATTTCTAAAATTCAGCTGAAAATCTGTCACTTTAGAGGCTTTTCAGCAAAACCGTCCCTGACAGAAGACAAGGTGCAGACAGGTGGCGCCATCCATCACATATAGAGGGGTGTGTTTGAGGGGGGGGGGGTGCACATAAGTATAACGATGGCGGATCCCTCGCTCCCCCCCCCCACACTTAGAACTGGGCTAGAAAGATTTCAGTAAGGCCCATGAATAGACCATCTCAATATCTACACCAGTGTTTCTCAACCTTTTTTCAGTCAAGGCACCCTTCAAAATTATGGACATTCTCAAGGCGCCCTTTAAAGTTATGGACATTCTCAAGGCGCCCTTTAAAATTATGGACATTCTCAAGGCAACCTTTAAAATTATGGATAGTCTCAAGGCACTTTTCAAAATCATGGACATTCTCAAGGCTTCCTTTAGAATTATGGACATTCTTAAGGCACCTTTTAAAATTATGGACATTCTCAAGGCAACCTTTAAAATTCTGGAAGTTCTGAAGGTGCCCTTTAAAGTTATGGACATTCTCAAGGCACCCTTTAAATTTATGACATCCTCAAGGCGCCCCTTAACTTGAGAATGTCCATAACTTTAAAGGGCGCCTTGAGGATGTCCATAACTTTAAAGGGCGCCTTGAGGATGTCCATAACTTTAAAGGGCGCCTTGAGGATGTCCATAACTTTAAAGTTATGGACATTCTTAAGGCGCCCTTTAAAGTTATGGACATTCTCAAGACACCCTTCAAAATGATGCACATTCACAAGGCAGCTGTCATCTAGATCAGGGGTCTCCAAACTACGGCCCAGAGACCAGATGTGGTCTTTGCTAGCCTTTATCCGGCCCTTTGGGCACTATTCCTCCAACTGACACCAAAAGGGGACACTATTTGCTACACTGATACTAATGATGGGATACTATTCATCCTACTAATAGGGGCACTACTCCTCCTCCTACAAACCACCAACCCTGAGGCCATATTTATTCTCACTGATGCTGGGCCCGCGACGTTTTCACCCCCACTGGCTGAAATCCGGCCCTCCTAAAGTCTGAAGAACAATAAACAGGCCCTTTATTTGAAAAGTTTGGAGACCCCTGATCTAGATAACAGATGTGGTGTATCTAGATTTTGCAAAAGCATTTGATACAGTCCCCCATAGATGCTTAATCAACTCACCCCCTCGATCTCCTCACGTATTACAAACTTACTTAATGATATATTGGTATGAATGTCACACCACTTTCTCAAACTCAATCTTCCTAAAACTGAGCTTGTTACATTTCCTCCTCCCCACGACTTTACCATTAAGATCAATGGCACAACCATTGGTCCCTCCACACATGCCAGGGTGCTGGGTGTAATCCTTGACTCTGACCTCTCCTTCAGCCCCCACATCCAATCACTGGCTAAATCTTCCCGCCTTAACCTCCGCAGCTTCTCCAGAATTCGCCCCTTCCTAACGACACCACAAAATAACTTATTCACCCCTTGGTTAGTTCCCGCCTCGAATACTGCAACTCTCTCCTCACTGGCCGACCTTTACACAGGCTATCCCCCTTCGGTCTATTGTGAAAGCTACTGATTCTCCCCCTGGTATGGACATTAGAGCATTCAGGTGGCGAACGGACAAGGGCCCAAATTGCATCAGTCACTTTTTCACTCACCGCGGTCCCCTTACTCTTTCCCATTGCTCCTCTGTCTTGGAGATGCCTCCAACAGAATGGTTCGGGTTTTATCAAATAGCTCATATTTTGCGGTCAATATGACCCTCGGGGAAGCCACCGGCTCTAACAGCATATGAGCAATGGTGCACTAAAGATCAGGGTTCTAGAGGGGGTTAGATGAGTCGCTGCTCACTCCACCTCAGAAACAACCATACACGCTGGCCTGGGAAAGGGGACCTTGACCGTGCTGAGGACCTGGAATCTTGGTGTTCTAGACTTCAAATTGCCTACAAAAGGCATCCTGAATGTCTCTCTGACAGAAGCCAGTCCGAAAGTATTGACCAGATGGCATTTGGTCCCTACACACCTGGCCAGGATGTATGGCACGGCCAAAGCAGAATGCTTCAGGGGCTGCAAATTGCGAGGCTCCATGCTTCAAATTTGGTGGGAGTGTCCAAAAATTAGGACCTTCTGGAACAGGGTGTTTTCGATGCTCCATAAAATAACAGGGACTCTCTATTGAGCAACAACCTTATCTAGCCTTACTTAATGACTTACCTTCGGGCTGGTCACGTCCACTGAAACGCCTAATTTTCTTTATTTTGCTAGTTACTAAGATTGCTATAGCAGGTGCATGGAAGACACCCTCAGCATCATTTAGGTGATTGAAACATAAAATCTCTTGGATCGTGGTGCGTGAAAAGATGGCAGGGATTGTTAACGATCGCAGTAAGCCGTTTGACCAGAACTGGGAACCTTGGGCGACCTATATACATGTACCTTTGTCCATGACTCCCGCGGTGGTACAAAGGCGGGACTCACTTCCTATTATACCAACTCCCTCTCCAACCTAGGTCTCCTTGTGCTCTCCGGATTCTTATTTCTTCTGATTCTCTTTTTCCATCCTTTTTTCTTTCTCTTCTTTTTCAATGGACCTCTTATGTCCCCTTTTGACACTCATGATATAGTCTTCGATATTAATGGTGACCAATGGTATTCTGTACCAATTGGGAACACCTTACAAATTACTTGTTATGTAACAGCAGTTATGTCCAGCGATACTAAGAGCCCCATGCATCTTTGGGATCCTTTGGGTTTGGGTTAAGAGCCCATGCGTCTTTGGGTTCCAGTTAATGGCTCTTGGTATTAAAATTAGTCTCTCTCGTATGCCTGCATTGTTGTAACTATTATCTTTAGCGCTGGAAATATACTATGTGTGTTACTCTTGACAATGTGATATTGTTGCCAAATATCTGTTTTTTTTTTTTTTAATGCCGACCATAAATAAGACATTTTTGAAAGTAAAGTTCATGTAAAGGCAGGTGTCCCAATACTTTTGACAATATAGTGTATATCTGTATCTACAATGTCTGAACTCTTGGACACGGCCACCAGATGTGGTCTTTTGCCCCAACAACCATGGAAGCAAAGTGGGGAGGTTGTCAGTGCGAACTTGGCTCTTCATTCTGGAGGTTGTTTACTCCCAAAAACAAGAACACTTGAGGAACATTTTCTTGGGCCTGTATATCAGTGGAGCATTTGGTTGCAGCTGACCATATTTTGTTCCAATCCGAAATATCTAGAGATTCTCCCCCCCCCCCTTTTTTTTTTTCTAATTCAATAAACTTTATTGAGACCACTGCAATGCTTTTTTTTTTTTCACATTGCTGTTCCTATCAGACCTGACTACATCGGGGTTTCTCAACCAGCGTTCCATGAAATCCTAGGGTTCCTTCAGAGGTTGTTAGGGGTTCCTTGAACAATTTCATATGTAAGGGGGTAACTCTTCCCAATGACCACAAGTGTAAGCAGCATTCTTCCCACTGATCATCACACTAAGTTATCACGAGTTGTAGATAAAAAAATGACTATATCAGGGGTTCCATGAAACCAAAAAGTTAATTTAAGGGTTCCTCTGCGTTGAAAATGTTGAGAAAGCCTGCCCTACATTAAAGCCATGACTGATGAAGGGTCATGTCTGGTGGGAATTACAAAGTGAAAATTGCCATGTGGTGATTTTAATAAAGTTTGTTGAAACTGGAGAAAAAAAAAAAAAGCCCAATGGTGTAAGGCTTGGATGTTTGCTCATGCCTGAAGGGAGGAGGCGGATTCTATATAAGGCCCCGCCCCCTGCGGCCAACCCTGAGTGGTGCTATTTGGACCAGATCAGTATATTTGACAAAAAGGAAGAAGAAAGACACAAGGAATATTTTAAAACATTTATTTCACATTAAAATGAAAAACAATAAAAAAAAAAGGATTAACCGACACTTCACCAGCAGTGAGCAAGTTAAGAAAGAAAAACAAACATTTCAAAACTTTATTGAGATTCAACGACAGCTTCACGGTTATGTACAGAGATGAGAAAACATTATCCATCTATGGACTCCCCACTACCACCGGGGGGTGGAGGGAATAGCAGCACAGAGGTGGGGGGAGGAGTCACCACAAATGACAGCCAATCAGAGCCAAGGGGCACAAAAAAACACCCCAAAAAACAGCTAACCGCCACCCATAAACCATATGATCGTTCACCATAAAGATCGGCATTCTTATGAACGCATCGCATCTTCCAGCTGAAACTGGAGCGGCCGGTTCGATCATTATTAGTCACTACTGGAAGGGATCAATTAAAAGAAGAACTCCAGGCAAAGAACTTTTTTCCCCCGCCCATCATCTCCTCTTGTCCAATCACAGAACTCTGCATTCTGCGAACCTTTGCGCAGCAAACAGTAGGACCGCCCACAGTCCAGTGACAACAGCATATAGCAAAGCTTTATTGTTCCAGACAAGAACAAAGAAGGGCCAGCTCAGACCCCCCCCCTCCTCATCTAACGCATTTCACCATGAAAGGGTTTAGTCTTAAGCTGGCCGCGCACAAAGCGAATTCCGGCTGGTTCTGATGATCTAGTTGGAAATCAATCACAGTGGGTGGTCCCGTCAGCCCTCTCCTGCTCGACGCGTCTTAATTGGAAAACTGAAGGAGACAGGCGAGAGGATTGTCGGCCGAACGGTGTCTGCATCTAATCAGATTCAGGCATTGTTTGGGCCAGCTGTCAAAATACAGGCTGAAAAGAAAAATCTATATATGGATGGCCAATTTCTGAGATACAACTAAGCCCTTTTCAGGTGAAATGCGTCAGTTTACATGGATTGTTGGTGGTGTTGTTCAAAAGAATAAAGCTGAACCACACCAGTGCTCTCTGAACCAGATGTGGCCCTTTGGTTGCATTTAACTGGACCTGTTCTTTCCACTGCAATGATAAGGACCCAATCTTTCCACTGACACCAACAATGGACACTATTCATTTCACTGACACCAATGATGGGACACTATTCCTCCCACTGACACCAATTATGGGGCACTATTCCTCCCACTGACACCAATGATGGGACACTATTCCTCCCACTGACACCAATGATGGGGCATTATTCCTCCCACTGACACCAATGATGGGGCACTATTCCTCCCACTGACACCAATGATGGGGCACTATTCCTCCCACTGACACCAATGATGGGGCACTATTCCTCCCACTGATACCAATGATGGGGCATTATTCCTCCCACTGACACCAATGATGGGGCACTATTCCTCCCACTGACACCAATGATGGGACACTATTCCTCCCACTGACACCAATGATGGGACACTATTCCTCTCACTGACACCAATGATGGGACACTATTCCTCCCACTGACACCAATGATGGGACACTATTCCTCCCACTGACACCAATGATGGGGTACTATTCCTCCCACTGATATCAATGATGGGGCACTATTCCTCCCACTGATACCAATGATGGGGCACTATTCCTCCCACTGACATCAATGATGGGACACTATTCCTCCCACTGACACCAATGATGGGGTACTATTCCTCCCACTGATATCAATGATGGGGCACTATTCCTCCCACTGATACCAATGATGGGACACTATTCCTCCCACTGATACCAATGATGGGGCACTATTCCTCCCACTGACATCAATGATGGGACACTATTCCCCCCTCCTTCTACTGACCACAGGCACTATGTAAAACATTTTTTACTCTCACTAGCCAGTCCGGCTCCCCTAAAGTCTGAAGGACAGTGAACTGGCCCTTTGTTTAGAATGTTTGGCGCCCCCTGCTGTATGTTGTCATTGGACTGCGGCTTGTTTGCTGAATATGGGCCGGTGTCACTGGGGTAGAAAGCTGTGTCCTCAGGAAAGTCTCACCCACCTGTACCAGAGAACCAAATCAGAACATTGGGCGCTCTGGGTAACGCAAGAGCCTGAAAAGATACAGAAGGGAACTTTTTTGCATTCCATCTTAGGAAGTGTGGAAGCAAAGTCAGAAAGGTGGGGGAGGGAGCTACAAATCCAAGCAAACTGCGGCAGAATGCTGGGACTTGTGGTACTTTTACAATTTCTGTTTAAAGGATATTTTTGCATAATTAACCTTTAAAGTGATCGTAAACCTTCAACAGGGTGAAAAAAATAAAATAAAAAAATCTAGCAGCACTCTTCATCTACTTTCCCCCCATCTTGTAGGAGCCCAAGTGTAGCCACCGCTAGGTGCCCACACAAAGACAGCCCCAAAACCCAGGCCACTCCCCTGGCTCCACCTCCAAGAGTTTTGAGAAGGTGCCGTGCCCTCTACAGTAACGAGGCGCCCAACCGATACGATCAGGTCAGTGACATCCACAAGGCTCATTACTACAAATGGAAATTCGGGGGAGGGGATGGGATGCCGAGAGGAGCAACATGGAAAAGTGGAGTGTTTGGGGATAAAATAAATTGGGGGACCTACTGGGAAAAAATGTAATTCATTGTAACAGGCTTTAAAGTTAAACCCTCCCTCAAAGGTTTAAAACAAAAGATTAAATGGGGGCTAATAGGGCAAGCAGGGCAGCCACCTCAGAGTAGAAAGTTGCCTCGGGGTAATGGAATAAAAAAGGAGGTGATAACTGAGTGTAGCATTAAAATCTACTTTATTAAAAAGCAATTGGCAACTCACTGGGTTGACAGATCAAAGGCATATCTCCACCAGAACACCGCGGTCAGTCCCAATGCTGGAGAATAAGCAGGTAGCTCTGAAACGCGTAGCCATGCCAACAGGTCAATACGCGTGATATCACTTCCACAGCCTCCCCTTTGCACTCCAGGGTGGTTACTGGCACTTCCTAGTTTTGTTTTCCAGTGCGTCCCGAGCCTTCCATACAGAGCCTGGTGGGTGCGCAAGCAAGAAGAGACATCAGTGGGACTAACAGTGGTGTTCTTGTGGAGATGAAGGAGGCGTGGCCTTGCCTTCAAAACTCGTTCCTATTGGTCAGTTTACTTCCAGAGCTCCTGTCATCAAGGGGATTCCTCGGCGTCTTCCTGGCTCCCTGCATCTCTGCATCGTGGTTTCCACAGCACGGGTCTGTATTCCTCGAGTGGGCTCGCTGTATACAACAAATGCCCGTCACCCTGGAAACAATGCTGAAGAATAAGCAGGAAGCTCTGAAACGCGTAGCCATGCCCACAGGACGTTACTTAAGATTTTTATGTTCGTTATTTAATAAACAGCGCTACACTTTTGGCGGTCTTGGCGTCTCTTCCTGCTCATCCCTTCTTGTGTAGATAGGCCTTTGATCTGTTAACCCAGCCAGTTGCTAATTGCATTTTAGTAAAGTTGATGATTTTAATACTGCAGTTAGTCGGCGCCCCCTTTCTCCCTCAATGTTTTAAAGCTACCCGTTTTCACTCCTGCAAACCCATTTGCAGCAGCAAACTACCCAGGCAATCCATCGCTTCTGTGCATGCGTGGAGAAACTCCCATTCCTTTACAATGCATCACAACGATGGGCGGCCTCTCTATAGGCGCAAACAGGACTTTCCCACCCAAGCAAAGGAGGAACGAGGGACCATCCAGGGAGTTTGCAGCACTGGTTGTAGGGCTCTCCGAGGACTATAGAGCATGGACCTGGACAGGTGCGCATACCTTTTGGTGACGGGTTCTACATAGAGTTGGTCCAGAGGAGGAGCGTTTTCCCTGAACACACTTGTGAAGGTTGAGGGATAAATTCAATTAGAATGAAGAAGACAACTGTGGTGATGTTAGTAAATAGGCCTACATTGCGACAAATAACTAGAAGTGAACCTGGCCAAAGTCCTGACTACTATCCTAAAAATCCCTTTATAAACACGGTCTGTGGGGTGATCAAGGCCACCAAATCGGGGGTACAGGCAGTAATCCCGTACCAGGCCCCAACAGGCGAGCAGGGGCGTCCCCGGCCGGGAAACCTGGGGGCAACCTCAGCACAACATCATTCCATCAGGGGGCAAAAGTGACAGAGATGAGCTCATCAGTCTGCTGCTTCTCCTTCCACTGTCCAATCACAGGGTGGGAGGGGGGAGCTGTTCATGTTCCTGAACTGCAGCAGGGAAAACAAAAATGGGATTGTGCTGTGTGGCAGAGCTGTGTAACTCTATGGACAGAAAAATAAATCTTTTGGCAGGTGAATTAGCTCCCTTTGTATGTATAGGGTGCCCTGCCTGGAGTTTAGCTTTTGTGGTCAGTGCCAGGGGCCAGAAGCAGGAGTGACTACGCGTTTCAGAGCTGCCCTGCTCCTTTGTCAAGTGGGGCAGCTCCGAAACTTGTAGCCATGCCCTGGCAAGAATGTTGCTTCTGGTCAACTCCACGCTTCACGGCCCCCAACCGCTTCCTGCATGCTGACGCTTTCCATTCTACCAACAGTGGTGCCCTTACACTCTCCTGATTGGTCTGACAAACTTTAGGTGCAGAGTTTTTGGGCATAGAGTATTATTTTTGTGACACTTTTTTTTTTACTACATGTGAGTTGCGCTGTGTTTTGCTACATGTGAGTTGCGCTGTGTGTTACTACATGTGAGTTGCGCTGTGTGTTACTACATGTGAGTTGCGCTGTGTGTTACTACATGTGAGTTGCGCTGTGTGTTACTACATGTGAGTTGATCTGTTTTGCTACAAGGGAGTTGCCACATTGTTTTTATTCAATAAAGTGTTTTACACTACTACACCCCAGATTGGCGCCATCTATTGTTCTGTATTTACAGATTTCTTCAGTCTGCAAGGAGCTTCATCCAGTGTGGGTAACCCTTGAAGGACATTTTAGGACTTTTATCCTTCTGCCTTATCCAACTATATTAGTTAAGCATGTATTTACTTGTGCGCCATCCTGCACTTTTTTGTTTTTCCATTACCGAACATGCAGTTCCATCCAGCAGGGACATGAACTGCAGCAGGTGCACTATGCCGCTCTACTGGTAAATTCTATTACGTCTCCTTTAAAACTGTGCATACAATAACCAATAGCATAAGAGTACCTGTCAGTATCAATTTGTGAATTGAAATAACATCAATCAAACCAATAAAACTGAAAAAAAAGCAGCTGCAGTCGGAAAAATGTAAATGCTGGTATTTTTTTTTTTACCAGGAGACCATGAAGAGAGAGAGCCCTCCCCTTTGACATGCTTACCCGATATGTTTCGTCCACAGGGCTGGACCTAAAAGGCAACAGCTAAAAAACTTACAAGCAGGAAGGCCATTTATCATAGAAGAGATATGCAATGGGGTTACATAGTAGGTGAGGTTGAAAAAAGACAAGTCCAAACTATGTGTGTGATTATATAAAAGTTGATTTAATAAAATTGGCAAGTGCAAAATCTGGTGCAGCTCTGCATGGCAGCCAGTGTCTAACTTCAGCTTGTTCAATTAAACTTTGACCGAAAAAAAAAAAAAAAAAAAAAGGAAGATGATTGGTTTCTATGCAAAGCTGCACCGGATTTTGCACCCTCAAGGTCTCTTCTGCAATTAAAAACAAAAAAAACGACCTGCCTGCTTGTAGCGCCAACACAGTCTCTGTGTGTGATAGAGATTGTAAAATTTATAATGTTTGGGGGGTTATAAGTAATTTTCTAGCAAAAAATATGGATTTAAAACTTGTAAACAAAAAGTGCCAGAAAAGCCCCGGTCAGCAAGTGGTTAAAAAGGAGAAATACAGTGGAACCTCGGATTACGAGCATAGTCCGTTCCAGGAGTATGCTTGTAATCCAAGGTACTCGCATATCAAAGCGAGTTTTCCCATTAAAGTCAATGCAAACGAAAATAATTTGTTCCACGTTGACTTCAAAGGGATGCAATACCGTATGCGGCCAGAGGCGGGGCGCCAGAGAGCCTTGGTAACGGCCGAAAAGGCCAGAGTACACTTCGGCAAACCTCGGAAAGACTTCCTACCCGAGATTTGCCGAGGTCAGTCGTGCTGTCCTCGGGCCTTTCCGTGCTTTTCCGAACGGCGCAGATCGGCTCTGGTACCCCCCCCCCGACCTCAGGCCAAAAGCGGTACTGCACATAGCTTTGGCCTGAATTGTGCTCATTTTGCTAGACAACACTCGCAAACCGAGTTACGGAACAGAGCTCGTATTGTGAAACGCTCGTTAACCGCGTTGCTCGCAATCCGAGGTTCCACTGTACAGGGAGAGCTCATTTGTCTGTACTTCTCCTGTGATCAGTTTTCAGAGAGCGGCCCGAAGCCCGCTCTCTGCTGACTTCACAGAAGTCGGTCCAGGCACTGCGTCATCACGACTACGGAGTCCGGATCCGCCAGATCCCTGGACCGACCACCCCGGCTTAGCCGCTCAGAGGGGAGAGCTGTGAGAACCCAGCGATCGGCGGGGTTTAAATCGCTCAGTTCTCAGAGTAGGGGGTGCCAGGGGACAGATTTTGCATCCACATCCACCGCAGTAGGATTCTTTAAAAAAATTAAAAAAAACCCCCATGGTTCTCTTTTAATTGTAGAAGCCTAACCTTGTGGGCGAGACGTATCAGAGCAGTAGCACCCAGACAGGTTTCTCTCTGTTGCTGTTGTCCAGATAAATAAAGTTACCAGCGTTTGAATTTTTTTTTCCCTTTGCATTGGTGCAGTGCATGGAGCCATAGGACAAGCTCCCCTCTTGCACTCAGCGCCCCGATTCTTTTGTATGGATCGCCTGAATCAGAACCTTGGGAGCAACATAAACATACAGCCAGTGATTTCCATACCTCAAGCCAAAGAGACGGCACTTCATCCCAGCGTACCAATACATTTCCTAAAACCTTGGCCTGCTTTTCAAGACGGCCATCCCTTAGTACCGATGAGACACGGGGCACTTTCATCCACAAGTTCCCTCTGCCGCCATGGAGCGGGCAAGGACACCAGCCAACCGTAAATCGAATGCCAAGTATAAATCAGTAGTTAATGCTTTTCCTCTCCAGTCTTCATCAAAACATTACAAAAAGGTTCATTTTTAACATAATCCAGAACAAATGACAATAAAAAAAGAAAAAAAAAAAAAAGACTTCCACGAGGAAAGGAGAGTTTCCGAGTTCTCAGGTTCACGGAGTGAAGAACGACACGAGTCCCATTCAGCCCGCTGTTAGTGCAGCTTCGGCCACGTCCAATGGCTACTGTCCCGTTCATGGCTACGGTCCCAGTTTTTTTTTTTTTTTTTGTGCAAACAGTTTCCGACAGTTCAGCCCGGCTGGGGCCATCAGACAGAAATAAAGACGTCCAGATACAGTCTATCGTAGGATTCCCTGAAGCACAAAATTAAAAACAAGCTGAGCAAGCAAGATCCCGTCAGGCACCAGTTCAGCCAGGAGAAGTCTGGAAATGAAAAGACAACATTGAGAGTCATGGAGGACATTCAGATGGTGTACTTGGGGTGAGACTTTTTGTCAGGGGCTTCCCTCAGGCAGATAATAAGCACCAGGCCGAGGAGACAGGAGCCTGTGAGGCACCAATTCATCCACGATATAGCTGTGTGAACACAAGAAAGAGAAGCATCACCTATTTCTGCGATTTCTGCACTCGCAGGGGGAAAAAAAATGCAGACCTGGCTTTTATTTAAACATCAGGAGGTGATTCTCTGAACATTTGCATCGGTTTGCAATGATCAAGTTAAGATGAGGCGTACTACAGCGTACACCCATGCAAGGGCTGTGTGTAGCCAGGCGTTATATGCATGCGGTCGCATTCATATCAACTGGGACTCAGCCGCTGCTCCCACTTTGGCTTCCGTGGTTGTGAACACCATCGGCATTTAGGGTCACG
This sequence comes from Lithobates clamitans, assembly GCA_037952925.1. Lineage (NCBI taxonomy): Eukaryota > Metazoa > Chordata > Amphibia > Anura > Ranidae > Lithobates > Lithobates clamitans. The sequence goes on from JBBGZY010002330.1 coordinate 398,925, forward strand.
CACCTACATGGATGTCACATTGGGAGCCTTGACTGTGCCCTCCTCCCATCATGGTTTTGCATTTTTTTTCCCCCTGCAGCAGCTGAAAGCAGGCAGGATGTGGAGGAAGAGATGCCGGCTTTCAGCTGCTGCAGGGTTGAAAAATATAGGGGATCGGTCCTTCTGCTACCTTGCCACCGCCGCCCCCTCTTGCAGCGCTGCTGGCTTCTGTGCCACCCTCCATATGTGGAAGGCGCAGACCAGGGGTTGGCAAGGGACATGATCAACGGGTAGATCACACAATGATGGGTTGCCAACCTCCTGTCGGCTTGTCACTGTAATGGGTATATGGAGGGGGTTTACAAACCATTTAATGCACAGCATCTATTTGTGATAGTTGAAGACATTGAGGAGTTTGAACGAAGAAGCAGAAGATAAAATAATAAAATAGTTAAGCCAGGGGCCGCCATGGAAGTTGCATCCCAGCGCCTGGGCTTTTGTCAGACCATTCACTGTTGGCGCCAGGCGCAGGGAATGCACAATTCCCGACACCTGGGACATGTAGTTCTGGGCACCAGGCAGGTAGTATTTTTTAACATTGAGCAGGGTTTACTTTTCGGATGGAAGTGTCCGGGCGCCCGAACGCTTCCACACACACCCTCTCTCCACCCCACCCCCCCTATACACTATGTATTCTGGGCTCTGCTTGCCCATCTATGAGCCGGGGACCAGCAACGCAGGGGAAGAGAGGGGGGGGGAGAGGGGGGGAGGAGAGGGGGGGGAAGAGAGGGGGGGGAAGAGAGGGGAGAGAGGGGGGGAAGAGGGGGGAGAGAGGGGGGGGAAGAGGGGGGAGAGAGGGGGGGAAGAGGGGGGAGAGAGGGGAGGAAGAGAGGGGGGGAAGAGAGGGGGGGAGAGAGGGGGGGGAGAGAGGGGGGGAGAGAGGGGGGGAGAGAGGGGGGGGAGAGAGGGGGGGAGAGAGGGGGGGGACATACGTCCGCACTCCTCCCCTTCTTGTTGCTGACCCGGAAGTGACATGTATGACGTAACTTCCGGGTCCCTCGTTGACAGTTTCCTCGGCCATCAAGGCCAGGAAAGAACATAATGCAGTTTGATGTGCAATACATTCAGTGGAGCACAGGGGAATCTTTTAGATGTCTCAGATAGTTCATGTTGGTTATCTATTTACTCAGTGCAACCTTGTCTTTTATATTTTACAAAACAAATTGGATAATATATTGCATTTTTGTGCGCCCTAAACTTAACTTTATCCACTTCAATACAGGGCACTTTTACCCCTTTTATCCTGCCCAGACTGTCACACTTTGAATGACAATTACGCGGAACAACACTACCCAAATTAAATTTCTATAATTTTTTTCATGCAAATAGTGCTCTCTTTTGATAGCATTTAATCACCATTGGATTTTTTATTTTTTGCAAAAAAAAAGTTTTGTTCTTAGTCTGTCAGAAAAATTAAAAAGTAATTTTTCTCCTTCACTGCTGTGCACTGATGAGGAGGCACCAATTTACTGCACTGATGAGCTGGCAATGAGGAGGCACCAATATGCCGAACTGATGGGCATTGATAGGCAGCACACTGAAGACACCGACGGGCACGGTTGGGGCTGCAGTGATTTGCTGTACACGTCTCCCCTGCGAAAAGATGCTGCTGATCGGCTCTCCTCATACACTGTCAGTGTTTACACGTGATTGGACACAGCCCATCATATGGGTAAAGAGCCACCTCATCGGCTCTTTACTGAGATTGGGGTCGCCCCGTGTCCCAGAGAGCACTGCACGCCCCCACGGGCGACCGAAAGTGGCAATGTCTTACGACTATACAGCGGGCGGGAGGTGGTTAATGTAATATCGTGTGACATAACTTCTGCTATTTTATTCTCTTGGGGAAGGTTAGACAAATTCCAGGCGCCAGGTCCCCATGGTACCTAGAAATTGAATTCCTGTTGCTTGGCCCTTTGTCGGTCCACATAAGAGAAGGGATTTTGCCGTTAAAGGGGTTGTAAAGGTTTGTTGTTAAAAAAAAACAAAAAAAAAACCAAAACATGCCATACTCACCTCTACTGTGCAGTTGGCTTTGCAGAGTGGCCCCGATCCTCCTCTTCTGGGGTCCTCCAGTGGTGCTCCTGGCTCCTCCACGCATTAAGTCTCCCCTCTGAGACCTGTTTTCCAAGGGGGTACTCGTGCGGGTGCACTCTCGGGTCCTGCTGCTGCGTCCATTGACATAGACAGCAGGACTCGGCCTCGGCCTCGGCCAACGGATCTGATTGACAGCAGCAATGACTACACTGCTATGAATCTATCCAATGAGGACCCGAGACACCGGCTGGAGCTGCTGGGCTTGTTCTCGTCGCTGGAAAGATCGGGTTCAGGTAAGTAAAAGGGGGCTGGGGCTGTTAAACTACAGAAGGTTTTTCAACGTAATGCACAGAATGCAAACCTCGAGGGTTTACAACCCCTTTAAAAACAAAGCTTTGTTTGTTTAAAAAAAATAAAATAATAATTGGCGCCTAACTTTTAGCTGGCTCCTAGATTCAAAGCAAATTTGTTAATCCCTGAGTTGAGCTAAGACTGATTTTTCCCTAAGAGAGAAGAGGACCATCACCTAAAGACACTAGCAAAAACCTGAGGTCTTACGGCATGGAGTAGGGCGATAGGAAAGGTGTCCAGGAGGCGTGTCCTCAAAAAGCTTGCCAGTGTCCAATCACCTAAAAGCAGTGATGGCGAACCTCAGCACCCCAGATGTTTTAGAACTACATTTCCCATGATGCTCATGCACTCTGCAGTGTAGTTGAGCATCATGGGAAATATATGTAAGTATGTTACTGAATATGTTCAATTCTGATCTCATCGTACAGTGTGATCCTGTTCTATGACCTGCCCCTGATGAAGGGACGTCATTATAGTTCCGAAACGCGTTGGATCGTCTGGACAACTTATGAGAATCACTACCATCGACACCATTGCTTTTAGTGGCTTTTGAATATTGTATATTGTTTTTTAAATTTATTATATCATATTGTATATTTTGAATAAATCATTTTACTTTTAATTTTTGTTGCCCACCTCTTTGGGGGTACCTCCTTTATCTCTTACATCAGGGATGTTGGCAACTTCTTATGGTTCAGTTGGATGTTCATTCTTTAGAATCAGGGGAAATGTAGTTCCAAAACATCTGAGGTGCCAAGGTTCGCCATCACTGACCTAAAAAAAAGGTACGAACCTATAACCCATGGTGTAGGAGTATAAGTCGCCCGTCTCCTGTACAATCCGATTAGGGAAAAAAAAAAAAAAAAAATTGGGTTTCAGACACTTTAAGCAAGACTAAGCTGCTCCAAACTGGGCTGAAGTTGAGGCCGTGTCTATAACGTGCACCCCATAGGCACAGACGTTTACCTTGTATTGCCCGTACTTTGGCGGTATTGGAAGTTTTAGACAAAATTCAATTCTAGAGATAAATAGAGAATTACGGGAGGCTGTGGACAAGTAGTTAAGAGATGTCAATGTACACTGAGGCTCAGAATGTGTTCAGATCTCTCACACACATCATTGGTGCCGATCGAAGCGGGAACCATCATTCTCCAGTGATGGGCACTCCCCTAACTGTCAGGTTCTGTAAGCAACCATCCGTCCTAAGAAATGACGGTTGTTCTAGAAGGACGGCGAGCTGACGGATCGAGCGCGCCGGGTAATGGCAATACTTGAGCCTCTCGAGAGGAAAATCCATCACAGTGAATTGTGTACTGAGACATCAAAAACACGAAGCTCCTGTGTCCTCCAGCATTAATCCCTGAAATATATGGGGGACATTTTAGAAAAATTGACTAGGAAACGGCAGTTGTGTCCACAGTAAAACAGATGTTCCCAACCTGTACTGGAAAGAGGAGAGCTGCAGAGTGAATGAACGGGGGTGGGGGGGCCTTCAACACCATCTGTCTTCCACATATAATAGCATTTCAGCATCTCTACTTCGGCAATGGGACAACAAAAATCACACCTTCAGCCATGTAAATTGAAGGATCAACACCTTTGCAGACCCCCAACACCAAGGATGGGATTTCCTAACTAGAACAGAACCACAACTTTTACACCTTCCATCCCATTCCTGGACAATCGATATCTACACATTTCATGGGGAATGGAATAAAGTGTCTACGCTACCTGCGTACAGTGAGGGGAAAAAGTATTTGACCCCCTGCTGATTTTGTAGGTTTGCCAACTGACAAAGAAACGATCAGTCTATAATTTTAACAGTGAGAGACAGAATAACAAAAATATCCAGAAAAACGCATTTCATAAAAGTTATAAATAGATTTGTATTTTAATGAGTGAAAAAAGTACTTGATCCCCTATCAATCAGCAAGATTTTTGGCTCCCAGGTGTCTTCTATACAGGTAACGAGCTGAGATTAGGAGCACTCCCTCAGGCTCGGTTCACACTAGGACGACTTGTCAGGCGACCTGGGTCGCCTGACAAGTAGCGTCCCGTTCAGTACAATGGAACCGTTCTAATCGGAGCGACGCAAGTCGCTCCGACTTAGAAAAAGGTTCCTGTACGACTTTGGGGGCGACTTGGGGCGACTTGCATAGACTTCTATACAGAAGTCGTTTTGCAAGTTGCCCGGGCAGTCGTGTGCAGGTCGCCTCGCTGAGGCGACCTGCAAGTCGTGCCGCCTCTGGTGTGAACCGAGGCTTAAAAGCAGTGCTCCAAATCTCAGCTTGTTATCTGAATAAAAGACACCTGTCCACAGAAACGATCAATCAGATTCGGATCTCTCCACCATGGCCAAAACCAAAGAGCTGTCCAAGCATGTCGGGGACAAAATTGTAGACCTACACAAGGCTGGAATGGGCTACAAGACCATCGCCAAGCAGCTTGGTGAGAGGGTGACAACAGTTGGTGCGATTATTCACAAATGGAAGAAACAGAAAATAACAGTCAATCTCCCTCGGTCTGGGGCTCCATGGAAGATCTCACCTCGTGGAGTTTCAATGAACATGAGAACGGTGAGGAATCAGCCCAGAATTACGCAGGAGAATCTTGTCAATGATCTCAGCTGGGACCATAGTCACCAAGAAAACAATCGGTAAGACACTACACCGTGAAGGACTGAAATCCTGCAGCCCCCGCAAGGTCCCCCTACTCAAGAAATCACATGTATAGGCCTGTCTGAAGATTGCTAATGAAAATCTGAATGATTCAGAGGAGAACTGCGTGAAAGTGTTGAGGTCAGAGGAGACCAAAATTTGAGCTCTTTGGCATCAACTCAACTCGCCGTGTTTGGAGGAGGAGGAGGAATGCTGCCTATGACCCCAAGAACACCATCCTCACCATCAAACAGAGGTGGAAGCATTCTGCTTTGGCGTTTTTTTTTCTGCTAAGGGGACAGGACAACTTCATCGCATCAAAGGGACAATGGATGGGGCCATGTACCTTCAAATCTTGGGTGAGAACCTCCTTCCCTCAGCCAGGGCATTGAAAATGGGTCATGGATGGGTCTTCCAGCATGACAATGACCCAAAACACACGGCCAAGGCAACAAAAGGAGTGGCTCAAGAAGAAGAACATTAAAATCCTGGAGTAGCCTAGTCAGTCTCCAGACCTTAATCCTATAGAAAATGTGTGGAGGGAGCTGAAGGTTGGAGTTATCAAACATCAGCCTTCGAAACCCCAATGACTTGGAGAGGATCTGCAAAGACCTGGTGGCCAAAAACAAGAAATGTCTGATTTCTGTGATTGCCAACAAGGGTTTTGCCACCAAGTACCAAATTACGTTTTGCGAAGGGTTCAAATACTCATTAAAATGCAAATCAATTTATAACCTTTTGAAATGCGTTTTTCAGCTAAGCTAAAACACAATCTCTCTTTTCCTCCAGTCTGTCCATCCCCCACACAGTTAGAAAGCACCTCCCAGGCACACACTTGGGCTACTTTCACACTGAACGCACCCCAGCGTTAGCGGTAAAGCGCTGCTAGTTTTAGCGATGCTTTACTGTCATTTTACCGCCGCTTTTAGGCTGCTAGTGGGGTGCTTTTAAACTCCCCGCTAGCGGCCGAAGGGTTAAAAGCGCCCATGTTGCGGCGCTGCCTAAGCGCTTAGCAGGTGCTTCGGCAGCGCTGCCCATTCATTTCATTGGGCAGGGGGGGGGGGTTTGGAAGCGGTGTGTACTACCGCTCCCAAACCGCCCCAAAGATGCTGCTTGCAGGACTTTTTTTTTTCCCCGTCCCGCAAGCGCACTCGGGCTTTCACACTGGGGAGGAATGAGAGGCGCTTTTCAGGTGCTATTTTTAGCACTAAAACGCCTTAAAAACACCTCAATGTCAAAGGGGTCTTAACCCCTTCCCTCCCAGTGTCATTATAGAGCGGAAATTTGGAAAAAAAAAAAACAATATTTTCTTTCTATTTTAAAATAAATCCAATAAAATCAAATTTTGTCATAAATTTAAGCCAAAATGTATTCTGCTACATGTCTTTGGTAAAAAAAAAAAAAAAAAAAAAAAAATCCTGTATAATATAATTAATAATAATATAATTGGTTCGTGATCACGGACATATGTGTGCAGATGATCAATGGGACATGTGATTTTACTGTTAAATCTGTGGGGGACAGGTGTTTTTACTATGTGGGAACATGTGTGTTTTACATTGTGTACATGTTTTACATGTGTGTTTTAACATTGGTGTGTAAAAAGCCTTAAAAAACAGCTCATACTCACTGATCACCAGCCGGCTGCAGCGATCCGCTCTCCTCTCCATCACATCACATGCTGGCTGCGATTGGAAACGGGCGTCATGTGATCAGGAGGGCCAATCACAGAGCCCTCCTGCCGATCAGAGATGCACCGTGTCCGGGTGACACGAGCACATTGGGGCTGTGTGGGCACGCGCGATCCGCCTCCTTCTGAAGGAGAGTGCGCCCACCCGGCCGTTTTTGTGCAGTGGCCGGGTGGGAAGGGGTTAAACATGTATTGCAATACATGTGAACTAAATATTCCTGTATTTCATTGCACAGTTTGCTGGGAAGGGTGAAGCCGTGTGCAGAGCATTTGTAGGGACAGAGCGCCGTCACCTAACAGTAATTACCTTTAACAGAGACCTCCATGGCAGGATTGCCAGGGATTCATTTAATGAATGCGGTGGATTTTAAATACATCCAAAATAACATTAAAGAGGAACTGCAGTCGGCTCACATAATTTGTAATAAAAACATCTTTTCCATTCTGAAGCTTCCCTCCAACCACTTTGCATATATATATATATATATATATATATATATATATATATATACTGTATTTATTGGCGTATAACACTCACTTTTTCACCATAAAAATCGGGTGCAAATAGCATGTGCGTGTTATACGCCAATACTTTAATTTTAGCTGCCTCAGAGGGGACAGGGAGGGCGGCGGCATGAGCGCCGTCAGATTACAGTCAGTGAGAATCTCCTGTTTACTTGGCGGCTGCTGCATTGATGACAATGGTGAGGCTGCTGCATTGATGGCAATGGTGAGGCTGCTGCATTGATTGCAATGGTGAGGCTGCAGATGGGCATTGGCACTCTCATTTTGCTTCAAAGTTTCTTATTTAAAATGTAGGTTTTTTTCCTGAAACTTCCCTCTTAAAATGAATGTGCGTGTTATACGCCGATAAATACGGTGTATATATATATATATATATATATATATATATATATATATATATATATATATATATATATATATATATATATATATATATATATATATATATATATATATATATATATATATATATACATATACACATACATACACACACACATATACATATACTGTGATTCTGTATTTGCCAAATATGCTGCAGAAATCTCCCTCCACCAAGTCTGGCTGCAGCCATTTTAACTGTGGGCAGCTGAAGCTGCTGCCTGTTCACTTCCTGGATTTACACAGACACACAGGAGGCACACCTCCAGCTCTGCAGCTCTCATTGGCCCTCTTATGACTCATCTCCCCTCCCTTCCTGGCAAACTCTCACAAGAGAGAGAGAGAGCGCTGTGTATGATGTCATAATCCTAGGCTAATGACCAGACAAGAAACATGAAGTGGGCTGTATAAGGGATTTACTGGTAGAAAAAAAAATGTTTTACTATCCAAAAGTTAAAAACAACAACAAGGGCAGAAGATTTAATAGATGGAAGGATGAAAACATGACTGAAGTTCCGCTTTAAAGACTTCTATGAAACTTTCTTTGGGTTTGCTGTCTACTTTAAACAGATTATTCAGTGTTGAGCATCATTCTCCTAAAAAAAGGAGTTTATCATTTGGAAATAACACGGCACTCCTGGGAGAATACAATAAATCGTTTGGAAACAGAAAAATAATTAAGAAGAGAAAGAAACAGACACGGCTCGCAGACAGGAGCGCTGCGCTCAGGGGAAGGGCTGTCACCACACACCCCCCCCTCCCCCCATCCTGACCACTTCTCCCGGGTTGTTTAATCAGTCTTTAGAAATGGAGAGACATATCTGTGCTCACATCCAAAGAGCTTCCATAGATAGAACACGGAAGGGGCTGCAGGGGTGTGACCGCGCCCCGACACCCAAAATTCTGAATGAACCCTCCTGGACGCCGCTATACACCTTTATCCACTTGCCGGATCGGCCTTTCCCAGCACTTTTTTGTTTAGAAGGTAAAAATCTGTATTTTTTGCTAGAAAATACTTGGAACCCCCCAAACATACTTTCTAAAAGATGATGTAACTAAAAACCTAACATGTCATTTTTATTCCTATTGCAAAGAATGTCAACATCCCTTGTAATAGAAAGAAGGGATGACGGCTCCTCTTTATGGAGAAATCTGAGGAAGGCCCCAAATCTCTCCTCTAGGTTTCAAAAAAATTATAATATATTATATTATATTATATTATATTAAATAAAAGATATGTATATGTTTCAGTTTAAAAAATAAAATATTGCTTACTTCCGCTGTAGACAGGAAGTGACGTCACGACATTGCTCTGGTCCTTCTAGATCAGTGATGGTGAACCTAGTCATCCCAGATGTTTTGTAACTACATTTCCCATGATTCTCATGCACTCTGCAGTGTAGTTCATGGAGCATCATGGGGAATTGTAGTTCCAAAACATCTGGGCTGCCAAAGTTCACCATCACTGTCCTAGGGGTGTCTCTGGGAACCTCTATGGCCAGCCGCACGACCCATTGGATCATTTCTCTGGTAAGAACGGTAAACCCTAGAAACATCGGCAAGCAGTGGGAGGGAGGGGGACCAATTAGCCGCCCTGACCGCTTTCCTAGGAAAGCCAAATCGCCGGCTTAAAAAAACCCCAAAAAACCCCTAGTTAGACCTTAGTTAACTTTCCGGTAACGGCATTTCTAGGAGTCTTTCAGGAGTGCACCCAGAGAGAGCGCAGCTCCACCCATTTTCCCAGGAAACACTGCAGTCAGTTTCTTTAAAGACCAGTCACTTCCGCCATGGCCTCTGTTGTGTATGGAGCACCTCCAGCCATGCTGAAATTATACATAGCAATAACGCCACATTTTATAACACAGTTAGGGTGGGTCATCGGTGCTGTCCTGAAAGACTCGGAGAAATACTGTTACCGGTAAGTCTAACGAAGGTTTTCTCACCTCGTCTTTAAGGACAGCACCTGGAGATAAGAGAGTACTTACTCTAGGGTGGGACGATAAGGAGAGCAAGTCCAACCTGTAGTGGCGGGTAAAAGGTGGAGAAACTTGTCCACGTAACCGCGTTGCAGATCCGTCCTGGTGAAGCCCCTGCACGTTCCGCCCAGGACGTTGCTACTGCCTGGGTTGAATGGGCCACTACCCCTGCGGGAGGATCTACCCCGAAGCTTTGTATGCTTCATTGATGGACATTCGCAGCCATCTTCCTACGGTGTTTTTAGAAGCACTGTACCCTTTATGTGGGCCTGAGAACAATATAAACCGTGAATTCGATCTTCTGAATTCTCTTGCAGCTTCTAGTGCAGTATACATCTTCTTACATCCAGGCTATGAAAATCTCTTTCCTTAGTGCCGGATGGTGTAGGGCAAAAAGGTTGGGAGAACTATTTCCTGCAACCTATGAAATATTGTTGAAACCTTTGGTAGAAAACCCGGGTCAGTTCTTAGCACTCCTCTCTCCAGGAATACCGATATAGTGGCCACTTGGACCTTTAAAGTACTAGCCTGCCAACCCCTTCTCCATTCCCTAATGGAGGAATTCTAGAACAGAAATAAATTCCTGTGGTGAAAAAACTTTAGTCGCACACCAGGAATTGAAAAATTTCCATGTTTTAAAGTAAATTGCCCAAGTGACCTTCTTTCGGCTTTTTAATAGGGTTGAGACTAGCTTATTAGACAAGCCCTTTATTTTTAGGATTTGCTCCTCAGTAACCAGGCTGTCAATCTGAGATGCTCGATATTGGGATGTTGACGGGGCCCCTGAGTTAGAAGGTCTCTTCGTAATGGAAGAAACCAGTGGGGTTCCACTGCCATCTTCTGTATGGTTGAAAACCATGACTTCTTGGGCCAAAATGGAGCCAAGATCAAGCTTGTAGCCTCCCTTTGCAGTTTCTTGAGTACCAACGGGATTCATCTGGAAAGGCGTAGCACAAGCAGAAGCTCCACGGGTGTGCTAGCACGCCCAGTCTGCCCATATGATCTCACCTGTTCAGGGAGAAATAAACCTCCACCTTTACGTTGGCCTGGGATGCGAACAGGTGGATCTGAGGGGCTCCCCATTTTCCCATTAGCACCTGGAATACTTCCGAATTCAGACTCCACTCTGATTTCAGTACTTTTCAGTACTCTTTCACTACTTAGAAAATCTGCTACTAGGATTCAGATCTTTTAGGTTTCCCGCCGTCAGGGATGCTAGGTTGCCTTCTGCCCAGGACAGAATCCGAAGGGCCGAGAACAGCAACACTCTTCTTCTCGTGCCTCCCTGTCTTGTTATGTAGGCCACTGCTGTGGCGTTTTCGGACAACAACTGAATGTGGTGACCTCGGACTTGATGCTTCAAGGCCCATAGTCGCAGAAGAATGGCCCTTAATTCCCTCCAATTGGAGGATCTTTTGGCCTCTTTGTTTGTCCATGCTCCTTGGGCCATCTGTCCTTCTAGATGGGTGCTCCAAAACCAAAAGTTCTCGTTTGTTGTCAGCGTTTCACTTTTAGCCTAAAAGGTTACATTTTGGTCTCATCTGACCAGAGCACCTTCTTCCACATGTTTGCTGTGTCCTCCACATGGCTTCTCACAAACTACAAACAGGACTTCTTATGACTTTCTTTCACCAATGTCTTTCTTCTTGTCACTCTTCCATAAAGGGCAGATTTGTGGAGAACACGACTAATAGTTGTCCTGTGGACAGATTCTCCCACCTGAGCTGTGGATCTCTGCAGCTCCTCCAGAGTTACCATGGACCTCTTGGCTCTTCTCTGATGAATGCTCTCCTTGCCCGGCAGGTCAGTTTAGGTGGACGGTCATGTCTTGGTAGGTTTGCAGTTGTGCCATACTCTTTCCATTTTCCGATGATGGATTGAACAGAGCTCCGTGAGATGTTCAAAGCTTGGGAGATTTTTTTTTTTTTTTTTTTTTTTTTTTTTTTTATAACCTAACCCTGCCTTATACTTTCTCTATAACTTTATCCCTGACTTGTCTGGTGGGTTCCTTGGCCTTTATGATTCTGTTTGTTCACTAAGGTACTCTAACAAACCTCTGAGGGCTTCACAGAACAGCTGTATTTATACTGAGATTAAATGACACACAGGTGAAATCTATAAATGAATTCGGTGACTTCTGAAGGCAATTGGTTCCACTAGATTTTAGTTAGGGGTATCAGAGTAAAGGGGGCTGAATACAAATGCCCCCCCCCCCCCCCACACACACTTTTCACATATTTATTTGTATCATTTATCATTTTCCTTCCACTTCACAATTATGAGCCACTTTGTGTTGGTCTATCACATAAAATCCCAATAAAATACATTTACGTTTTTGGTTTTAACATGAAAAAAAAAAAAAAAAAAGTGGAAAATTTCAAAGGGTATGAATACTTTTTCAAGGCATTGTAAAAAGAAAAAAAAAAAAAAAAACCCTCTAGGAGGAACAGCCGGACTATTATGAATTGTCTCTATACATATTTTAATAATGTGCTTTTCACCGGCTCTGAATTATTGAAGAGCGATCGTTTTGCCGCCTTAAATCATTTTGCGGGTAATTATATATTTTATAGCATCATTAAAATGAAACACGGATTAAGGTGAAGCGATGTCCTTCCCGAGGATCCAGCGAAGGCTCCGGAATTCCGATTTTGTGTGGAACGGATCAGGAGCGGGCGAGATCGATACGGAGGAGAGCGCACGGGCCTTGGAATTAAAAGGCGAAATGTCACACGCGCCAAAATGCCAGCGCGCCATTAACAGGTTCGTTGATGTCTGCCGTGACCTTCCAGCTGCTGAGCCAATGTGATGGACGAGGAGCGGAATCGGAAAAAGGCCGCAGTCAGCGTTCCGGGACAACATATGCAACTTACAATTAAAGACCCTCCACCCCCGCTGTTATGTCACATCACTGTCTGAGCGGCCTATCACCAAGCAGCGTCACTGTCACATGGAGGGAGGGGAGGAGTCACATGCTGCCCCACCAATACTAAGTATTTATCTTTGGTTCCGGGGGCCCAACAGCAGGGCGGGGAATGAAAGGCAAGTAATTATATGATGTCCAAGGAAGAGAAAGCTGGCGGCAATCCGTTAAAAGTTTAATGCTGACAACTTTCAAGAGCAAAAAAAACAAAAAAAACAAAAAAAAAATTTATAATAAAAAAAAAACAAACAAAAAAAAAAACGAACAAGTAGTCCCTCACTGGGACCTCCCCCCTATGATGAATTTTACACACAAGGCAAGAAAGGAGGGTCATATTTTAAAAAATAAATTCCAAAAATTGTATTAGCCACTTGTGGGATCGCCCGCCCCGCAATGTACTGCAGATGGGTGGCCTGTACAGGCAGAGCGACGTACCTGTGCATTGCTGCCAGTTTCCGGGTTTAGGGCGCGTGCGTGCGTGCGTGTCCCCCGCCGACACCAGCTGTGATTGTACACAGCGGGAGTCTGTCAGCAGCTTCTGGCCAATAATGCATGGCTGGGACCTGCTGATCGGCTGTGTCCAATCACAGCCCAGAGCTCTGTGTTGGCAAATCAACACAGAGCTCTGTACAGAGGGGGCAAGCTCTGTTTCTTATCCCTGCAAAGCAGGGATAAGAAACACAGGATCTTTAGTAAAAATCAGCACACGTTACATAGTTAGGCACACGGTTAACCCCCTGATTACCCTGAGATGTTATAGCGGAGGAGTTCTACCCATATGAAAGTCAGCAGCTACAAAAAGTGTAGCAGCTGACTTTAAATAATCGGACACTCTCCTGTCCCCACGGTCCAGCGATGCGGGTGCAGGAAGCCCCGCTCCTCTCCCACTCCTCTCCACGGCGTCGGCATTCTAACTGTGGGCGCCCAGCTGTGGCTTCACTGCCTGGGCACGCACTGCGAATGGCTGGGCAATCTGTGACGTGTCCCAGAAGATTGCAGGGAAGAAGGGGGGACAAGTGATCTTCCTTTCAGCGTCACGACGCAAGGGGAGGAAGAGGGAGCTGGGTGCCTGTAAAGAAAAAAAAAAAAAAAAAAGGAAGAGGGTAGCCCCCCCCCCCCCCCCCCAAATAAATTACATGTCAAACGTGGCACGTCAGGGGGTCACCAGCACTTAAAGCGGAAGTTCCATTTTTGGGAGGAACTCCGCTTTAACCCTTTCTCAGCCAGTGTCATTAGTACAGTGACAGTATATAGTATTAGCACTGATCACTGTATTAGTGTCAGTGGTGATGTCAGTTCCCACCCAGTGTCAGTTTGTGTCAAAATTGCCTGCTGCACTATCGCAGTCCCATTATAAGTCAATGATCACCACCATTAGTATAAATTACAAATTAATAAAAAATTCCAGTATACAGTAGGGAAAAAATAATTATCTGGAGTTGCAGTTCGGTGGGTAAAATAAGTATTTGATCCCCAAGCAAAACATGACTTAGTAGTTGGTGGAGAAACCCTTGTTGGTGATCACAGAGGTCAGACGTTCCTTGTAGGTGGTGATCAACTCCATTTATAACATTTGTATTGTGTTTTTTTCCTGGATTTTTGGTTGATCTTCTGTCTCTATCATATAAAATACACCTATGATAAATATTATAGACCCTTCATTTCTTTATACCGTATATACTCGAGTATAAGTCGTTCCGAGTATAAGTCGAGGCCCTAATTTACCACAAAAAAAAAAAATGGGAAATACTTAGTGACCCGAGTATAAGACGAGGGTGAGAAATGCGCAGCTACTGTAAGTGGAAAAGAGGGTCAACAATGCCCATTTGCAGCCTCACTGTGCACATTTGCAGCCATAGGTTCCCTGAACTTCAAACTCGGTAGTTAAGGGTTCATAGATGCCCCCTAGCTGCAGCCAAAATTTGGGGTCTCTGAACCCAAAGTGTCCCGAAATGACATTGCTACAGATACACAGTTGACCGACTTTGGGGCCCCGTATCTCGGGGCCACTTAGTGCTAGGAACCCCAAATTTGGTGTGCAAACCCAGTGGACCTGGTGCCATAACATATCCAAAGCTGGGGTTCCTGGCACCAAGTGACCCTGAGATACAGGGCTCCAAATTCGGTTCAGAAAATGTCAAGCACTTTTCTGCAGCAGAGAATGACATTTTCCGAACCTATTTTGGGGCCCCATATCTCAGGGCCACTTGGTGCTAGGAACCCCAGCTTTGGATATGTTATGGCACCAGGTCCATTGGGCTTGCACACCAAATTTGGGGTTCCTAGCACCAAGTGGCCCTGAGATACGGGGCCCCAAAGTCGGTTCGGAAAACGAAATTTTTTGCTGCAGAAAAGTGCTTGACTCCAGTATAAGTCGAGGGGGGCACTTTCAGCACAAAAAAAGGTGCTGAAAAATTCGACTTATACTCGAGTATATACGGTAAGTGGGCAAAACTTACACAATCTGCAGGGGAGCAAATCATTATTTTTCCCCCACTAATTCCCACAAAACCCATAATTTGTAGACACTATCACAAGAACCAATCAAAATACACTTAGACCCCTTTCACACTGGGGCGTTTTTCAGGAGCTTTTGGGCTAAAAGGAGTGCCTGTAAAGCGCCTGAAATACACCTCCCCTGCAGTCACACTGTGGCAATGCGCTGGCAGGATGTTAAAAAAAAAAAAATTTGGACCGGTGAAGGAGCGGCCTATACACCGCTCTAAAGCGCCCCTGCCCATTGAAAAGAATGGGAAGCGCCGAACCGCCACTGTAGTGGAGCTTTGCGGGTTGTTTTAACCCCTTATTTGGGTGCTAGCAGAGGTTAAAAGCGCCCGAAAACCCCCGCAAACACTACGGTAAAGGGATGCTAAAAATAGCAGCGCTTTACTGCCGAAGCCCCAGTGTGAAAGAGGTCTAATCTGGGTTTTTTTTTTTTTTAACCAAAAGAATGTAGCAGAATACATTTTGACCTGAATTTATGAAGAAATTTTTTTTTTTTTTTATTGGATGTGGTTTATAGCAGAAAGTAAAAAAATATTGTTCTGTTAAAAAAATGTCAGTCTTTTTTCGTTTAAATCACGAAAAAATGAAAAAACCCCAGTGGTGATCAAAGACCATCAAAAGAAAGCTCTATTTGTGTGAAAAAAAATTAAAAATTTTTTTATTTGGGTACAGCGTTGCATGACTGCACAATTACCAGTTAAAATAGCGCAGTGCTGAATATCAAAAATGGCCTGGTCATGAAGGGGGGGTAAAACCACTCTGAAGCCTGCTGGGCCCCTCCCACAACTCTGCTCTCTCTCCTTGTGTAGGCTGGCTGGTCTGGTCTCCACCCTCTCATGTAGTTTTCTGTAGTGGGTGGAGCCTGCTAGGTCCCCCCCCCCACAGCTCTGCTCCCTCTCCTTGTGCAAGGTGACTGGTCTCGTCTCCGCCCCCCATGTCGTTTTCTGCAGGCAGCCTGTAGTGGGTGGAGCCTGCTAGGCCCCTCCCACAGCACTGCTCTCTCTCCCCTTGTGCAGGCTGAATGGTCTAGTCTCCGCCCCCCTCCTGTTTTCTGCTGGCAGCCTGTGGCGGGTGGAGCCTGCTGGCTTTCTGCACAGTGATGAGGTCACTGCTACATTTACAAGGTAATATCTGGGTTTGCAAAGGCCTTTGGTGCTCACAAAGAGGATTTATATCCTTTGCGGCTACCGAGGAATATATATAAAATGACTTTTTTGTGCCCGGAGTTCAACTTTAAATCCACGTGTCCTGCAGGGGGCATAATACTTTCTTTCTTCCCCATCCTATATGTTTGGTTTGTATTTCAGCTCCAAATCAATCTTCCTGCAGACCGACCCTACAGATGACGAACGTTCCACATAAAACACCCTAAGGCTCCATCATGCACACGGGACGTTAAAATAATGTTATAAAGACGCCGGGAGCTTTGCACCGAGTCTTTCAACTTTTTAAATGTTTTTTGCAATAGTGTTTATTAGCGTTATTTCGCGTTTTTCCACGTTTGAGGAAAAAAAAAAAAGAGGGTGAGCCACGTTTTTTCGCGTTTATCAGCGTTTGACGTTTTTTATGGTCAGAAAAACGACTCCTGAACGTGATTTTTAGGGCATTCAGAAAACAGCCCATAGACGTCCCTGTGTACACATAGGATTACATAGAGGGGAGGAGTTTATGGGCTGTTAAAAAAAAAAAAAACTCCCAAGAATGGGCGTTTATGAGCTTCAGTGTGCATAGAGCCCACTCACCGAGAATATAAACCCCTCCCCCCCAGCACAGAGAGTGGAAGGTTCCGGAGACGCCGCGTCCCCCATCAGGGCTGCCGCAGTTCTAATCTACAGAGGTGAAATTGGATCATTACTCAGAGCCATCAGGAGAGGGATTATCTGAGGTCTGCCGACAGACACCGCATGAGAAGGGGGGGGGGGGGGGGGGGGAATTCACAAATCTCCGGGACAGAGAAAAAGAAACCACCCAACACCCAGACAATCCAACCGCTTATCAGATCCGAGCCGCAGGAAGGCTTCCCAACAGCGGCCAGAGAGAGAGGAATCGGAGGGGTCATTACCGGGAACAGGAACCGTCCTTACTGCGGACACTCACTCACCGCCTGCAAAATAATTAGTGTCTAGATACAAAGTATATTACTAAGACTGGACAAAATGTAGAATCCATAGAGCTGCAGTATGTCTTAAAGGACAACTCCAACCAAAACAGAGTGCTGGATGGGAATCAGCTGCTTGAATTACGCTCCAAATTTGGGAGGTAAAATTTCCCTGCAGTAGTTTGTGTCTCTGCCCCTCCCACAATGGTGAGATTTCTCACAGTAGTTGGGTGTCTCTGCCCCTCCCACAATGGTGAGATTTCCTGCAGTAGTTTGTGTCTCTGCCCCTCCCACAATGGTGAGATTTCCCCCATTAATTTGTGTCTCTGCCCCTCCCACAATGGGGAGATTTCCTGCAGTAGTTTGTGTCTCTGCCCCTCCCACAATGGTGAGATTTCCTGCAGTAGTTTGTGTCTCTGCCCCTCCCACAATGGGGAGATTTCCTGTAGTAGTTTGTGTCTCTGCCCCTCCCACAATGGTGAGATTTCCTGTAGTAGTTTGTGTCTCTGCCCCTCCCACAATGGTGAGATTTCCTGTAGTAGTTTGTGTCTCTGCCCCTCCCACAATGGGGAGATTTCCTGTAGTAGGTTGTGTCTCTGCCCCTCCCACAATGGTGAGATTTCCTTCAGTGGTTTGTGTCTCTGCCCCTCCCACAATGGGGAGATTTCCTGCAGTAGTTGGTGTCTCTGCCCCTCCCACAATGGTGAGCTTTCCTGCAGTAGTTTGTGTCTCTGCCCCTCCCACAATGGTGAGATTTCTAGCAGTAGTTTGTGTCTCTGCCCCTCCCACAATGGTGAGATTTTCCTGCAGTAGTTTGTGTCTCTGCCCCTCCCACAATGGGGAGATTTTCTGCAGTAGTTTGTGTTTCCAACTCACTGGAGAAAAGAAAGTAAAAGGAAAATATAGACAGGGACTCCATCTATAGAGAGCTATATATCGATCACTGGGTGTATCTATGGCTATATATTTTATAATTGGAAGTATTTATATAGAGAGCTATATATTGATCACTGGAGGTATTTATTAAGAGCTTTATATATTGATCACTGGAGGTATTTATTAAGAGCTTTATATATTGATCACTGGGAGTATCTATAGAGAGCTATATATTGATCACTGGGAGTATCTATAGAGAGCTATATATTGATCACTGGGCGTACCTATAGAGAGCTATATATTGATCACTGGGCGTATCTATAGCTATAATCATTGTAAGTAGCTATAGAGAGCTACATATTGATTAATATGATGCATCTATAGAGAGCTATATATTGGATAGATCTATAGCTATATATTGATCTTTGGAGCGCTCAGCTCCTGAACACAGGATATTCCCATCTGCTGAATATTTCATTTCATATATCGGTTTTGGGCGCTGCGATTTGGGGGGCTCCACCTACCACCGGTGACAGAGCATTAAGTAACCGTCACTCACCTGTGTTATAAAAGGTTAAAAACACCAACAGGACCCCAGCGAAGACATTACTGAGGAAGGTGACGAATCCGCAGGTGATCCCCTCCGGCACCGGATACACCGTCTCCACGAACATCTCAAAGAAGATGGGCACCGAGCTGTTGATGAAAACGCCGAGCAGAATACACGAGGTGTAGAGAGTCGCTGCAAGAAAAACACAACACAACCTCCATTACAGACAGGAAGATGGGAGACGCTCAGATTTTCGGAAACAGACAAGAACGTCCTTTTCATATTTCCCACCATTGCGCTGCCACACTAAAGAGAACCGGTCATTGCCGGCCTGGCTTCTGTTCGGAGGCCGTCACCCTCACCATGGCATCGCTACTCCACCAATCACAGACCTGGAAGTAGAGGACGCCTGGTGGTACCATTCACTGGCTGCATGCTTGCTCTGTGAAGGATGACAGTCATTGAGTTTGCACATGGCAATGGCAGGTTCCCTTTAAAGCTGAACTCCAGACAAACCGCGAAATACCCAAATACATAGATGGGCAATGCTTTACCCGCCAAAGATTTTGTATTCTTGTCGATCCAGTCATGAGATTTACACAAGTCTGCAGGGGAGGGGGCCTGATCCTTCTACACTGCAGTTCCACTTTCACTTACAAGTCCCCCTCCCCCACCCCATGACATGACAGTGATGAATTCATTTCTTGATCCCTGATCTAGCAGAGACCCTAGAGCAGGGGGTCTCCAAACTACAGCCCTCCAGTTGTTCAGGAACTACAATTCCCATCATGCCCAGACACGTCTGTGAATGGCAGAGTTTTGCAATGCCTCATGGGACATGTAGTTCTGCAACAGCTGGAGGGCCGTAGTTTGGAGATCCCTTTTCTAGAGCATTGATGGTGAACCTTGGCAGCCCAGATTTTTTGGAATTACATTTCCCAAGATGCTCATTCACTAAAACATCTGTAGTGCCAAGGTTCGGCATCACTGAACTAGAGCATAAAATAGCGGCTGTTGCAATTTTTTTTTATTTGTGGTCGCATGGTATTTACGCAGCAGCAATGTTTAAATACCCTTTAATCGAAGAAAAAAAAAAAAAAAAAGCACAACACATAACCCAATTTTCTGTAAAATGAAAGATAATAATATTACACCGAGTAAATAGATAACCAACATGTCATGCTTTAAAATTGCGCATGCTCGTGGAATGGTGGCAAACTACGGTACTTAAAAATCTCTGAATTCAACACTTTAAACATTTTTTTTACAGGTCACCTGTTTAGAGTTACAGAGGAAGTCTAGCTCTAGAATTATTGCTCTCGCTAGAACGTTTGCAGGGTTACCTCACCTGTGGTGCGAACACCGTTTACATTATGTGGGCGTTCACCACCACAGTCAAGCACACGGGGACGGGGGCGGTTTAAAAATTAAATTTTTTTTTTTTTACACTGCCCCCTCTAAAAATAATAAAAAAAAAAAAAATTGTGATCACTTTTATTCCTTTAACAAGGATTTTAAACATCCCTTGTGATAGAAATAAGCAGAGACAGGTCCTCTTTATGGAGAGATTTGGGGTCAATAGGATCCCACATCTCTTCTGTACAATGTAAAGCATTAGATAAAAAAAAGAAAAAGAAAAAAGAAAAACAAACCCCCCCACAAAAAAAAAAAAAAAAAAATAGATCTAAACCTTTTTTTTTTTTTTATGGATTTTCAGTCCAGGAGAAGAGCCGGTACAACTGTGCAAGACTAAAGTTCAGACTTCCAGCTCTAAGTGAAGCCGCTCTGTACACCATAGAGCACCACCTGGGGGGTTCTGGGATAGACGGGCAGCTTTCTGTACACCATAGAGCACCCGGGGGGTTCTGATATAGACGGGCAGACTTCTGTACACCATAGAGCACCCGGGGGGGGGGTTCTGGGATAGACAGGCAGACTTCTGTACACCATAGAGCACCCGGGGGGGGGGGGTCTGGGATAGACGGGCAGACTTCTGTACACCATAGAGCACCCGGGGGGGGGTTCTGGGATAGATGGGCAGACTTCTGTACACCATAGAGCACCCGGGGGGGGGGTTCTGGGATAGACGGGCAGACTTCTGTACACCATAGAGCACCCGGGGGGGGGGGGTTCTGGGATAGACAGGCAGACTTCTGTACACCATAGAGCACCCGGGGGGGGGTTCTGGGATAGATGGGCAGACTTCTGTACACCATAGAGCACCCCGGGGGATCTGGGATAGATGGGCAGACTTCTGTACACCATAGAGCACCCCGGGGGGTTCTGGGATAGATGGGCAGACTTCTGTACACCATAGAGCACCCCGGGGGGTTCTGGGATAGATGGGCAGACTTCTGTACACCATAGAGCACCCGGGGGGGGGGGGGGGGTTCTGGGATAGACAGGCAGACTTCTGTACACCATAGAGCACCCGGGGGGGGGGGGTTCTGGGATAGACGGGCAGACTTCTGTACACCATAGAGCACCCCGGGGGGTTCTGGGATAGATGGGCAGACTTCTGTACACCATAGAGCACCCCAGGGGTGGGGGTGGGGTTCTGGGATAGACGGGCAGACTTCTGTACACCATAGAGCACCCGGGGGGGGGGGGGGGGGTTCTGGGATAGACAGGCAGACTTCTGTACACCATAGAGCACCCGGGGGGGGGGGGGGGGTTCTGGGATAGACGGGCAGACTTCTGTACACCATAGAGCACCCGGGGGGGGGGGGGGTTCTGGGATAGATGGGCAGACTTCTGTACACCATAGAGCACCCCGGGGGATCTGGGATAGATGGGCAGACTTCTGTACACCATAGAGCACCCGGGGGGGGGGGGTTCTGGGATAGACAGGCAGACTTCTGTACACCATAGAGCACCCGGGGGGGGGGGGTTCTGGGATAGACGGGCAGACTTCTGTACACCATAGAGCACCCGGGGGGGGGTTCTGGGATAGATGGGCAGACTTCTGTACACCATAGAGCACCCCGGGGGATCTGGGATAGATGGGCAGACTTCTGTACACCATAGAGCACCCCAGGGGTAGGGGGGTTCTGGCATAGATGGGCAGACTTCTGTACACCATAGAGCACCCTGGGGGCTTCTGGGATAGACGGGCAGACTTCTGTACACCATAGAGCACCCCAGGGGTAGGGGGGTTCTGGGATAGATGGGCAGACTTCTGTACACCATAGAGCACCCGGGGGGGGGGTTTCTGGGATAGATGGGCAGACTTCTGTACACCATAGAGCACCCCGGGGGCTTCTGGGATAGATGGGCAGACTTCTGTACACCATAGAGCACCCGGGGGGGGGGGTTCTGGGATAGACAGGCAGACTTCTGTACACCATAGAGCACCCGGGGAGGGGGGGGGGGTTCTGGGATAGACGGGCAGACTTCTGTACACCATAGAGCACCCCAGGGGTGGGGGGGGTTCTGGGATAGACAGACAGACTTCTGTACACCATAGAGCACCCGGGGGGGGGGGGGGGGTTCTGGGATAGACGGGCAGACTTCTGTACACCATAGAGCACCCCGGGGGCTTCTGGGATAGATGGGCAGACTTCTGTACACCATAGAGCACCCGGGGGGGGGGGGGGGGGTTCTGGGATAGACAGACAGACTTCTGTACACCATAGAGCACCCGGGGGGGGGGGGGGGGGGGGGGGGTTCTGGGATAGACGGGCAGACTTCTGTACACCATAGAGCACCCCGGGGGGTTCTGGGATAGATGGGCAGACTTCTGTACACCATAGAGCACCCCAGGGGTGGGGGTGGGGTTCTGGGATAGACGGGCAGACTTCTGTACACCATAGAGCACCCGGGGGGGGGGGGGGGGGTTCTGGGATAGATGGGCAGACTTCTGTACACCATAGAGCACCCCGGGGGATCTGGGATAGATGGGCAGACTTCTGTACACCATAGAGCACCCCAGGGGTAGGGGGGTTCTGGCATAGATGGGCAGACTTCTGTACACCATAGAGCACCCTGGGGGCTTCTGGGATAGACGGGCAGACTTCTGTACACCATAGAGCACCCCAGGGGTAGGGGGGTTCTGGGATAGATGGGCAGACTTCTGTACACCATAGAGCACCCGGGGGGGGGGTTCTGGGATAGATGGGCAGACTTCTGTACACCATAGAGCACCCCAGGGGTAGGGGGTTCTGGCATAGATGGGCAGACTTCTGTACACCATAGAGCACCCTGGGGGCTTCTGGGATAGACGGGCAGACTTCTGTACACCATAGAGCACCCCAGGGGTAGGGGGGTTCTGGGATAGATGGGCAGACTTCTGTACACCATAGAGCACCCGGGGGGGGGGGGGGGGTGTTCTGGGATAGATGGGCAGACTTCTGTACACCATAGAGCACCCCGGGGGCTTCTGGGATAGATGGGCAGACTTCTGTACACCATAGAGCACCCCAGGGGTAGGGGGGTTCTGGGATAGATGGGCAGACTTCTGTACACCATAGAGCACCCCAGGGGTAGGGGGGTTCTGGGATAGATGGGCAGACTTCTGTACACCATAGAGCACCCCGGGGGCTTCTGGGATAGATGGGCAGACTGCACATGGACCTCCGGGTGTCTACATAAACATTCTGCCATCAGCTCACATTCACATCTCTCTAATAAGCGCGGAATATATGAAGATGAATCCTGGCGTCTCTATAATGAGCCGTATTTCTGAAACATTCCTCCGGACTCTGAAAACACGCCAAAATTTTATGTCCAACTTTAATACAGAGCCGGAGAATTGAGAGCGCGAGATAATTCATTAGACGTGGTAAGTTTATATTTTAAACATTAAAAATGCAAAGTAGTCGAGCGAAAACCGATACCCAGAAGGAGATGGTCATAATCTGCTAAACGAGCCTTGTGATGCCGCAACTCCTTCCAGACATCACAGCCAGGTCTTGGCCTGCCTGGGGGGACTGAGGAAATGCTTCCTCCTGCCTGCAGCAGACTGATGACATCCTCTCAGCCTAGGCAAAGTCAGACAGCTTTCCAAGGTGGAGCTTTTATAAAGTTCTATGAAGAAGCTGTACATGGTAAGATGTCAGGAATTTATGCAGGCAGACTTGTAGAGCGATCGTTATTTTGCCAACCTTGGGGTTTAAAAAACACGAGTCCCTCTGCAGCGAGTAATTTATGCGGATGTACAGAAGAAAGACAAAATACAATATTTACAAGAATTTGCTGGAGCACGGAATCTGCAAAATAAATATTTCTGGGAAGAGAGACAATTGCTGCGCGTCGGCATATTCCGGCACAACAGAACGCGAGACGGATGGCCCCTAATGGACAATTCTTCAATCAGGCCGATTTACGAATCATTAGTTCGCAAAGTCCTAGAAAGCCATTTGCCGCCGACAACGCAAATCTGTGGTGTCAGCGACATTCGTTGAGAGGGGGCCGACCTCAGAATTATCCCACTTAATATCTATGTAGAAAATAAAATTGTTCAGTATTTCAAAACAGAAAGAAATCCACATAAGCGATATAATAAAAATATAAAAGAATTCCTGCAGGACAGATCTGTGGAACGAGGAATAGAAATAATATGATGATCTAGTGTAAAATTATTTTGAGTCTATTCAGGAACACAGCAAGTCAGATACAGTCGGGTTATACTGCCCCCTACAGGAAGATGGGACACTGGCAAACAGAAAATTGTAAGCCACCCCCCCCCCCCCAGGATAACCCCCTCCTCTTCCTAGCATGTCTCAGTCTGTAGTATGCAGTACCAAAAGCATGATTAAAAACGCAAAAGGAGTGGGATCTGTGTCCCTCAATGGACTACAAAAAAAAAGCAGACGAAATTCCTATTTTTCCTACTTGTCCTTTAAAGGGGAACAGGAATTCAGATGCAGCTGGAATGTCCAAAAGCTGTTCAATAAAGAGAGAACCTCCAATAAACCCCAAAAAGGTAGCAGGGATTGCCCACAGACCAGAAGCCACCGGAAGGACCAACAACCAAAAATGAACTAAAGCCCCTACCAGAAGGGGGAGCTGCCCAAAAAAGGACCAGAAAAAAGATTAGCTACATAAAAAAGACCTGAAGAGAAGGTCACCACCAGAGGTAATGGCTTCACGTGGAAGGGTGCACCATTACCAGAGAGAGGATCAGCTGGATGGAAAGAACTGGAGAGGTGGTCACCACCAGAGTCAATGGCTTCATATGGAAGGGAACACCAGGACTAGGGAGAGGATGAGCTTTCTTGTATTATTCGGATTGGCAGGTGTCCATTATGCCCCCCAAAGGCAACCCAGTCCATTTGGTTTCTAAATATTCAGGGGGGAGGATGAGCTTAATGGAAAGACCTGAAGAGAAGGTCACCACCAGAGGTAATGACTCAGCACCAGGGAGAGAATCAGCTTGATGGCAAGACCTGGAGAGAAGGTCACGACCAGAGGTAGTGGGTTCAAATGGAAAGGAGCACCAGGATCAGAGAGAGAATCAGCTTGATGGAAAAACCTGAGAGAGGAGGTCACCATCAGAGGTAATGGCTCCACATAGAAGGAAGCACCAGGACCAGAGAGAGAATCAGCTTGATGGAAAGACATGGAGAGAAGGTCAGCACCAGGAGGTAATGGCTTCACATGGAAGGGAGCACCAGACCTGAACCAGCAAGAAGACGACCAACCAAAAACCCCACAAAAAAAAAAAAAAAACCCAGAGGGGTGGAACCTGTGTCCCTCAGGAAAAGCATTCTACAAAGGATTACCAAACTCTGATTTTCTTTGTCCACTGAACAATACAGTAATTTGGATACATTTGGGATGTCTAAAAGAAATCCACCTGAGGGGTGGGCAACTCAACACCAAGCCCCAAAAGCAACCAGGGACTGCCTGCAGCCCAGAAGCCACTTAAAAGGTCCAACACCCAAATCTGAACTGAATGGAATGAGGCTGAGCCTTCTACCATTTTGGGGGGGGGGGGGGGGTGCACCCACAAGACCTGGAGGGAAGGTCACAACCAGAGGTAATGGCTCCACATGGAATGGAGCACCAAACCTGAACCAGCTAGATAATCAACCAAAACCCTACCAAAAACAAAGATGAAACCATAACAAACATAAAATGGAGGAACCGACCCACAACCTGATACAGACAACAAAACTGGGGACAGCTCATAAAAAGAACAGTTCCCAAGAAGGAACCTAGGACTAAAAAAAAAAAAAACAGTCCAAATGAGAAAGACCAACCAATTCCCAAGGAAAGGTCCAAGGCCATTATACCCCTGACTCACTAGGATGAAGGGCAAGGAAAAAAAGAAGGCCAGCAAAAACGACTTTCCTAAACAGAGCTGAAGAAAAGATGTCAATCCTCCAAAGATATCAGCAAAAAACTGACACATTCTGGGCAGAGAAGGGTTATTCATCTTAGGGCTGGCTTACAAATTTCCAGGGTCCAATCCATCTGTAAGCATCAGTATAATTTAAAACTATCCAAATTCTCTGGTGTCCCTCAATGGATGAGAAAGAAAATACATTTTACTATAACAAGTTATGACGAGAATTCAGAGGTTTTACTTGATTGTAGGTGATCGGTGACCTTGTGGATACATTACCAGAGGTGACACCCCCTTATGGTTCTACAACCTCATTTAAATGACTGATCTGCACGGTGACCTTGCAGGGAGATGAAGCTGTTTAATAAGCGGGTGCAGCGTTTACCCATGACAGGAGGCCGTGAAACCGTGACAAGGGTTGTAAAAGGTCGCTAAAGCTGAATTATGACCTCCTTTAATAGAGAGGCATTGAACGAAGCTGATGAATACATGTTACATTTCCATATACAGGAATGGGAATTTAAAAAAAACTCTTAAGGCTCCGTTCACAAAGAACAAAACCAGAATGAGGATGTTTTCATATAGAAAATGCCAGTTTTTTTTCAATGTCCAATGAAAACTATGGTCACGTGGCCTAAATAAATAGCACAAAGGTCAAAATGAAAAAGCTTATCGGCAGGTAGGAAATTTATTGAAGGAACATGCAGAAAAGTCTTCTGAAAAAATTAAAATAAAAAACCCCTCTCTGGTGCGATCTGCAAAACACTCAGATCTGGGGTCCAGCACCAATTCTCTCTTCAGGATTAAATGAAGCCCAGCTTCTTTTCACCCCATTTCCTGTAAACCCAGGCGGTCATGGACACACCCACTCGGGTTTGTTAAGCTGGCATGGGCTCACATAATGACACAAGCGTTGTACTGTGCAGGAATGAGGATCGCCCACTGCTTCCACCGAAAAAAAAAAAAATAGAGAAAGGGCCTATGATACCAAGTGACCAGTTGGATTCATGATATGCAGGCTGTGCCTTTTTGTTTTTTGTCTGTGGTTGGAGGGGGGAGTCGAGGGACAACATTGAATTTAAGTTTCATGGCGTTTCTGAAGCACGTACACATAGTGGTACATAGTTCATGCAATTAGTAGACGTTTACTGGAGCAGACAGAATCTGGAGGAGCGGTCGATGGCAACCAATCAGCTTGGATCACCTGCTGGTAGCACTGTTCCCTGGGTGCAGGGTTGTAATTCCAGTTTCCACCTGCAGGTGTCTCCCAGCAGATCCTCGTAATCAGTCTCCGTGTGATGCTGGCTGCTGGGAGGGTTATTTAGTGACAGATACTGCTTACCACTTACCCCGAGCCTAGATCCTGATCTTGCTCCTGCCCTGCATCCTTAAACCTTGCTGCCTCTTTTATGCTCCACTTGTACCCAATCCCAGTGCTAGTTCCCCCTTCCCCATCTGTTCCCTGCATCTCCAGTTTTCCCTGTTTATCCGTGTTCCCCATGTTTGTACATACTGTATATAGTTAGGCTTCCTGTTACTTAGGTTGCTAGCTAGCCATTTTGGTTAAATGGTTGTGGTTCACTTGTAGGTCTTGTATCACTTGTAATAAATGTACTTTACTATACAGTATATAGTCTGCTCTCAATTTTCTAGTTATGAAGATTTGGCCATCCCTGCTGCCGATTCCTGACACAGCTTCAGCTGGTTCAGTTAAGCTTTAAAAATGGAAGAAAGAAGCCCATTGGTTGCCATGCACAACTGTTCCAATTTTGATAAATTCCCCTCACTATTTCATAGATATTGAACATTTTGGCTTTGTCAAAGTCAACCACTATGTACTCCACCTCCACTGCTCCACCTGGCCACTACTGGAGACCGCAATAACCCATAGTTGTCACATTCTGGTAGGGATGCGATAGTGTTGGACCGGCCAATGAGAATTACTTCTCATGAACGTGGAATAAAGTGCATTCCCCTCGACCATAGGTCTATGGTGAAAGTAAGGTGTGGGCCAGGTTCTGGTTCTAGACCAATAACGGTGATCACGATAGGAAAAGCACATAACAGGCATTAGTGTGCGGGTTAGGAGCGTTGAGTACAAAACAAGAATTTAACTTCGACAAGCTTTTAAAAAAAACAACATTTATTGGCTAAAAGCATCATTTATAGCCAACATGTTTCTGGAAAAAAGGACCTCTCAGCCCCATTTTGATCCAGCTATGTTGCACAAGAGCTTCGGCTGTCTGGGACTCCTGATTGGCCTCCTGATTGGCTGAGACACAGCAATGGGCATCATTGGCTCCTGCTGCTGTCAAAGTCTGTAAGAATATGGGGAGAGAGGGGGCAGGGCTGCTTGCTGTGGGAGGCACTCGGCAGGAGGGAGGGGCCAGGAGCACCAGCGAGAGACCCAAGAGGAGGATTGGGGCTGCTCTGCGCAAAACCATTACAGAGTCAGATAAGTATCACATGTTTGTTATTTTTAAACAAAAAAATAAAAGAATTTATTATTGCTTTAAGGCTGGATTAGGGCTATCCTGTCCTAATGACAATGTGGACTGCAGACTGATTGACATCCTGGAGACCCAAGTGAGGGAATAACCACGTCCCTGGGATCAGATTGGGTCAGCATTTTGCTCACTGTTTATACACAATGACTTATTTATAAGATGAATATTTTATAGCATTCCATGGACATTCAAAATGGAAAGGGCTTCTTTAAGACAGAGCAGCATGCAAGTTTTTTTCGGGCAGACCAAGAGAGTGTGGAGAAAAGTGAGAAGAGTGAGATAAAGAAGAGCATGACATGGGTAACCCCTGAGCTGGACCTGCAGAGGCAGGAAGCAGAACAGAGGATCACCCAGGCGGTACTGATCCAGTGGGGTCAGCAGGGGATAACCCCATCAGCAAACCACCAGATCAGGGGCCAATGTGCGATGCAGAGAGGGAGCCGGGAAACCTTCAGGCTAAAAACAGAAAAAGCAGCTAGACTTTTCTCTGAAGGTAAAAAAAATAAACAGGAGATTGGCCTGACCTTCATGCTTTAAAAGCGGATGATTGAATCTCCACTAACCATGAGAAGTAGCAAGAAAATCTTTAGAAGAAAAGAAACAAGAAAATATAAAAATATGGAGTCTGTAGATGGTCAATAAAAGGAAAGAAAGAAAGTTCCAAAAAGAGTAAAAGCAGCCTCAGCCTATACTCTGTCCAGGCCAGGCCAGGCCACGCCACTAACGCGTGTCACCCCACTCATGGGGCTTATGACTACGCCCTGTGAGTGGCGCATGGCATAGACGAATTCTACGCTGAAGCTGCTTTTACTCGTCACATGAGGGTTGTGTGTGTGATGTCGGAAGAGGTCCCCCCCCGGCAAGGGGGCCGAGCCAGGAGGTCCCCCCCCCCCCGGCAAGGGGGCCGAGCCAGGAGGTCCCCCCCCGGCAAGGGGGCCGAGCCAGGAGGAGGTCCCCCCCCCCCCCCGGCAAGGGGGCCGAGCCAGGAGGAGGTCCCCCCCCCGGCAAGGGGGCCGAGCCAGGAGGAGGCCCCCCCCCGGCAAGGGGGCCGAGCCAGGAGGAGGCCCCCCCCCGGCAAGGGGGCCGAGCCAGGAGGAGGCCCCCCCCCGGCAAGGGGGCCGAGCCAGGAGGAGGTCCCCCCCCCCGGCAAGGGGGCCGAGCCAGGAGGAGGTCCCCCCCCCGACAAGGGGGCCGAGCCAGGAGGAGGTCCCCCCCCCCCGGCAAGGGGGCCAAGCCAGGAGGTGGTCCCCCCCCCCCCCCCGGCAAGGGGGCCGAGCCAGGAGGAGGTCCCCCCCCGGCAAGGGGGCCGAGCCAGGAGGAGGTCCCCCCCGGCAAGGGGGCCGAGCCAGGAGGAGGTCCCCCCCGGCAAGGGGGCCGAGCCAGGAGGAGGTCCCCCCCCGGCAAGGGGGCCGAGCCAGGAGGAGGCCCCCCCCCCGGCAAGGGGGCCGAGCCAGGAGGAGGCCCCCCCGCCGGCAAGGGGGCCGAGCCAGGAGGAGGTCCCCCCCCCGCCAAGGGGGCCGAGCCAGGAGGAGGTCCCCCCCCCCCCCGGCAAGGGGGCCGAGCCAGGAGGAGGTCCCCCCCCCGGCAAGGGGGCCGAGCCAGGAGGAGGTCCCCCCCCCCCGGCAAGGGGGCCGAGCCAGGAGGAGGTCCCCCCCCCCTGGCAAGGGGGCCGAGCCAGGAGGAGGTCCCCCCCCTGGCAAGGGGGCCGAGCCAGGAGGAGGTCCCCCCCCCGGCAAGGGGGCCGAGCCAGGAGGAAGTCCCCCCCCCCCCCGGTAAGGGGGCCGAGCCAGGAGGAGGTCCCCCCCCGGCAAGGGGGCCGAGCCAGGAGGAGGTCCCCCCCGGCAAGGGGGCCGAGCCAGGAGGAGGTCCCCCCCCCGCCAAGGGGGCTGAGCCAGGAGGAGGTCCCCCCCCCGCCAAGGGGGCTGAGCCAGGAGGAGGCTCCCTCCCCCTCCAAGGGGGCTGAGCCAGGAGGAGGCTCCCTCCCCCTCCAAGGGGGCTGAGCCAGGAGGAGGCTCCCTCCCCCTCCAAGGGGGCTGAGCCAGGAGGAGGTTCCCCCCCCGCCAAGGGGGCTGAGCCAGGAGGAGGTCCCCCCCCCGCCAAGGGGGCTGAGCCAGGAGGAGGTCCCCCCCGCCAAGGGGGCTGAGCCAGGAGGAGGTCCCCCCCGCCAAGGGGGCTGAGCCAGGAGGAGGTCCCCCCCCCCGCCAAGGGGGCTGAGCCAGGAGGAGGCCCCCCCCAAGGGGGCTGAGCCAGGAGGTCGTCCCCCCCCCCGCCAAATCAAGGAGGCTGAGACAGGGGAGGTCCTAAATCCCTGTGATCATGAAGCTGGTCCAGAGGGCTAGAAGAAAAGAAGAACTACTCACTTACCTGGCAACTCTTTCCAAATTCCAAGCAAACATTTCCACTCGGAGGAGGAAACACAAACACTGGTTGGCTGCCTTATAGGACTGCTATTTAAAGCCTGTGGTGACTGCATTTCCTGCTTTTAAGGATCATGCTCTCTGGTGCTGTCCATTATAGACAACTTTGTAAAGGATATTACTCTAGAACTAAAACTCTATATACAGTATATTTTAAAAATCGGTAAAAACGATTCAAGTCCAACCTGCACCAGATACGTGGTCAGGAACAATGGATCCTGGGACATACAATCCGGAGATATCGCTATAGTGGTTTGATTGGCTTATCCCCGCTAGAGAGGAAAATATCTGGCACAAGGATCAGACCGGAGTCATCCAGCAAGCGAGGAGGAGGAATAAAGTGCACTGGTGTCCTTTACACACTTACCTGTAGTGAGAGGAAGGTGAGTGATATTACCAAGGAAGGTGAGTGTGAACCATGTGGCCATTAGTGTGGCGCCTGAGAAGAGCAAGACCAAAATGGGCTTCAGAATCCCCCGGAAGGAATCTGCAAACCTGGGAGGAAAAAAAAGAGAGAAGAGGTCAGGACTGTGTGATGGGACAGAGAATAAAGAGGACCCCAAAGACAACCAACATGCGTCCTCCAACCAACTGCAATACAACAAACATCACCATGAAAACTTTAGATATGAAGACTTTAAATGTTAAAAAGTGAATGTAAACCCTCCATATACCCGGTGAAGTGACCGGCCTCAGGTGATACAGAGAGATGAAACAAATTCTCCTACATTATTATTATTATACAGGATTTATATAGCGCCAACAGTTTACGCAGCACTTTACAATATAAAAACGAGACAATACAGTTATAATTAAATAAAATACAAGAGGATTAAGAGGGCCCTGCTCAGAAGAGCTTACAATCTAATAGGGTGGGGCAGGTGGTACAAAAGGTTGTAACTGTGGGGAATGAGCTGATGGAAGTGGTAGAAGATTAGCTGGAGACGTGATAGGCTTTCCTAAAGAGATGAGTTTTCAGGGATCGCCTGAAGGTAGCGAGAGTAGGGGTTAGCAGAACAGGTTGAGGTAGCGAGTTCCAGAGGATGGGAGAGGCTCTGGAGAAATCCTGGAGACGAGCATGGGAGGAGGAGACGAGAGAGCTTGAAAGGAGGAGGTCTTGAGAAGAGCTGAGGAGGATGATTTGGGTGATATTTGGAGACAAGATTGGTGATGTAGCTAGGGGCAGAGTTGTGAATGGCTTTGCAAGTTGTGGTTAGTATTTTGAAGTTTTACATACGTTGTACCTGTTTATCTGCAGCTGTCTCTTCTCTACATAAGTTCAAAGTAGAGAAGCTGAGGCCCGAGGATTGAGGCCAGAGCAGCAGTGCTGCAAGTGTAAGTCAGGAGGCTGATAGAGATTTGTTTTGTGATCGAGAAATACTGATAAACCCCAGAAAAGTGAAACACGGGTGTGGAACTTGAACTTTGTTTTACCAAAAGTGGGCAATAAAAGCCCTAAAAAGAAGGGATTTAAGCGAGTGGCTGCTTCCATCATGCTCTACCACAGTGGTTCTCAACCTCGGTCCACAAGTACCCCCAACAGGCCACGTTTTGAGAATTTCTCTTAGATAAAATAGCTGTCCAAAATACCAAGCCATTGACTCCGATTTAAAGCACCTGTGCAAGATGAAGGAAAACCTGCAAACATGGCCTGTTGGGGGTACTTGAGGACAGAGATGAGAACCACTGCTCTTCTATACTTTACATACAGTGCCTTGAAAAATATTCATACCCCTTGAAATTCCCCACATTTTGTCATGTTACAACCAAAAACGTAAATGTATTTTATTGGGATTTTATGTGATGGACCAACACAAAGTGGCAAATAATTGTGAAGTGGAAAGAAAATGATAAATGATACAAATAAATATGTGAAAAGTGTGTGTGTGTGTGTGTGTGTGTGTGTGGGGGGGGGGGCATTTGTATGGCGCCCCCCGGAGTCAATACTTTGTAGAACCGCC
This sequence comes from Lithobates clamitans, assembly GCA_037952925.1. Lineage (NCBI taxonomy): Eukaryota > Metazoa > Chordata > Amphibia > Anura > Ranidae > Lithobates > Lithobates clamitans. Next base: position 431,706 of record JBBGZY010002330.1, read on the forward strand.
TTTCTCTGCAATTACAGCTGCAAGTCTTTTTGGGGATGTCTCTACCAGCTTTGCACATCTAGAGATGGGCCATTTCTGCCCATTCTTCTTTGTAAAATATCTCAAGCTCTGTCAGATTGGATGGAGAGCGTCTGTGAACAGCAATTTTCAAGTCTTGCCACAGATTCTCAATGGGATTTAGGTCTGGGCTGTGACTGGGCCATTCTAACACATGAATATGCTTTGATCTAAACCATTCCATTGTAGCTCTGGCTGGATGTTTCGGGTTGTTGTCCTGTTGGAAGGTGAACCTCCGCCCTTCAAGTCTTTTGCAGACTCTTAACAGGTTTTCTTCTAAGATTGTCCTGTATTTGTCTCCATCCATCTTCCCATCAACTCTGACCAGCTTCCCTGTCCCTGCTGAAGAAAATCTTCCCCACCACATGATGCTGCCACCACCATGTTTCACATTGGGGATGGTGTGTTTAGGGTGATGTGCAGTGTTAGTTTTCCCCACACATAACGAAAATAAAGAAGAAGAAATAGCCAGAAAATGTTGGTCTCATCTGACCAGATCACCTTCTTCCACATGTTTGCTGTGTCCTCCACATGGCTTCTCACAAACGGCAAACAGGACTTCTTATGACTTTCTTTCACCAATGTCTTTCTTCTTGTCACTCTTCCATAAAGGGCAGATTTGTGGAGAACACGACTAATAGTTGTCCTGTGGACAGATTCTCCCACCTGAGCTGTGGATCTCTGCAGCTCCTCCAGAGTTACCATGGACCTCTTGGCTCTTCTCTGATGAATGCTCTCCTTGCCCGGCCGGTCAGTTTAGGTGGACGGCCATGTCTTGGTAGGTTTGCAGTTGTGCCATACTCTTTCCATTTTCCGATGATGGATTGAACAGAGCTCCGTGAGATGTTCAAAGCTTGGGAGATTTTTTTTTTTTTTTTTTTTTTTTTTTATAACCTAACCCTGCTTTATACTTCTCCACAACTTTATCCCTGACCTGTCTGGTGTGTTCCTTGGGCTTCATGATGCTGATTGTTCTCTAACAAACCTCTGAGGGCTTCACAGAACAGCTGTATTTATACTGAGATTAAGGTGGACTCTATTTACTAATTAGGTGACTGGTTCCACTAGATTTTATAGTTGGGGGAATCAGAGTAAAGGGGGAAGAATACAAATGCCCCCCGGCCCCCCACTACTATTCACACATTTGTGAAAAATTAGGAAAAACCATTTATCATTGAAGAAAAAGTTTGGGACTTTGAGTGAAGCATTTAGGAAGCAAAAATGTGCTGTATGGGTTTGATAATGTTAAATTTCATGAATATTACAGAATTGTATAGATACGATCGCTTGCAACACAGTTTGATCATCACACGCCCAAGTTTCTGTAGAATCACAAATTCAATTTACATAACATTCATCCCTCATTACTTCACAGTCTAAAACACAGGCTCAATTACCCACCATCAATCCAACAAAAAACACGAATATATTGAATTTTACGTTTATCTACAGATGGTATGGGTGATTAAATACACACTACCATTGATTGGTCAGGACCACCCTATTAGTCACACCCACTTTTCCCACGCTTCCCCATATGTTGTGCCGCCTCAGCTCCCGTGCCAGGCGATGACCTCAACCACCCCCAGTGTTCACCGCCACACTTTTCTTCATCAATTGGCCTGTAAGTATGGATGTATGGTTCTTTTTCCTCCCCCCTCTTTATGCAAGCCTGACTCATTGGTTTAATACCTCTTTTTTTTAGAGATCTAATCCACATCAGCTCCTGACAAGTGGCAATGTAGCCACGAAACGCGTCGAGCTTCAGATGCCACAATCATGTTCAATGCAGTTTCACATGTGCCTATTGGTTTATTATATTTGATTAAAGTGATTGTAAGAGGTACCGTACATACTCGAGAATAAGTCGAATTTTTCAGCACATTTTTTTGTGCTGAAAATGCCCCCCTCGGCTTATACTCGAGTCAAGCACTTTTCTGCGGCAGAGAATGACATTTTCTGAACCGACTTTGGGGCCCCGTATCTCGGGGCCACTTGGTGCTAGGAACCCCAAATTTGGTGTGCAAACCCAGAGGAACTAGCTGCAGCCAAAATTTGGGGTCTCTGGACCCAAAGGGTCCCGAAATGCTGCAAATGGACACAATTGACCGACTTTGGGGCCCCGTATCTTGGGGCCTCTTGGTGATAGGAATCCCAAATTTGGTGTGCAAACCCACCCACAAATTCGGTTCGGAAAATGTCATTCTCTGCAGCAGAAAAGTGCTTGACATTTTCCGAACAGACTTTGGGGCCCCGTATCTCGGGGCCACTTGGTACTAGGAACCCCAGCTTTGGATTTGCACACCAAATTTGGGGTTCCTATCACCAAGTGGCCCCAAGATACGGGGCCCCCAAAGTCGGTCAATTGTGTCCATTTGCAGCATTTCGGGACCCTTTGGGTCCAGAGACCCCAAATTTTGGCTGCAGCTAGGGGGGCATCTAGGAACCCTTAACTACCGAGTTTGAAGTTCAGTGGACCTATGGCTGCAAATGGGCACAGTGAGGCTGCAAATGGGCATTGTTGACCCTCTTTTCCACTTACACAGAATTTAAAAGAATAAAATTGCACATTAGTAATTATGACTTTGCTATGATTTTGAAAGGTATTCATTTGCCAGTTCCTCCTCTTCACTGGCCGCACCAAATCGGCTTTCTTTTTTATCCGTCGTCCCCATGCACGCGCTTTTCCCGCAGAAGACGTTCTACATTATATCATATGAAAATCTGCTTCCAAATTAGGCTCTGAAATGGGGCTTTGTAATTAAGCCATTTTGGAGAGACAATTACAGGCTGTCAGGGAGCGTTCGATGGAGGATAATGCGCAGAACATGACAGTATAAAGCTGAAATTGGGCGATTTTTGCCCTCCTAAACACCGGCAGCTGCTGGAAGAGAGAATACAAAAGGGCGGGTTTGGGTGGAATAATGAGGAACCCGGCAGAAGCCGCCGCCGCCACCACCGCCGCATGTCCTCGCTTAGGGAAATCTGTTAAAATGTGACAAGAATTACGACCTCATTTTCCTGATTACAACTTTCAGCAGATTATTACAGCCGGACCCGTCACGGATCAGACCCGGCACACAAGACAGACGAGCGGCCTCAAGTCTCATTAGGTGACGACCGTCGTGGCTCTCGCTGCCGCCTGCCAGGATCGGCTTGGCTTCAAATGACCTTCCTATTCTCTGGCAAATTGGCTTTCAATGCCACCCTCCTCTGCGCTTTAATATGACAAGCGTTCCATTCTGATCCGACAGACGGCGGTTACAGCTGCAATAACCATTTTATTAGTCCGAGGATGACAGTATACGGCTCCGAGCGCCGGAGAATACAGTTGGGCGAAGACACAGAAGGGGACAGGATACAAATCAGAGCAAAAGGAAGAGCTGTTGCCCTTAGCAATCCTTCTAACTTACAGAAGCAATTGGATTCCTAAGGGCTGCCACCTGCAGCTCATGGCACACCAGAAAACAATGCAACTAGGCCAAATCCAAACTTTGTTTACTTATAAAAAAAGGACCTGTACTACGGAAGCTGGGCCAAGGAGAGGCAAGCAAATGGTCACCAGTATTGCCTGTGGTCTCCCTGCTGCTGTCCCCCCCCCGGTCACCAACTTTCTATGCCTTTCTTCTATTCTGCACCATGTCTCTGCGTGGAGGTGGCCATCTTGGTAGAGGAGCCTCCACATATCAGAGCTGCCCCTCTGGTGAGGGTTGATAAGATGACTGGTGGGATAATGACAGAGGTGAAGAAAGCACAGACCCGCAGAATGGATGAAGCAGAGAGATCCTTGCACTGCAGTTCCTCAGGTACAGCTTCCCCTCCAGTAAGGAGAACAGAGAGAAGAACAGTAGTGATATCACCAAAACTCATTCCAAATCTCCTGAGACGAGGAGTCAGAGGCAGCAGTATCCGAGATCTGCGATCTCCAAACTGTGGTCCTGGGGGCTGCTTGCAGAAGACTGTCCCCCACCGACGACGGGGCACCGAGCCGAGCCTACCCACCGGCGGCGGGGCACCGTGCCGAGCCTCCCCACCGGCGGCGGGGCACCGAGCCGAGCCTCCCCACCGGCGGCGGGGCACCGAGCCGAGCCTCCCCACCGGCGGCGGGGCACCGAGCCGAGCCTCCCCACCGGCGACGGGGCACCGAGCCGAGCCTCCCCACCGGCGACGGGGCACCGAGCCTCCCAACCGGCGACGGGGCACCGAGCCTCCCAACCGGCGACGGGGCACCGAGCCTCCCAACCGGCGACGGGGCACCGAGCCTCCCAACCGGCGACGGGGCACCGAGCCGAGCCTCCCAACCGGCGACGGGGCACCGAGCCGAGCCTCCCAACCGGCGACGGGGCACCGAGCCGAGCCTCCCAACCGGCGACGGGGCACCGAGCCGAGCCTCAAAACCGGCGACGGGGCACCGAGCCGAGCCGAGCCTCAAAACCGGCGACGGGGCACCGAGCCGAGCCTCCCAACCGGCGACGGGGCACCGAGCCGAGCCTCCCAACCGGCGACGGGGCACCGAGCCTCCCACCGACGACGGGGCAAAGAGCCTCCCACCGACACCCGACGACGGGGCAAAGAGCCAACCACTGGCACCCGGCGGGGCGCCGAGCCAATTACTGGCACCCGACGGGGCACTGAGCCAACCACTGGCACCCGACGGGGCGCCGAGCCAACCACTGGCACCCGACGGGGCGCCGAGCCAACCACTGGCACCCGACGGGGCGCCGAGCCAACCACTGGCACCAACCATGGGGCGCCGAGCCAACCACTGGCACCAACCATGGGGCGCCGAGCCAACCACTGGCACCAACCATGGGGCGCCGAGCCAACCACTGGCACCAACCATGGGGCGCCGAGCCAACCACTGGCACCAACCATGGGGCGCCGAGCCAACCACTGGCACCAACCATGGGGCGCCGAGCCAACCACTGGCACCAACCATGGGGCGCCGAGCCAATCACTGGCACCAACCATGGGGCGCCGAGCCAACCACTGGCACCAACCATGGGGCGCCGAGCCAACCACTGGCACCAACCATGGGGCGCCGAGCCAACCACTGGCACCAACAATGGGGTGCCGAGCCAACCACTGGCACCAATGATGGGGCGCCGAGCCAACCACTGGCAACAATGACAGGACGCGGAGCCTCCCACTGGCACCAGCGATGGATCACTATTCCCCCCACTGACACCAACAATGGGGCACTATTCCTCCTACTGACACCAACGATGGGGCACCTATTCCTCCCACGGATACCAACAATGGGGAACTATTTCTCTCAATGACACCAATGATGGGGCAGTATTCCTTCCCCTAATGCTAAAAGATGTATTGTTTACTTTCGCTGATGCCTGGTACCTGGTTTTGATAGGTACCTGCTCCCACTTCCGGCTCAGTTGCCCCCCCTCCCCCCCAGCTGGCTTAATGAAAAAGCACAGCGCGATTCACGCATGCGCAGTAGAAAACCAGCTGTGAAATGGGGGGGGGGGGCACCTGTGCTGGCGTGTTTCTGAATCCCGCTGCTGTGTCCATTGACACAGACAGCAGGACTTGGCCCCACCCCCCAACTCCTGTGTCACTGGATTTGATTGACAGCAGTGGGAGCCAATGGCTCCCGCTATCATCACTCTATCAAATGAGGACCAGAGAGAGGGTCTGGAGCTGCTAGTTTCATGCTTGCTGCATAGAATGTCTGCAATATCTCATATAAAAAGAACCCGTCACCTAAAAATCACAAAGGGGACCACAGTCCCTATGTAATGAAAAAAAAAAAAAGTTACGGTAAGTAAAAAAAATATAAGTTACACCCAAGCACATAACATCTCCCCCAATACAATTTTAAGCCCCCCCCCCCCCACGTACAAACGTAAACGCATACGTCGGGGCGCCTACACGTCAAAACGTCAATTGCGAAACACAGGTTACATACCGCCGCGTACACCGGAGTGAGAGCGATAATTCTAACACCAGACCTCTTACGTAACACTGAACTGATACCTATAGGGGGCTTTTGAAGCTTCGCCTATAGAAAATATTGGGTCGCCATTTCAGGGGCGGACATAAATTTAAGGTTTGGCATGTTGGGCGTCTATTTACTCGATGCAACCTCGTCTTTTATATTTTACCAAATTTTGGGTAATTTATTTGTGTTTGCTTGCCCTAAAATTCATGGTAGTGTGTTTACTGAAATTTTGCATATCCTAGACCTTTGCGGTAATATCATGTGACATAAAAAACATTGCAACTACCACTACTTTATTCTCTAGGGTGTCTGCTTTCAGAAAATATATCATAATATTTGTGGGGTTGTGTGTAATCTTCAGACCCAAAATTTTTTATTTTTTTTTTTAAAACACCTGTGCAAAAACAAAAAAAAACACACACACGCACAAAAACAGCTCTGGCAGCGAAAGGGTTAATACCTCATTAGGAAACAGAGCTCACAATCCAATACATCCGGCACAGACTGAGCGGACATCACACCCAATCGGTAACATACAACAAATTATCGCCATTAGCGCTGTTCTGTTCATATCGCCATGTGAAGTATCCCCGGCATTACCAGACATGACGAGCTACTCGCGGTATTTAATCATCGCGCTCCAACAGTCGCATTTATATCATTAACACATATAGATCCTTTTCCATACCTGCCCACAGCGATTCCGACAACACATCCCCCGACAGTGGACCAGAATCCAATCCAGCCGGCATCAACCTGCGGAGGGCGACAGATATGTCATTAGATGAGAAATGGCGAGACGCACCCGGCATAAAAAATTAAAATAAAACACAAATTCCAATTTCTAATCTAACCAAAAAACACAATTACATTTTATTTCTGAGCTGCTAAACTTGTAGAAGTTCTTTGAGGAGAGCAATAGAAAAACTTTTAAAAAGTGAACGGACTGGGGAAAAGCTGTAAAACATTTGGGGCGGGGCAAGATAAACTACAAGGAGAATTACTAAACTCAGTCATTGACTATTTTTAATCCTTATGCTGCTAGCATCAGTAAATAGATAGGAAGATACACTCACCGGCCACTTTATTATTAGATACCCCATGCTAGTAGCGTGTTGGACCCCCTTTATTAGGTCCCCCTTGCTAGTAGTGTGTTGGACCCCCTTTATAAAGGTCCCCCTTGCTAGTAGCAGGTTGGATCCACTTTATTACGCCGCCCTTGCTAGTAGCAGGTTGGACCCACTTTATTATTAGGTCCCCCTTGCTAGCAGCGGGTTGGACCCACTTTATTATTAGGTCCCCCTTGCTAGCAGCGGGTTGGACCCCCTTTATTATTAGGTCCCCCTTGCTGGTAGCAGGTTGGACCCACTTTATTAGGTCCCCCTAAGCCAACCATCTTCATTTCCAGGGTCAGTCCCAAATTTCAGAGGCTTCTCCCTGGTAACTTGAACAGGTGAGACAGTGCTACAACCTCCCCCACGATCCAGGTGTTCAGGCTCTGATATCCTCCATCATCATGAAGTCCATAGAAAAAAGTAATCCCTCCGGTAAATCAGCACAAGTAGAATAGAAAGTCAATGTGTTGTCAGTTTTTTTCAGGTGGATGTGAACGGTCGCTTCATACAGCTCTATGGAGCGTCGGATGTCATCTGTGACCCGTCCGCTGACATCCGATCCGCAAAATCCAGACGGATGTCCTATTTTCCATCCGTCTGGTGGATCTGATCGGATGAAAGCGGACAGGTGGTCCGTAATCATCCGATTCCCCCCCCATAGAGGAGAAAGGTCTCTCTGACAGGTCCGTCCCTGCACCGTGTGAAGAGACGGACTTGTCATCTGCCGGCTCAGCGGGGGATCAATGGAGCGACACCCGCTGAGCAAGCGGATGGCTAAATACGGATCCGCAGGTCTGAAAGTGGCCCTAATGCATTGTTTGCAATAAAAGGTAAAAAAACATTTCCAGTCTCCCTGTGACCCCCCTCCTCTGTGTGAAGGGGAGGAGAGGGGAGAAGAGATCAGCGCTGAGCGTCGCTGCATCTCTTCTCCCCTATTTTCCTCTTCACACGGCATTCGAACAGCAGCCATTGGCTCTTGCTGCTGTCAAACAAATGCAGAGAGGAGGAAGTGTGTGTGTGTGTGTGTGTGTGTGCCCCCCCCCCCCCCCCCCCAAGTCCTGCTGTGCAAGTCTATGGAGTGCGGCTCCGTAGACACACAGGTCGGGAGCACAGGGACTACCTCTTCCCATAGCCAGCAGCTGGCTATGGTAGTCCCCAGAAGAAGAGGAGCCGAGATAGCCGCCGGGGACCCGAGAAGAGGAGGATTGGGGCCACTCTGGGCAATACCACTGCACAGAGCACGTAAGTAATAACATGTTTGTTATTTTAAATTTAAAAACCAACAAACATGTTGCCTTTAGTAACACTTTAAGTCCTAACGGACGAAACATGTTGGGTTTCTACTCGGCTATTTCTCACCAATTTGTAATAAACAATAACCTTTTATACTTATTTACTGGAGTGACAACTTTTCTTTATGGGCTGTCCCTGGAAACTTTCAACAGCGCTCCATCATAAACACTGTTACTTTTTTGGGGGATTTTACAACCAGTTGTCAGCTCTCTGAGTCTACTTGGCATAATTTTTAAAAGGGGAACTCCAGGGTTTCTTTTGCGGACATGTCCTTTACTGTGTTGTTTTTATTTATGTTGTTATTTTTTTTTACAACTTTATTGAAGTGTATCTATATAGTGGATGGATCCACCGCAGCATAATTGTGATGCAGGAGACAAAGGTGCAGATAATATACACATTGGGAACACTTACCTGGTTAACATGGATAGGTGTTAAAATCAGATCAAAAACCCCGAACCAGCCATTATAGAACCCAAGAGGTATGGCGTAGGCCAGAGCGATCATTAGGAACCGAACATTGCTGGAAGGAAAACAAAAACAGACTCATTTAAAAAAAAAAAAAAAAAAAAAGACAAAAACAGAATTTTTTTGTCTTATAGGGAACACAAATCTAAGCAGGAATACAAAGATCTGGAGGTTCTCATTCATCCAGGTCATGGTGTATATAAGCTCGGAAGTCTCATTCACATGGACTTGTTGTGTAATGTTGCAGAAAATGTGTAATTCATCCAACCCATTCCTGAACAGGGGTGGAGGACCCTCAACACCATCTGTCTGAAGGCCATTTTAACATCTAGAGTAGGGTTCCTCAACCTCGTGCTATGGAACCCTAGGCTTCCTTCCTCCAGAGGTTGCTAGGAGTTCCTTGAGCAAAGAGCAATTTCTGCTGACACCACTGATCTGTTTTAGCCATCTGTAAGGGACGGCAATTCTTCCCACTGACCACGACTTGTAGATTTAGTAATTTTTTTTATGTGAAAAAATGTCACCAGCGCAAAAAATATAAAAAATATAACGTAATATTACAAAATTGATCTGCTGCAGTTAAAAAGTCCTATACCATAGATATAGGGGGGGAAAAAAAAATTATTCAAATGATGTAACTGCGCTAATCCAAACAAGTGCTCATACAATGTTACCACCAATACGGTGTTTATACCTTATAAACCAACCTAGCTCTTTAAATCTATAAAGTGCAACGTGACATTAAAGTGTCAATTGTTATAAAGTGCTATCTGTCACAATCTTAAACCATAAACAAAATGATATTAACCCCCCCAATGTCCATTGCCATTTGTTATATACGTATTCAATGTGCTCATGTACTTCAATTTTCATCCGTGATTTGTAATAATGACTTTTTCACGTGCCACTACCACCTTCTAAAATGGGCACGCACCAGAGCCTAGGAAAATGGGCACTCCCCAGAGCCTAGGAAAATGGGCACTCGCCAGAGACTAGGAAAATGGGCACTCGCCAGAGACTAGGAAAATGGGCACTCGCCAGAGACTAGGAAAATGGGCACTCGCCAGAGACTAGGAAAATGGGCACTCGCCAGAGACTAGGAAAATGGGCACTCGCCAGAGACTAGGAAAATGGGCACTCGCCAGAGACTAGGAAAATGGGCACTCGCCAGAGACTAGGAAAATGGGCACTCGCCAGAGACTAGGAAAATGGGCACTCGCCAGAGACTAGGAAAATGGGCACTCGCCAGAGACTAGGAAAATGGGCACTCGCCAGAGACTAGGAAAATGGGCACTCGCCAGAGACTAGGAAAATGGGCACTCGCCAGAGCCTAGGAAAATGGGCACTCGCCAGAGCCTAGGAAAATGGGCACTCGCCAGAGCCTAGGAAAATGGGCACTCGCCAGAGCCTAGGAAAATGGGCACTCGCCAGAGCCTAGGAAAATGGGCACTCGCCAGAGCCTAGGAAAATGGGCACTCGCCAGAGCCTAGGAAAATGGGCACTCCCCAGAGCCTAGGAAAATGGGCACTCCCCAGAGCCTAGGAAAATGGGCACTCCCCAGAGCCTAGAAAAATGGGCACTCCCCAGAGCCTAGAAAAATGGGCACTCCCCAGAGCCTAGAAAAATGGGCACTCCCCAGAGCCTAGAAAAATGGGCACTCCCCAGAGCCTAGAAAAATGGGCACTCCCCAGAGCCTAGAAAAATGGGCACTCACCAGAGCCTAGAAAAATGGGCACTCACCAGAGCCTAGAAAAATGGGCACTCCCCAGAGCCTAGAAAAATGGGCACTCCCCAGAGCCTAGAAAAATGGGCACTCCCCAGAGCCTAGAAAAATGGGCACTCCCCAGAGCCTAGAAAAATGGGCACTCCCCAGAGCCTAGAAAAATGGGCACTCCCCAGAGCCTAGAAAAATGGGCACTCCCCAGAGCCTAGAAAAATGGGCACTCCCCAGAGCCTAGAAAAATGGGCACTCCCCAGAGCCTAGAAAAATGGGCACTCCCCAGAGCCTAGAAAAATGGGCACTCCCCAGAGCCTAGAAAAATGGGCACTCCCCAGAGCCTAGAAAAATGGGCACTCCCCAGAGCCTAGAAAAATGGGCACTCCCCAGAGCCTAGAAAAATGGGCACTCCCCAGAGCCTAGAAAAATGGGCACTCCCCAGAGCCTAGAAAAATGGGCACTCCCCAGAGCCTAGAAAAATGGGCACTCCCCAGAGCCTAGAAAAATGGGCACTCCCCAGAGCCTAGAAAAATGGGCACTCACCAGAGCCTAGAAAAATGGGCACTCACCAGAGCCTAGAAAAATGGGCACTCACCAGAGCCTAGAAAAATGGGCACTCACCAGAGCCTAGGAAAAGTTTTGCCTTTGGTTCATATAGGGATAACCACTCCACTATCCTGGCCATTCCTCCAACTAGTTAGCCAACAGACGCTTCTTATTTCTCCATGCCAAATATTGGTATCTCATAAAAATTGAATATTCATTATCGCACAGTACGTTTATAAAAATGGATTTATTTATAGCCAGTAAAAATACATAAGAAATGCTCACTCGCATTTTATAGCGCCTTAGACTGGCACCAAGTCTATCCAGCGTCCTGTTATGGGGCTCTATTGCGCAGCTTTGTTCCTTGTTCCCGGCATGAGCTTCAAGCCTCATTTTGGTTTTGGGTTAGTAACAGGACGCGACGTCCGTAACTACCCAGAAGCCTCTACGCGTTTTGCATACACGCATCATCAGGAAGCTGGGTACGCCATCTTTAAAATGGTATTCATGCCCTTAGTGATAATTATTTGGCCAATACGATCGTGTGAAAGAAACGGACACGCCTCATCCTATTACTTGATTATCTTGCCGGAAACATAATATCCGCCATTTTCATACATATACATATATATATATATATATATATATATATATATATATATATGTAACAAACCCCTGTCCTCAACAGGTCTATGTCCAGAACCAGCACTATCCAGGACCCCTTAAGCTCACCCAGTCACGAGCCGTAACACAGTGTAGGGTGAACAACAACATCAAACGCCTTTATTCAAGCACATGTTACCACAGATATACAACTCAGAGACACTCCACCCCCTACTTTGATTCAGGGCGGGGTAAAAACTGTCCAATCCCAATAGACACACAGGTCGGGTGTATTCAAATTTCTCATCAGTAAACAGTCTTATCAACAGGGAGACCTGTTGGAGGAATTCTCCCCCACCAATCTCACAGCTAATCTACATACACATCCCATAATATCCAAGGCAGACACAATAGAACCTTGGAATACAACCCCACCCCAAACGATCACAGCAAAGAGTCCACAACAGCATGAGACAACACACAATATATACAACATTCCAGTGCGGCTCTACAGTGTGTCTAAAAAGCACAGATCATAGTGGGGTTCTCAGTCACTCTGTGCCCCTAATGGGCGCAGAGCGATTTACAGGGAAGCTGGACATGGGAGTCTCCAGAGCTCTCCAAGGTAAGCCGAGTTCCACAAACCCCCCACCCAAAGTGACTCCTGTCACAATATATATTAAGAGGCCGTGAATTAGTCATTTTTAAGCAGAGTTCTCTGACACCGGAACGTTATTTCAAGAGTTCCTCTGTGTTGAAGAGGTTGCTCTATATCCTGACAGTTTGACAACCATTCAAGCATTAACACCTGTGCAGACTTCCCGAGTGCAAGGATGGGATTATGCAAGTAGAAGAAAGCAGTTCCACATATTTCACATCTCCCACCATCCTCTTCTTGATCATAAAAGTGCAAAAATGTAAATATGATGGGACTTTAAATACCCCACCCAATGGATAAATATACAAAATATATTAACCACTTACTTACCGGGCACTTATACCCCCTTCCTGCCTAGGCCAATTTTTAGCTTTCAGCGCTGTCACTCTTTGAATGACAATTGAGCAGTCATACATCACTGTACCCAAATGACGACATTTTTATCATTTTATCACACAAATAGCGCTTTCTTTTGGTGGTATTTAAAGCGGACCTTTAGTCATTTTCTTCATCTTTCTATTAAATCTGTTGCCCTTGTTGTTTGAAATGTTAGTAAAACATTTTTTTTTCTGCCAGTAAATCCCTTATACAGCCCACTTCCTGTTTCCTGTCTGGTCATTAGCCTAGGCTTATGTCATCATGCACAGCTCGCTCTCTATCACTCTCCTGAGAGTTTGCCAGGAAGGGAGGGGAAGAGAGTCATAAGAGGGCCAATGAGAGTGGCAGAGCTGGGAGGTGTGCCTCTGAGTGTCTGTAGATCCAGGAAGTGAACAGGCAGCAGCTTCAGCTGCCCACAGTTAACATGGCTGCAGCCAGACTCGGTGGAGGGAGATTTCTGCAGCATATATTAGGCAAGTACAGAATCCCAGTATATATAAAATAATATGCAAAGTGGTTTGGAGGGAAGCTTCAGAATGGTAAAGATGTTTTTATATTACAGATAATGTGAGCAGAGTGCAGTTCCTCTTTAATCACTCCTGGGGTTTTTATTTTTTGCTAAAAAAAAAACCCCAAAAAAACAAACAAAAAAAAAAACAAGTGTGCAGTGATGAGGTGGTACTGGTGGGCACTGATTAAGCACTGCTTTGAAGTACTGAAGGGCACTGGTAGGTGGTACTGGTGGGCACTAGTTAGCAGCAGTGGCTGTCTGTGTGTGGGACGGATGTCCCGTTAATACAAGCTGGTAACCGGCTTATTTTTTTCTCCTTACACTGTCAGAGTGAGGAAAAAAAAAAAAAAAGCCAATTACCGGTTTCTGTTTACATCAAGTAATCAACTGTCATTGGCTGACAGCTGATCACATGGTAAAGGGCCGGGATCTGCTCTTTACTCCGATCTGTGATCAGCCGACTCAGACTCAGTGATCACATAGCGGGGCACGTCCATGTACGCTATCCGGGCAATTTTTGCCCGCGCTGTAGCCATCTTCCGGCTATAGCGTGGGCATCCAGTGGTTAAAAGAAAAAAAAACATTTACATATCTTTATTACATGCGATTAAAAATCTCACATTAATAACACAATTTTTACAAGGGCTTCAATTCTACCACTTGCAGAAGTAGAGGATGCATGATATGGCAAGTCCTCTGAGATTGTGATGTATATGTTGACGCGTTTCGCAGAGCATTCTGCTTCATCAGGACTGGACAATGAAATAACACTTCCAAAAAATATCATCAAATACAACTTCGCTCAGATATACACTTCAGAATAGTAAGTAGGTGGTATAGTTTAGTGTGAGTAAAGTCACACCAGCCTGTGGGAAGACCACCAGGGCGGGAGGCATATATGGGGGGGGGGGGGGGTGTTAGTGTATTATGTGAGTAATCCAGTTTTCATACCCGCCATCTATCATCCCAGGTAGAAAAAATTAGTTGCCAATCACATTAAACCAGGAATAGGTCTAACATGCCAAGTGATCCAAACATAGTGCAGACTTCCTGACTCTGAAGATAAGATTATGTAGAACAAAGCAGTTGCACATCTTTCACACCATCCTGTTCTTGGGCAATCAACATCTGACTTGACACATTCCATAGTGATTGAATTAAAGGAGAAGTACAGCCAAAGCTCGTTTGGCTGTACATCTCCTGTGGATCACAGTTCATTCTGCACTAGAAATAGCATATAAAATCGGCCACTGAAAATGATCAGCTGAAAACGGGGTTACTGGCGTATGGATAATTGCCAAAAATAAAATTTATGATATTAAAAAGTCAAATATAATTATATATATATATATAAAAAAAAATATATATCATTATCTAAAAACTGTCCTATTTCGTTTAACGGCCAAGTGCAGCCTGAATTTTCAGTTTCTGTCCAGAATTTTCATTTCGGTGCACCACCATTCTGCACTCCTGTGGCCCGTTTTCAGCAGACAGCGGCGGATGTCACAGAGCCGTCCAGGCTGGTGAAGGATCAAGACCATATGGTCAAGATCCGCCCAAGAGCCTGGACCGGCACCTGGCTCGGCCTTCTCAATGAGCCACTGAGAGCCTGAGCCAGCCGCCCCCTTCACAGCCCAGCGCTCCAGTGTGCACGGGGGGGGGCGGAGTAGACAACAGTGACTGACAGTCACCAGCTCTCTGCTCATGGAGCACTGAGAACCGATCGATCAGCGGTGTTTGATCGCTCGGTTTTCAGTCTTAGAGCCGGCAGGCGACAGATGCAGCATCCACCTAAGTAAATTTAATTCTTATAAAAATAAAAAATTCCCAAATTTCTATTTTAAGGTCTTTGTTACCTGTGTGGATATAAATGCCGAAATATTTTCGGACACTCATTAGAACTGAAGATGGATAAGCTACAAATTGTCTTCAACATTACAAAACTCCAGCTGAATGTGACCAATTACTACGAATAAATATCAGTCAGTCAATATTTATTTTCAGGGGATAAGCTTTACAGGAAATCAATATTACAGGATGTACACATAAAACTTTATACGAGCAAACCCATAACAACCCTTTGAGCATTAATTCTTACTGTTAACTGACAGCGCAATCTGGACAGAGCAGTGATCCCAAACTGAAGCCCTTTGCTTGCCTTTAGCTAGCCCTGCGGGCACTGCTCCGCCCACTGACACCAACCATGGGGCACCATTCCTCCCACCGACGCCAATGGCGGGGCACCATTCTTCCCACCGGCGCCAATGGCCGGGCACCATTCTTCCCACCGGCGCCAATGGCCGGGCACCATTCTTCCCACCGGCGCCAATGGCCGGGCACCATCCCTCCCACCGACACCAATGGCGGGGCACCATTCCTCCCCACCGACGCCAATGGCGGGGCACCATTCCTCCCACCGACGCGGCACCATTCCTCCCCACCGACGCCAATGGCGGGGCACCATTCCTCCCCACCGACGCCAATGGCGGGGCACCATCCCTCCCACCAACGCCAATGGCGGGGTATCATTCCTCCCCACCGACGCCAATGGCGGGGCACCATTCCTCCCCACCGACGCCAATGGCGGGGCACCATCCCTCCCCACCGACGCCAATGGCGGGGGGCACCATTCCTCCCCACCGACGCCAATGGCGGGGGGCACCATTCCTCCCCACCGACGCCAATGGCGGGGGGCACCATTCCTCCCCACCGACGCCAATGGCGGGGGGCACCATTCCTCCCCACCGACGCCAATGGCGGGGGGCACCATTCCTCCCCACCGACGCCAATGGCGGGGCACCATTCCTCCCCACCGACGCCAATGGCAGGGCACCATTCCTCCCCACCGACGCCAATGGCGGGGCACCATTCCTCCCCACCGACGCCAATGGCGGGGCACCATTCCTCCCCACCGACGCCAATGGCGGGGCACCATCCCTCCCACCAACGCCAATGGCGGGGTATCATTCCTCCCCACCGACGCCAATGGCGGGGCACCATTCCTCCCCACCGACTCAACACCATTCCTCCCCACCGACGCGGCACCATTCCTCCCCACCGACGCCAATGGCGGGGCACCATCCCTCCCCACCGACGCCAATGGCGGGGCACCATTCCTCCCCACCGACGCCAATGGCGGGGGGCACCATTCCTCCCCACCGACGCCAATGGCGGGGGGCACCATTCCTCCCCACCGACGCCAATGGCAGGGGGCACCATTCCTCCCCACCGACGCCAATGGCGGGGCACCATTCCTCCCCACCGACGCCAATGGCAGGGCACCATTCCTCCCCACCGACGCCAGTGGCAGGGCACCATTCCTCCCCACCGACGCCAGTGGCGGGGCACCATTCCTCCCCACCGACGCCAGTGGCGGGGCACCATTCCTCCCCACCGACGCCAGTGGCGGGGCACCATTCCTCCCCACCGATGCCAGTGGCGGGGCACCATTCCTCCCCACCGATGCCAGTGGCGGGGCACCATTCCTCCCCACCGACGCCAATGGCGGGGCACCATTCAACCCACCAATAACGAGGCACCAGTACTTCCACCAGTGCCACAGATAAGATACTCTTCCTCTCACTGACGCTAATGGCGGGGCACCCTTCCACCTACCACTGACACCGGTGCTTTTTCTACCACTACCATTCACAGTCAGGGCCACCTATGGTCTGCAGGGCTGGGAACTGGCTTTATTGTGTTGATAGTCTGAAGACCACACAGCACCATCAGGATAACCAGTAAAATACACTAACCAATTCAACTTCCAAAAAGGCTTTCCAATTTTGCCGACTTGGCGACTTACACAAACTTTCAATGTGAAACGGCCACACAATTGACACACGATAATTCATCTTCCTGTGTAAAGTCTTGGCCTCCAATCTCCTCAATGGGCCACGATTCAGCATAGTCACCTCTCTCTATCGAGTCAGGAGGGGACTCAGAAAGCAATAAAGTTAAAGCGGAACACTCCATACAAAATCCACTTTATAAAACTTTGTCTGAAGAAGGATCTTCCTGGAACGATCACCGGGGATTATTTGCATGAAACCATCTTCAAGAAAAAATGAAGAATGAAAAAAAAAAAGAAGAATGAAAATAACTTTAGAAACTAAATAAATGTGTAAAAGATTATATGATATTATAGCGATTGGCCCAGATTTTGGGGTTTCCTCAGTAAGTAAACATCTCTATCCGTCTAGTCTCCTTTTTCCTCCATTTACCAGGAGAACACCTTTAAGAACTTCAATTATATGAAACCAGAAGCGGATTTCATTTGCCTGCGAGTATTAACAAATCTACCGCATAATGGCAGCATACTGTGACATTCATCTTCCAGCGTGAAGGAAACGTCAACCCACCAGCGCCATTTTTTTTTTTTCCAGAGCCCTGGGAGGTTTAATCTTAATTGTGCTTGGCCTATATAAAAAAAAACATCTCCTCCAATCAATGCCGGTCATGGCGGCAATGCCGTGTTTAAGTAAGCGATTGTTCGTACAATTCATCCGAGCGAAACTCTCCGGGGACCATCTGCATCATCTACGTTCGGGAACAATTCTACATTTCAACGTTAAATATTCCGCCGCAGATGGGAGAAATATGGAGCCCCGACCCCTGCAAGCCGGTTATCCTTCAATTTTACAATTGGAACTAAACAAGAAATCAAATACGGGGCGGCACAATGTGACAGGGACGGGGATAATACATCACACAGAAAGAAAAAAAAAATAAGAACATTCACTGTGAACTAATGAACTCGGAATAAAAGAAACAAAAATCGCAATACCATCTCATTGGTAGAATCACAGCGCCCATCTCAGAATCTCCTACCTACCAGAGGGGGCGCTGCTACGGGAGATAATGATCTGTATGTGAAAAGTTAAAGTAGATTTGAAATCAAAAAGTGAAAATTTTGCAATATAGGAAACTAACTTCCTTACATTGGTGATCAGTGAGAAGAATGTTCCTTACATTGGTGATCAGTGAGAAGAATGTCCCTTACATTGGTGGTCAGTGAGAAGAATGTTCCTTACATTGGTGATCAGTGAGAAGAATGCTCCCTACATTGGTGATCAGTGAGAAGAATGTTCCTTACATTGGTGATCAGTGAGAAGAATGTTCCTTACATTGGTGATCAGTGGGAAGAATGTTCCTTACATTGGTGGTCAGTGAGAAGAATGTTCCTTACATTGGTGATCAGTGAGAAGAATGTCCCTTACATTGGTGGTCAGTGAGAAGAATGTTCCTTACATTGGTGATCAGTGAGAAGAATGTTCCTTACATTGGTGGTCAGTGAGAAGAATGTTCCTTACATTGGTGATCAGTGAGAAGAATGTTCCTTACATTGGTGGTCAGTGAGAAGAATGTCCCTTACATTGGTGATCAGTGAGAAGAATGTCCCTTACATTGGTGATCAGTGAGAAGAATGTTCCTTACATTGGTGATCAGTGAGAAGAATGTTCCTTACATTGGGGATCAGTGGGAAGAATGTCCCTTACATTGATGAATAAGTGAGAAGAATGATCCTTACATTGGTGATCAGTGAGAAGAATGTTCCTTACATTGGGGATCAGTGGGAAGAATGTCCCTTACATTGATGAATAAGTGAGAAGAATGATCCTTACATTGGTGATCAGTGAGAAGAATGTTCCTTACATTGGTGATCAGTGAGAAGAATGTTCCTTACATTGGTGATCAGTGAGAAGAATGCTCCTTACATTGGTGATCAGTGGGAAGAATGTCTCCTTACATTGGTGATCAGTGAGAAGAATGCTCCTTACATTGGTGATCAGTGGGAAGAATGTTCCTTACATTGGTGATCAGTGAGAAGAATGTTCCTTACATTGGTGATCAGAGGGAAGAATGTTCCTTACATTGGTGATCAGTGAGAAGAATGTCCCTTACATTGGTGATCAGTGAGAAGAATGTCCCTTACATTGGTGATCAGTGAGAAGAATGTTCCTTACATTGGTGATCAGTGAGAAGAATGTTCCTTACATTGGTGATCAGTGAGAAGAATGTCCCTTACATTGGTGATCAGTGAGAAGAATGTTCCTTACATTGGTGATCAGTGGGAAGAATGTTCCTTACATTGGTGATCAGTGAGAAGAATGTTCCTTACATTGGTGATCAGTGAGAAGAATGTTCCTTACATTGGTGATCAGTGAGAAGAATGTTCCTTACATTGGTGATCAGTGAGAAGAATGTTCCTTACATTGGTGATCAGAGGGAAGAATGTTCCTTACATTGGTGATCAGTGGGAAGAATGTTCCTTACATTGGTGATCAGTGAGAAGAATGTTCCTTACATTGGTGATCGGTGAGAAGAATGTTCCTTACATTGGTGATCAGTGGGAAGAATGTTCCTTACATTGGTGATCAGTGAGAAGAATGTTCCTTACATTGGTGATCAGTGGGAAGAATGTTCCTTACATTGGTGATCAGTGAGAAGAATATTCCTTACATTGGTGATCAGTGGGAACCTCTAGATATCTCTGGAGGAACTCTAGACTTCCATGGAACCCTGGTTGAGAATGGTCTCCCTAGAGTCACCGGCCTGAGACCAGCATGTCTAAAATATGTTTATATGGCAGGTTCATAGATTTCCCACTAATACTGCCAAGGACATTCCACCAACATCGAAGAACACACCATCATTAACCCCTTTATGCCCAGCTGATTGAGAGGATTTATTAACATTCCGAGAATGATTGGTACAATCAGCCGGCTAAATGAAAGTCATCAGTGTATGGCTAGATTTATTCCCATATCTCATTGGACTGCCTGGAAAAGAACTGTCACTTTTTGCAAATAAGTGACAGTCATTTCCCTTATGTGAAAACGTGACAGTAATTCTCAAAGTGTCTCAGCTCTGTGAATTGAGCTTTAGGTCTCCAGGACAGAGACAGGTAATAAGAGCGCCTGGCAGGGGGGGAGGAGAGCAGCACAGCGAGGACAACGGCACAAAGACAGTCCGAGATCTGAGGACTTTCCCAGGAACATTCCATAGATCGCAGGTCATAGTTCTGCTGACAGCCGCCATTACCAGCGAGATATTTCTACTGACAACATGCCGATTCATTCTCTGACAACCAGCTAAACAATGAAACACTTTACCTACTTCCCATCCAGGCCAATTGTGAAATTTCTCTCCTACATGTGAAATTCATCTTTTTATTTGCTATAAAATTACAAAGAACCCCCAAACATACACACGTATATATAAAGACTCTAGAGAATACAATGGCGTTCGTTGCAACTTTTTATCTCGCGCGGTATTTGCGCAGCATTTTTTCAAACACTTTTTTTGGGGAAAAACAAACAAACACAGTATCATGCTGTAAAAAAAAAAAAAAAAAAAAAAAAAAACATTAAAAAGATAGCCTAATTTTTTTGCATAATGTGAAAGATGAAGTTACGCCGAGTAAATAGATACCCAACATGTCACGCTTCAAAATTGCAGGCGCTCGTGGAAGGGCGCCAAACTGCAGTACTTAAAAATCCCCATAGGCGACGCTTTAAAACATTTTTTACTGGTTACAAGTTTTGAGTTATAGAGGAGGATATAGAAAGGGATTGTCAGGAGCTACTCCAACAATTCACGCCCCATGACAAAAATATTGGGACGATCTCGGTACTCAGGGATGAAACAATTGAATAAAAAAAAAAAAGTTGATATTTTATTGTTCAAAAGCAGTTATTATACATGAATACAAGAAATGTTACAGAGGAGGTCTAGGGCTAGAATTATTGCTCTCGCTCAAACATTCGCATGTGTGGTGTGAACACCGTTTTCATATGTGGGCGGGACTTACGCATGTGTTCGCTTCTGCGTGCGAGCTCACGGGAACAGGGGCGCTTTAATTTTTTTTTTTTGTTTTAGATTGTTAATTTTACTTTTCTTTTTTTAGTTTGACATTTAAAAAAAAAAAAAAAATTCATCACTTTTATTCCTATTACAAGTAATAATAAAACAAGGAATGTAAACATCCTAGGGCTGGGAGATTTTCTAAAGAAAATAAACACAACTCGATTTATGATTTGAATTGAGGTTTTTTTTTTTTTTTTTTTTTTTTTTTTTGGGACACCGCGCCGGTCCTGAGGAGCTGCGGGCAAGAGTTTTTAGGCGAGGCCGCAGCTTCAGCCTAGTCTGCGGCGTCCAGCCTCGCGGACTAGGCCGAAGCCATGGCCTCGCCTAAACACTCTTGCCTGCAGCTCCTCAGGACGGGCGCGGTGGAAAAAAAAAAAAAAAAAAAAAAAAAAAAATCGATTTGACCTCTCAACTTGTTTCAAGATTTAAATCGATTTTGTTCCCCAGCCCTAAAACATCCCTTGTAATAGGAATATGGCCTGATTGGTCCTCTTTACAGTGAGATCTGGGGGGTCAATAAGACCCCACATCTCACCTCTAGGCTGAGAAGCCTGAAATAAAAAAAATAAATAAACGATCTCAGCTTCCCAGCCGAGGCGGCGCCATTTGTTTGAATGCAGAAGCCGGGCGTGACGTCATAACATCGCGCCTGGCCTCCGAACGATCATAGAGACTCCCGCGACCGTCTCTATGGTCACCATCTGGGGGCCGGCGGATCCGTTCTCCGACTCACCGATGTAGGCGGTGAGTCGGTAGAAGCACCGGAGGGCGGCACGGGGAGGGGGAACGTCCCCTCTTGCTGCCTGTAAGAACGATCAAGTGGCGGAGCAGCCGATATGATCGTTCTTGTGGTGTAAGGAATCGCCGGATGAAAAAAAGACGATATCTGAATGATGCCTGTAGCTGCGTCATTCAGATATCACCGCACAAAGCCGGGGACGTCATATCATGTACCTTGGGCAGGAAGAGGCTAAACATTGAAAACAGAAAAATGAGCCATTAACATCGGTGTCCTACCTTACACTCCAATGTCCCCTCCCCCACAGTCACACACTATTATTATTATACA